>CM019706.1:9186267-9761267 GCA_009760885.1 Achatina immaculata | reverse complement strand
ACAGTTCTACAAATGCTAGGTTTTCTTTGTCACTTGTTGTTTCACTGATAGTTCCACAAATGCCAGGTTTTCTTTGTCAGTTGTTGTTTCACTGATAGTTCCACAAATGCTAGGTTTTCTTTGTCAGTTGTTTTTGTTTCACTGATAGTTCCACAAATACTAGGTTTTCTTTGTCAGTAGTTGTTGTTTCACTGATAGTTCTACAAATGCTAGGTTTTCTTTGTCAGTTGTTGTTTTACTGATAGTTCCACAAATGCTAGGTTTTCTTTGTCAGTTGTTGTTTCAGTGATAGTTCTACAAATGCTAGGTTTTCTTTGTCAGTTGTTGTTGTTTCACTGATAGTTCTACAAATGCTAGGTTTTCTTTGTCAGTTGTTGTTTCACTGATAGTTCTACAAATGCTAGGTTTTCTTTGTCAGTTGTTGTTGTTGTTGCTGCTGTTGTTGTTGTTGTTGTTGTTGTTTTTGTTGTTGTTGTGAGAGCTGGTTATTTTTCAGTCCCTGAGTGTAGCTAAAAAAGCAAGAAGGTTGCAGTACTTCTTTAGCAGACTCCACCACCATGAGGACTGTAGTGATCCTTAACTTGTTGGCCAGTCTGGGCCTGTTACTAGAGTTATGGCAAGTCTGGGCCTGTTACTAGAGTTATGGCAAGTCTGGGCCTGTTACTAGAGTTATGGTAAGTCTGGGCCTGTTACTAGAGTTATGGCAAGTCTGGGCCTGTTACTAGAGTTATGGCAAGTCTGGGCCTGTTACTAGAGTTATGGCAAGTCTGGGCCTGTTACTAGAGTTATGGCAAGTCTAGGCCTGTTACTAGAGTTATGGCAAGTCTGGGCCTGTTACTAGAGTTATGGCCAGTCTGGGCCTGTTACTAGAGTTATGGCAAGTCTGGGCTGTTACTAGAGTTATGGCAAGTCTGGGCCTGTTACTAGAGTATGGCAAGTCTGGGCCTGTTACTAGAGTTATGGCAAGTCTGGGCCTGTTACTAGAGTTATGGCAAGTCTGGGCCTGTTACTAGAGTTATGGCAAGTCTGGGCCTGTTACTAGAGTTATGGCAAGTCTGGGCCTGTTACTAGAGTTATGGCAAGTCTGGGCCTGTTACTAGAGTTATGGCAAGTCTGGGCCTGTTACTAGAGTTATGGCCAGTCTGGGCCTGTTACTAGAGGTATGGCCAGTCTGGGCCTGTTACTAGAGTTATGGCCAGTCTGGGCCTGTTACTAGAGGTATGGCCAGTCTGGGCCTGTTACTAGAGTTATGGCCAGTCTGGGCCTGTTACTAGAGTTATGGCCAGTCTGGGCCTGTTACTAGAGTTATGGCCAGTCTGGGCCTGTTACTAGAGTTATGGCCAGTCTGGGCCTGTTACTAGAGTTATGGCAAGTCTGGGCCTGTTACTAGAGGTATGGCCAGTCTGGGCCTGTTACTAGAGTTATGGCCAGTCTGGGCCTGTTACTAGAGGTATGGCCAGTGGATAGCTGGGACAAAGTCTTAGTTGTCATCATCATCATGTGCTGTGCTGACGTGTTGGCTATTATGCTTCTCCAGAGTACACGATCCTTCATGCAGGCCATCAGCTCAGTTGGTGATCTCTTCTCATACCATCCCGTCAGACAATCCAGTATCATTTCTCTTGGTCTTCCACTTGATCTTCTTCCTTCTATTTTTCCTGTTGTTATAATATTTTCAATGCCCCCTCTTCTCATTGCATGTCCTATGAAAGTACATTGTCTCTCTCTTATCTTTTTGACAAGGTTTTTTGTCTCTCCAGCTCTTCTCCTACATTCTTCATTAGCTATTTGTGCTGTCCAGGGGATTCACAACATTCTTCTAATAAACCACATTTCTGCTGCTTCCAATGATTTTTGTGCAGTGCTTATTGTCCATGATTCACTTCCATATAACAAGGTAGGTTCAATATAGCATTTTAGAACTCGTTTTCTAACATTCATTGATAAAGATGTGTTAGCTAATATATTTCTCATTCTCTGAAATGCAGTCTTTGCTTGGCCTATTCTGTTCCTAATTTCTGCATTTCTACTTTGCGAGCCCTATGTGACGTTTAATGACACGGGAAGGATATAAGATATAGGATAAGATTTTCCATCTGAAGTTATCACTGCTCCAAGGTATTTGAATTTCTGCAGCTGCTTTTGAATAGTTCTGTTTAACTTTATACTGCATGTTGGTGGATTCTGTTTCTTAGATATAACCATAAACTCTGCCATTTTGATGTTTAAAGTAAGGCCTTTCTGTTCACTTTCTCTGGCGACTTTATCCAAGAGATTTTGCAGGTGTTGTTGGCTCTCAGCTATCAGTACTGTATCGTCAGCATACCAAAGGTTGTTAATATTGTATCCTCCGATTTTTATGCCTGGTTCTGTGATGATCATATTTAGAATATTCTCGCTGTACAAAGAAGAAAGGTCATTCAGTAACTTGGTTATTATTTTTATTCCTGTCTCCTCTAGTGCCTCTATTTCTTCTATTGTTATATTATCAGGCCCAGTCGCTTTTCCTTTCTTCATGTGTTTGATGGCATCTATGATTTCATCTTCAAGTATTGGTGGTCCCTCACAGTTTTCAGTATCTGGTGTTATTTCTGGTCTTTCTCCTCCATATAGCTCACCTATGTACTCTGCCCACCTGTCCACAATGTCTTCTTTTCCCATTAACATTTTACCTTCTTTTGATTTCAGGCATCCTGTGGTATATTTTGTTTTCCTGCCTGTGAGTTCACTAATTCGTTTGTGCATGTTTTTGCTGTCTTTATTATGCGAGCCCTATGTGACGTTTAATGACACGGGAAGGATATAAGATATAGGATAAGATTTTCCATCTGAAGTTATCACTGCTCCAAGGTATTTGAATTTCTGCAGCTGCTTTTGAATAGTTCTGTTTAACTTTATACTGCATGTTGGTGGATTCTGTTTCTTAGATATAACCATAAACTCTGCCATTTTGATGTTTAAAGTAAGGCCTTTCTGTTCACTTTCTCTGGCGACTTTATCCAAGAGATTTTGCAGGTGTTGTTGGCTCTCAGCTATCAGTACTGTATCGTCAGCATACCAAAGGTTGTTAATATTGTATCCTCCGATTTTTATGCCTGGTTCTGTGATGATCATATTTAGAATATTCTCGCTGTACAAAGAAGAAAGGTCATTCAGTAACTTGGTTATTATTTTTATTCCTGTCTCCTCTAGTGCCTCTATTTCTTCTATTGTTATATTATCAGGCCCAGTCGCTTTTCCTTTCTTCATGTGTTTGATGGCATCTATGATTTCATCTTCAAGTATTGGTGGTCCCTCACAGTTTTCAGTATCTGGTGTTATTTCTGGTCTTTCTCCTCCATATAGCTCACCTATGTACTCTGCCCACCTGTCCACAATGTCTTCTTTTCCCATTAACATTTTACCTTCTTTTGATTTCAGGCATCCTGTGGTATATTTTGTTTTCCTGCCTGTGAGTTCACTAATTCGTTTGTGCATGTTTTTGCTGTCTTTATTATGGGAGTCCTCTGTTTGTCTACACTGTTTATTTAACCACACTTCCTTTGCTTCTCTGCATTTGCGTCTTATTTCTTTATTTATCCTGCTATATTTTTCTTCGTCATCTTTACTCCTCCTCCTCTTGTCCATCAGTCCTAAGATGTCGCCTGTCATCCATTTATTTTTAGAGGCTTCTTTTTTGGTACTATGTTCTTAACAGTTTGGGGGATAGAATTTCTTAACATTGCCCATTGTTCATCTATACTATTTATCTTTGCTATTGCTTTGTATCTATTTGTTATAATAACTTTGTAATGTTCTCACAGTTCTTGGTCATTTGTAAGGAGTTCTGTATTCAGTTTGATGTTTCTCACTTGTCTGCCTGCTTTCTTTAGCTCTATTCTAATTTTTCCACACAGTGGGTCATGGTCACTATTGCAGTCGGCTCCTGGCATGGTTTTTGTTGTCAGTAATACATTCCAGAATTGTTTGTTGATTAATACGTAGTCTGTCTGGTTAAAAGTCTTTTTGTCTGGGCTGCACCACATTGCCAGTCTTCGAGGATGTTGTTTAGACCAGGTGTTTCCTACAACCAAGCTTGGTATTTTTTCCCATTCAATTAATTTACTACCTCTTTCATTCCTCTCCCCCAGTCCATAGTCACCAACGATGTCTGAAGATCTTCCTTTACCAACTTTGGCATTAAAATCTCCCATGACTATAGTAACTGTATGTGACTTTGTGTGTTTCAGGGCTGTCTCTATGTTATTATAAAATAGCTGTACATAATCTTCAGAGCTTTCAGCTGTTGGAGTGTATACTTGTATAGTATTTATGTTTATTGGTAGTCCTTTCAGTTGGGCTAGTATAACTCAGTCCGAGATGTTCAAATATCCTACAGTTGTCCTTGCTGTTTGTTCGTCAAATATTATTCCTACTCCTCGTTTCATGTTTCTCACTTCCTGAATATATTATTGTATATTTATCAGAGTTTATCTTCCCTGCACCTGTCCATCTAACTTCACTCATTCCTAATATGTTGATCTTCATCCTTTCCATTTCCATCTTTACATTTTCTAATTTTCCATCCTGGAATAAAGTTCTAACATTCCATGTTGCTATTTTGAACTTGCTAGTTTTGCCACCAGTAGCTTAATGACGATCTGGCTTCACCTGTGGCTCATGAGCTGCCCTACTAGACGAGGCTGCTCCAGAGGAACATCCATTAATGTCGTTCATGGCAAATCTACTACTCTGAATAAGCATAATTGTTCATGGGAGCTACAACAGCGGTTTCCTGTTGCATTCTGTCAGTTTGTGTACGGACTCTCTGCTAGCCTTTGGACTCCCTGTCCTACCCGCAAGGCAGCGGGAGCAAGAGGTTTTAAGGCACCTCTGACCCGCCTGGTATTCCCTTCACTGAGCAACTGAGGCACTTTATAGGAGTAGTAGAGCCACCTACCACCCCACCTCGCTCTCTGAGTCTACCACCAGTTGGTCCACGCCTGCTTATTTGGACAACTCCTTATTCACAGGGATCCTCCATATCTGGAGGACTTTCACCATCCACCACCTGTGACGTGCTGGGTTTGGGGTGGTCTTAGTTGTGTCTAAATTTTTAAAATGTATAAACCACCAAATGTTGCATTGATAAAATCAGTATTTCAGAAATGATATTATGCTAGGTGCTAACATGATCACTGGATCATGTAAGACACAAAGACACAGTAGATTTACAGATGATACAATTTAGTTTCTAGTACTGTAACAGTTTGTGTCACTGTAAGAGTTTATGGCACTGTAAGAGTTTGTGTCACTGTAAGAGTTTGTGTCACTGTAAGAGTTTGTGTCACTGTAAGAGTTTGTAGTACTATAAAATTCTTGTAAACAGTTACTCATGTTGATTTCTTATATTACTGGTGTTTTATGAAGTGAGATAAGGCTAGCACATGAGCATACAAGCAGAGGTAAAGTTTGTCTTACAGTTAGTATCTCCTCAGTTAGAAAATATTGGAATATTACACAAACTTTTGTAAACTTTTGTAAGTATTTATATGGCTGTGATTGTTATCTTTCATTGTTTTCATTTTTTTTTGGTAACTTTCATCCTTCCACATTACACATTTCTATCTAATTTGTATGAGTGTATGAGACACCTTCATCTTGCTATGTATGCTTCCTAGCAGGATGTTTTAAACTGTCTGTTCCCAGGGTTTGGCAAGTTCCACATCTTACTGCTGCTCCTATGTGGATGGGCTGTGTCTAGTGATGCCATAGAAGTTTTGTCTGTGAGTTTCCTGCTACCCTCAGCGACCTGTGACCTCAGCCTGACCTCATCAGATAAAGGCTGGCTAAATGCTGTTGTTTTCTTAGGTCAGTCTTGACTGTACCATTTTTGTTTGTTTGTTTGTTTGTGTTGTTTTCTTTGTGACGCATGGAGGGTCAGCGAGTCCAGGTGTAAGAGAAGTAGCACATATATGCCCAGTACTTTTATACTATACTGTATACTACCAATACTTGATAGTTTTGTCCATGTTTATGGTTTCTAAAATATCTGCAGGTATGATGGTTGGAGGCTATTTCTGGGGATCTCTGGCAGACAGGTGGGGTCGACGGAACATTCTGACATGGTCGTTGGTTGTAAATGGCATAGGAAACCTGGCATCCAGTGTCTCACAGGTCTTCTGGTTGTTTCTCATCTGCCGTTTTGTCAGTGGTGTTGGGTAAGTGGCCTTGACACTTTCATCATCCTAGTTCATTAAATGTTTCTCATTTGTTTAATTTAGGACAGTAGAAAATATCCTTATTACAAGGTAATTTGCTAATAACATACTGTATCCTTCATGCTGATATATTTTAAATCCTTCATATTGTTGTATTATAGATCCTTCATACTGTTGTATTATAGATCCTTCAAATTGTTGTATTATAAATCCTTCACTCTGATATATTATAAATCTTCATCCTGCTGTATTATAAATCCTTCACTCTGATATATTATAAATCTTCATCCTGCTGTATTATAAATCTTTCATCCTGCTGTTATATGCTGTTGTATTATAAATCCTTCACTCTGATATATTATAAATCCTTCATCCTGCTGTATTATAAATCTTTCATCCTGCTGTTATATGCTGTTGTATTATAAATCCTTCACTCTGATATATTATAAATCCTTCATCCTGCTGTATTATAAATCTTTCATCCTGCTGTTATATGCTGTCATACTATAGATCCTTCATATTTTTGTATTATAGATCCTTCACTCTGATATATAATAAATCCTTCACACTGTTGTATTCTAGATATTATTTCTCAAAACAGGATTGACTGGAGAACCTTTGTTGATGCCTTATGCTCCTTTGGGAGTACAGAGGATTGATGATAATGTAGTTTGCTTTGATTTGTGTTGTAGCATGTTGTAAATCTACTTTGATTTGTTTTGTAGCTTGTTGTAAATCTACTTTGATTTGTTTTGTAGCTTGTTGTAAATCTACTTTGATTTGTTTTGTAGCTTGTTGTAAATCTGCTTTGATTTGTGTTGTAGCTTGTTGTAAATCTACTTTGATTTGTACTGTAGTTTGTAAATCTGCTTTGATTTGTTTTGTAGCTTGTTGTAAATCTCCTTTGATTTGTAATTTATCTTAGTGCAGATCTGTTTGATTTGTATTTTAGTTTAGAAATCAGCATTATTTTATTTTATTTTGGATAACTGGAAATCCATTTTATTTGATTTTTGTTGTCACTTACTAACAAAACTGTCTAATCTGATCTGTGCTGATATGTCTAACTTGACCTGTGCTGGTGTGTCTAATTTGATCTGTGTTGGTGTGTCTAATTTGATCTGTATTGGTATGTCTAACTTGATCTGTGCTGGCGTGTCTAACTTGATCTGTGCTGCTGTGTCTTGATCTGTGTTGGTATGTCTAACTTGATCTGTACTGGTGTGTCTAACTTGATCTGTGTTGGTATGTCTAACTTGATCTGTACTGGTGTGTCTAATTTGATCTGTGCTGGTATATCTAACTTGATCTGTGCTGGTATGTCTAACTTGATCTGTGCTGTTATGTCTAATTTGATCTGTGTTGGTATGTCTAATTTGATCTGTGCTGGTGTGTCTAACTAGATCTGTGCTAGTATGTCTAACTAGATCTGTGCTAGTATGTCTAATTTGATGTGTGCTGCGTGTCTAACTTGATCTGTGCTAGTGTGTCTAACTTGATCTGTGCTGGTATGTCTAACTTGATCTGTCTTCGTATGTCTAACTTTATCTGTGCTGATGTGTCTAATTTGATCTGTTCTGGTATGTCTAATTTGATGTGTGCTGGTGTGTCTAACTTGATCTGTGCTGGTGTGTCTAATTTGACCTGTGCTGGTGTGTCTAATTTGATCTGTGTTGGTGTGTCTAATTTGATCTGTATTGGTATGTCTAACTTGATCTGTATTGGTGTGTCTAACTTGATCTGTGCTGGTGTGTCTAATTTGATCTGTGTTGGTATGTCTAACTTGGTCTGTACTGGTGTGTCTAATTTGATCTGTGCTGGTATATCTAACTTGATCTGTGTTGGTATGTCTAACTTGATCTGTACTGGTGTGTCTAATTTGATCTGTGCTGGTATATCTAACTTGATCTGTGTTGGTATGTCTAACTTGATCTGTACTGGTGTGTCTAATTTGATCTGTGCTGGTATATCTAACTTGATCTGATCTGGTATGTCTAACTTGATCTGTGCTGGTGTGTCTAATTTGATCTGTGTTGGTATGTCTAATTTGATCTGTGCTGGTGTGTCTAACTAGATCTGTGCTAGTATGTCTAATTTGATGTGTGCTGTGTGTCTAACTTGATCTGTGCTAGTGTGTCTAACTTGATCTGTGCTGGTATGTCTAACTTGATCTGTCTTCTTATGTCTAACTTGATCTGTGCTGATGTGTCTAATTTGATATGTGCTGGTGTGTCTAACTTGATCTGTGTTGGTTTGTCTAATTTGACCTGTGCTGGTTTATCTGATTTGATCTGTTATGTCTAATTTGCTCTGTTATGTCTAATTTGATCTGTGCTGGTATGTCTAATTTGCTCTGTGCTGATGTGTCTAATTTGATCTGTGCTAGTATATCTAATTTGCTCTGTGTTGGTTTGTCTAATTTGATCTGTGTTGGTATGTCTAATTTGATCTGTGCTGGTTTGTCTAATTTGCTCTGTCTGATTTGATCTGTGTTTGTATATCTAATTTGATCATGTTTATTTATCTGATTTTATCTGTGTTTATATATCTAATTTGATCTTTGTTGATATGTCTAATTTGATCTGTGTTTATATATCTAATTTGATCTGTGTTTGTATATCTAATTTGATCGTGTTTATATATCTGATTTGATTTGTGTTTATATATCTAATTTGATCTTTGTTGATATGTCTAATTTGATCTAAGTTGTTATCCGCTGTAAATTTGTCACTTGTTTCAGTGTGGGTGGCAGCATGCCTGTTGTCTTCACATACTACACGGAGTTTCAGCACAAGTCACGACGAGGAACCATGGTCAGTCTCCTGGCCACCTTCTGGATGGCAGGAAACATTATAGCAGCAGGTGCATTTGCCTGGTTGGTCATAACAAGTTTGTTTCCTAGTTACACTGGAGTCCCTTAAACTGAGAAACTAAGATAGCAGACCTTGTTTCAGATTATCAGATTGCAGTGTTTTAAAACAAACAGTCAGACCTTTTACTAACCAAAGATCAGGGCTGTCAAACCTTGTAATGAGCTGAGACTTGCCATTGTTAAACCTTGTTCTGACCTAGATTATTCTGGCTGACCTGGATTGTCAAACATTATGTTAAGTGGATTATGAAGACAGTAAACTCTTTTCTGACCTTGATTGTCACACCTCAGTACTCCATGGGATGTCCTAAACCTCAGTGCTCCAGTAACATGGGCTGTCCCAAATCTCATTTCTCCAGTAACATGGGCTGCCTTAATTTCATTTCTCCAGTAATATAGGCTATCCTAAATCTCAGTTCTCCAGTAATATGGGCTGTCCAAAATCTCAGTTCTCCAGTAATATAGGCTATCCTAAATCTCAGTTCTCCAGTAATATGGGCTGTCCTAAATCTCAGTTCTCCAGTAACATGGGCTGTCCTAAACCTCAGTGCTCCAGTAATATATCATCATCATCAGGTGCTGTGCCGACTGGCGTTGGCTATTATGCTTCTCCAGAGTACCCGATCCTTCATGCAGGCCATCAGTTCAGTTGGTGATCTCCTCTCACACCATCCCGTCAGTCTGTCCAGTATCATTTCTCTTGGTCTTCCTCTTGATATTCTTCCTTCTATTTTTCCTGTTGTTATAATATTTTCAATGCCACCTCTTCTCTTTGCATGTCCTATGAAAGTACATTGTCTCTCTCTTATCTTTCTGACAAGGTCTTTTGTCTCTCCAGCTCTTCTCATACATTCTTCATTAGTTATTTTTGCTGTCCAGGGGATTCACAACATTCTTCTAATAAATCACATTTCTGCTGCTTCCAATGATTTTTGTGCAGACTTGCCTATTGTCCATGATTCACTTCCATATAACAAGATAGGTTCAATATAGCATTTTAGGACTCGTTTTCTAACATTCATTGATAAAGATGTGTTAGCTAATATGTTTCTCATTCTCTGAAATGCAGTCTTTGCTTGGCCTATTCTGTTCCTAATTTCTGTTCTGCATTTCCCATCTGAAGTTATTACTGCTCCAAGGTATTTGAATTTCTGCACTTGCTTTAGAATAGTTCCGTTTAATTTAATACTGCATGCTGGTGGATTCTGTTTCTTGGATATAACCATAGTCTCTGTCTTTTTGATGTTCAAAGTAAGGCCTTTCTGTTCACTTTCTTTGGCGACTTTATCCAAGAGATTTTGCAGGTGTTGTTGGTTCTCAGCTATCAGTACTGTGTCGTCAGCATACCGAAGGTTGTTAATATTGTATCCTCCAATTTTTATGCCTGGTTCTGTGATGATTGTTCTTAGAATATTCTCGCTATACAGAGAAAAAAGGTCCGGAGATAGTACACATCCTTGTCGCACCCCTTGTTTTATAGGTTGATATTTTCCAATTCTATTTTCAACTCGAACTGCTGCTTCTTGCTGCCAGCATAGATGTTTTACAATCCTCAGGTCTTTGCCGTCTATATTGATGTCTTCAAGCATTTTAATAATTTCATTATGTTTCACCTTGTCAAATGCCTTAGTGTAATCAATGAAGCATAAGTAGAGATCTTTCTGTACTTCTAAAGCTCTTTCTGTTAGTGTTCAGAAAGCAAAAATTGCATTGTGTGTTCCCTTTCCTTCAACAAATCCAAACTGTTCATCTGCTATTTCCATTTTTATCTTTTTCCTTGTTCTTCTCATAATTATTCTCAGAAGTAGCTTTGTTATGTGACATGAGAGGCTGATAGTCCAGTGGTCGTCACATTCCTTTGCACCTGGTTTCTTTGGTAGTGCTATAAACGTGGATTTAATCAGGTCACTGGGAATATAACCACTGTTGTAAATGTCATTCAGTAACTTGATTATTATTTTTATTCCTGTCTCCTCTAGTGCCTCTATTTCTTCTATTGTTATATTATCAGGCCCAGTCGCTTTTCCTTTCTTCATGTGTTTGATGGCATCTATGAATTCTTCTTCAAGTATTGGTGGTCCATCACAGTTTTCAGTATCTGGTGTTAATTCTGGTCTTTCTCCTCCATATAGCGCACCAATATACTCTGTCCACAATGTCTTCTTTTCCCATTAACATTTTACCTTCTTTTGATTTCAGCCATCCTGTGGTATATTTTGTTTTCCTGCCTGTGAGTTCATTAATTCGTTTGTGCATGTCTTTGCCGTCTATATTGATGTCTTCAAGCATTTTAATAATTTCATTATGTTTCACCTTGTCAAATGCCTTGATGTAATCAATGAAGCATAAGTAGAGATCTTTCTGTACTTCTAAAGCTCTTTCTGTTAGTGTTCGTAAAGCAAAAATTGCATTGTGTGTTCCCTTTCCTTCAACAAATCCAAACTGTTCATCTGCTATTTCCATTTTTATCTTTTTCCTTGTTCTTCTCATAATTATTCTCAGAAGTAGCTTTGTTATGTGACATGAGAGGCTGATAGTCCAGTGGTCGTCACATTCCTTTGCACCTGGTTTCTTTGGTAGTGCTAGAAACGTGGATTTAATCAGGTCACTGGGAATATAACCACTGTTGTAAATGTCATTCAGTAACTTGATTATTATTTTTATTCCTGTCTCCTCTAGTGCCTCTATTTCTTCTATTGTTATATTATCAGGCCCAGTCGCTTTTCCTTTCTTCATGTGTTTGATGGCATCTATGAATTCTTCTTCAAGTATTGGTGGTCCATCACAGTTTTCAGTATCTGGTGTTAATTCTGGTCTTTCTCCTCCATATAGCGCACCAATATACTCTGTCCACAATGTCTTCTTTTCCCATTAACATTTTACCTTCTTTTGATTTCAGGCATCCTGTGGTATATTTTGTTTTCCTGCCTGTGAGTTCATTAATTCGTTTGTGCATGTTTTTGCTGTCTTTATTATGAGAGTCCTCTATCTGTCTGCACTGTTCATTTAACCACACTTCTTGTGCTTCTCTGCATTTGCGTCTTATTTCTTTATTTATCTTGCTATATTTTTCCTCGTTATTTTTACTCCTCCTCCTCTTGTCCATCAGTCCTAAGATGTTGTCTGTCCAGTAATATGGGCTCTCCTAAATCTCATTTCTCCAGTAATATGGGCTGTCCTAAATCTCAGTTCTCCAGTAACATAGTGTAACAGAATGTTATTCTGTTACAGATTTTTTTGTGAGAAACCCTGGTGTGGTCAAACAGTAATAGACCACAACTCACCTGTTTATGCTAGCACGGAGCAAGTATCTCCGTGTTCTGAGGGAGAACTCAGTCACGTGGATCTGATGTGCGGGATATATGAATGGGGGAGTTTTTGGTCGGAATGTTGTAGCAGACAGGTCGTGTGTGAGTTTGATTTTCTAGAAATCGATGTTAGGGATTCTCTGGTTCATTATGTAAGTTTGATTGTCCACTTTTTTTTCTAGTATGTAGTATTTGTGTTTATTTGTCCTTTTTTAGGGCAACAGTAGTCGTAGTTGTGTTAGATGGACTGTCCTTTTTAGGACAATGTTGTAGTTAGATGGATTGTCCTTCTCGGGACAAATGTTGTAGTTAAATGGATTGTCCTTTTCAGGACAGATGTTGTAGTTGTCACGTAGAGTGTGTGTTTGATTTGTCCTCGTTTTGGACAAGGTTATAATTTCAGGTTGAAGGGTATGTTGTAGTTTTGAAGTTGGTATGTTTTGTCAGTGTTGTGCAGTTAGTAAACTGAAACCAAGGAAATCACCAGGACCAGATGGAGTGTCCAATGAAATGATCAAGAACCTGGGAATGGCAGCAATGGGAAAGCTGTTGGATATTTTCAATATGTGCTGGAGCACAGGTAAGTTACCTCAAATCTGGAAGGAAGCAAGCATGGTACCACTGCTAAAACCAGGGAAAAACAGTGATACTGCCTCCAGCTACAGGCCAATCAGTCTCACTAGCTGCCTATGCAAAACGATGGAACGCATCATTGACCTGAGGCTAAAATGGTACCTAGAAAGTGAAAACCTTCTCGTTCCACAACAAGCAGGATTTAGGCAGTACTACAGTACGGAAGATCAAGTGACCTATCTCTCTCAAGAGATTGAGGATGCATTCCAAGAGAAAAACCTTGTACTAGCAGCGTGGATAGACCTGAAGAAAGCCTTTGATAAAGTATGGAAAAAAGGTCTGTTGTGGAAACTAAGAAACTGCAATGTGAATGGAAGACTGTACAACTGGATAAAGTCCTATTTACACAACAGAAGAGCTAGAGTAGTAATGGATGGTCACAAAAGCCAGAAAGTACTTCTGCGACACGGTGTACCACAAGGAGGAGTCCTTTCGCCTACACTATTCCTTGTATTCATTAATGACCTGGTCAAGGAACTTCCCTATGGAATCAAAGCAGCACTGTATGCAGATGATCTGGTCATGTGGTGTACAGATGAATATGCGACAGTTGCTACACAGAGACTCCAAAGAGCAGCAGACATCTTGACATCATGGACAAACAAATGGTGTGTAAGTATCAACACAGAGAAATCAAGTACCACTCTGTTCACCCTCTCATCTAAACAGAAAGCAGGTAAGATCTTTGTAAATGAAATACCCTTAAGGATGGACAACCAACCCACTTACTTAGGAGTGACTCTTGACTCAAAACTGACTTGGAAGCAACACATCAACAGTGCAGAAGCAAAAGCCAGAAGAAAACTAGCCATATTAAGAAAATTGAGTGGGACTACATGGGGAGCTAGTGAAAGAATCCTCAAGAACGTATATCAGCAAAGTATTCTACCACATTTAGAATATGGCTCAACATCTTGGTGCACAGCATCAAACACTACGCTGCATAATCTAGACAAGGTTCAAAATCAGTCACTACGGATTATCACAGGTGCCATGAGGTCCACACCAATAGTAGAAATGCAGAAAATAGTTGGTGTTCAAGCGCTAAAGGAACGTAGAGACACAAAGGTCATGACCATGGGAGAAAAATTCCTTAGCTCTGTAAGCCATCCCCTGAAGGAGAGATTCAATAACTTGGCATTAGGACGGCTTAAAAGAAGCAGCTTCATTCATCAGGCCAAGCGTATGCGTAAGCTGATACCTGACCTTCCAACTGTAGTCACTCCATTATCATCTGTACCAGAGCATACACCATGGAAAGAAGCAGATTATGCACAAATAACTATTCAGACTGAAGTGAAAGGTGTGCAGAATGGTGAGATGCAGAGCAGTCTTGTAAGATCAGTAGCCACACTTAGTGTTCTAGATGACAAATATCCATGTGACACCTGGATACGTGTGTATACAGATGGATCTGCACATAATGCCATAAAAAATGGTGGGGCAGGAGCATATATTGAATATCCAAACAACACCATTGACAAGATTTCCATACCCACTGGTAAATACTGCAACAACTTTGATGCAGAAGTTAGGGCAATTATTGCTGCAGTTGAAAAACTATCAGACTCCAGAATTGATACATGTCCTGTAGTAATTCTCACAGATGCAAGATCAGTACTGGAAGCTCTTCAGTGCAACAAACTACCAGACCTTAAGGATGCCTTGTCAAAAATTGGCTTACAACATGGAGTCACTTTGCAATGGATTCCCTCCCACTGTGGGATACCAGGCAATGAGAAAGCTGACCATCTGGCCAAAGAGGGCACTGAAATGGAGCAACCAGACATACCAGTCACCTATAATCAGAAGAAAAGCATGATAAAAACCTACAGGAAGCCACAAACACCACCACATGATGACTATCACATGCTAAACAGAAAGGAACAAGTCACCATCTTCCGTCTCCGAACAGGACACAGCCGACTCCGAAGTCATATGTATACAAAGTTTAAGGTTGGTACTACTAATCTATGTACATGTGCCCAGGTGCCCCAAACCGTGGAACATATCCTCCAGAACTGCATCAACTACGAGACACTGAGAAATAACTACTGGCCCAGTGAAACCACTAAAGAAGATAAGCTCTACGGTTCCATACATGAGTTACAAAAAACAGTGAAATTTATCCAAGAGACAGGACTGCAGATATAGACAGACAGTGCGAACGAAGAAGAAGAAGAAGAAGAAGTCAGTGTTGTATGTCTGAGTTAGTCCCATGGCGATGTTAGTCCCCCGGGCATTTTTTATGATCATTGTAATTGTTCTCATCAGTTTACACTCCACATCTATGCAACACACATCGAACAAATGTTGCATTAAACATTTATTGATTGTTTGGTGACTGTTGAATCCTGTGATGACTGGATTCTTGTTAAGTGTCAACTTTAGTGTTGAGTTAGTCGATTACATGTAACCGGTCATGTCGTGTATTGATGTGTAGTTGTATGTTATTGCTGTCTGGGTTGTCTTGTTACACGGCGTATGGCAATGTAACATCTGTTGTCTCACTAGCTGCCTATGCAAAACGATGGAACGCATCATTGACCTGAGGCTAAAATGGTACCTAGAAAGTGAAAACCTTCTCGTTCCACAACAAGCAGGATTTAGGCAGTACTACAGTACGGAAGATCAAGTGACCTATCTCTCTCAAGAGATTGAGGATGCATTCCAAGAGAAAAACCTTGTACTAGCAGCGTGGATAGACCTGAAGAAAGCCTTTGATAAAGTATGGAAAAAAGGTCTGTTGTGGAAACTAAGAAACTGCAATGTGAATGGAAGACTGTACAACTGGATAAAGTCCTATTTACACAACAGAAGAGCTAGAGTAGTAATGGATGGTCACAAAAGCCAGAAAGTACTTCTGCGACACGGTGTACCACAAGGAGGAGTCCTTTCGCCTACACTATTCCTTGTATTCATTAATGACCTGGTCAAGGAACTTCCCTATGGAATCAAAGCAGCACTGTATGCAGATGATCTGGTCATGTGGTGTACAGATGAATATGCGACAGTTGCTACACAGAGACTCCAAAGAGCAGCAGACATCTTGACATCATGGACAAACAAATGGTGTGTAAGTATCAACACAGAGAAATCAAGTACCACTCTGTTCACCCTCTCATCTAAACAGAAAGCAGGTAAGATCTTTGTAAATGAAATACCCTTAAGGATGGACAACCAACCCACTTACTTAGGAGTGACTCTTGACTCAAAACTGACTTGGAAGCAACACATCAACAGTGCAGAAGCAAAAGCCAGAAGAAAACTAGCCATATTAAGAAAATTGAGTGGGACTACATGGGGAGCTAGTGAAAGAATCCTCAAGAACGTATATCAGCAAAGTATTCTACCACATTTAGAATATGGCTCAACATCTTGGTGCACAGCATCAAACACTACGCTGCATAATCTAGACAAGGTTCAAAATCAGTCACTACGGATTATCACAGGTGCCATGAGGTCCACACCAATAGTAGAAATGCAGAAAATAGTTGGTGTTCAAGCGCTAAAGGAACGTAGAGACACAAAGGTCATGACCATGGGAGAAAAATTCCTTAGCTCTGTAAGCCATCCCCTGAAGGAGAGATTCAATAACTTGGCATTAGGACGGCTTAAAAGAAGCAGCTTCATTCATCAGGCCAAGCGTATGCGTAAGCTGATACCTGACCTTCCAACTGTAGTCACTCCATTATCATCTGTACCAGAGCATACACCATGGAAAGAAGCAGATTATGCACAAATAACTATTCAGACTGAAGTGAAAGGTGTGCAGAATGGTGAGATGCAGAGCAGTCTTGTAAGATCAGTAGCCACACTTAGTGTTCTAGATGACAAATATCCATGTGACACCTGGATACGTGTGTATACAGATGGATCTGCACATAATGCCATAAAAAATGGTGGGGCAGGAGCATATATTGAATATCCAAACAACACCATTGACAAGATTTCCATACCCACTGGTAAATACTGCAACAACTTTGATGCAGAAGTTAGGGCAATTATTGCTGCAGTTGAAAAACTATCAGACTCCAGAATTGATACATGTCCTGTAGTAATTCTCACAGATGCAAGATCAGTACTGGAAGCTCTTCAGTGCAACAAACTACCAGACCTTAAGGATGCCTTGTCAAAAATTGGCTTACAACATGGAGTCACTTTGCAATGGATTCCCTCCCACTGTGGGATACCAGGCAATGAGAAAGCTGACCATCTGGCCAAAGAGGGCACTGAAATGGAGCAACCAGACATACCAGTCACCTATAATCAGAAGAAAAGCATGATAAAAACCTACAGGAAGCCACAAACACCACCACATGATGACTATCACATGCTAAACAGAAAGGAACAAGTCACCATCTTCCGTCTCCGAACAGGACACAGCCGACTCCGAAGTCATATGTATACAAAGTTTAAGGTTGGTACTACTAATCTATGTACATGTGCCCAGGTGCCCCAAACCGTGGAACATATCCTCCAGAACTGCATCAACTACGAGACACTGAGAAATAACTACTGGCCCAGTGAAACCACTAAAGAAGATAAGCTCTACGGTTCCATACATGAGTTACAAAAAACAGTGAAATTTATCCAAGAGACAGGACTGCAGATATAGACAGACAGTGCGAACGAAGAAGAAGAAGAAGAAGAAGTCAGTGTTGTATGTCTGAGTTAGTCCCATGGCGATGTTAGTCCCCCGGGCATTTTTTATGATCATTGTAATTGTTCTCATCAGTTTACACTCCACATCTATGCAACACACATCGAACAAATGTTGCATTAAACATTTATTGATTGTTTGGTGACTGTTGAATCCTGTGATGACTGGATTCTTGTTAAGTGTCAACTTTAGTGTTGAGTTAGTCGATTACATGTAACCGGTCATGTCGTGTATTGATGTGTAGTTGTATGTTATTGCTGTCTGGGTTGTCTTGTTACACGGCGTATGGCAATGTAACATCTGTTGTGTCACTGGGCCTAATGCTTATGTTAACACGTAATAAACACAGTTCAGAACAGTGTATGAGCAAAACACTTGTTTAGTGTTCAGTAATATAAATACGAAATCTGTTTCAATGGGCTGTCTTAAATCTCATTTTTCAGTAATATGGACTGTCCTAAACCTCATTGCTCCAGTAACATGGGCTGTCCTAAACCTCATTGCTCCAGTAATATGAGCTGTCCTAACCTGAGTGCTCCAGTAATATGGGCTGTCCTAAATCTCAGTTCTCCAGTAATATGGACTGTCCTAAATCTCATTTCTCCAGTAATATGGGCTGTCCTAAATCTCATTTCTCCAGTAATATGGGCTGTCCTAAATCTCATTTCTCCAGTAATATGGGCTGTCCTAAATCTCATTTCTCCAGTAACATGGGCTGTCCTAAATCTCATTTCTCCAGTAATATGGGCTGTCCTAAATCTCATTTCTCCAGTAATATGGGCTCTCCTAAATCTCATTTCTCCAGTAATATGGACTGTCCTAAATCTCAGTTCTCCAGTAATATGGACTGTCTGAAATCTCATTTCTCCAGTAATATGGGCTGTCCTAAATCTCATTTCTCCAGTAATATGGGCTGTCCTAAATCTCATTTCTCCAGTAATATGGGCTGTCCTAAATCTCATTTCTCCAGTAATATGGGCTGTCCTAAATCTCATTTCTCCAGTAACATGGGCTGTCCTAAATCTCATTTCTCCAGTAACATGGGCTGTCCTAAATCTCATTTCTCCAGTAATGTGGGCTGTCCTAAATCTCATTTCTCCAGTAATGTGGGCTGTCCTAAATCTCATTTCTCCAGTAATGTGGGCTGTCCTAAATCTCATTTCTCCAGTAATATGGGCTGTCCTAAATCTCAGTTCTCCAGTAATATGGGCTGTCCTAAATCTCAGTTCTCCAGTAATATGGACTGTCCTAAATCTCAGTTCTCCAGTAATATGGGCTGTCCTAAATCTCATTTCTCCAGAAATATGGGCTGTCCTAAATATCAGTAATATCTTACATCCTTCAAATTGGTTTACTTCATCAACAACTGTTCCTTCTACGTATATTTTTCCTTCTTGATTTATGAGAAGTTTCATTTTTGTTTTGTCTTTGTTAATTTCAAGACCTATTTTACTAGCCAAGGAAGACAGGGAATCTGTTTTTTCCTACATCGATTTCACACTGTCACTGATAAGAGTTATGTCATCAGCAAAATCAAGATCTTCTATTTGGGTCCCATGTACCCAGTCAATGCTGGTTTTACCTGTACAGCATCTTTTCATTATAAAGTCTATGGCAATTCCAAAAAGCAATGGACAAATATACATCCTTATTTCATGCCTATTTCAATCTGAAACCATTCGCTTATTCCTTCTTCTGTCTTGACTGCACAAACATATCCATTGTAGAGATCTCTAATGATGTTGACAGTTTTAGATGGTATTCCATATAGACTTAAAATTCTCCACAATGAATCTCTGTGTGGGCTGTCAAATGCTTTTTTTTAAAGTCTATGAAGTTCATGATTAATGCTTTCTGCTTTTCAATGTGTTCTTCAAGTATTATTCTTAGAGTAAAGATCTGGTCGAGATAGCTTCTCCCTTTTTAAAATCCTGCTTGTTCTTCTCTCATTGCAGTATCCACTACATCCTTAATTCTATTCAGAATCACTTTACAAAACACTTTTGACACAACTGATAGTAGTATAGGCTGTCCTAAATCTCAGTAATGTGGACTACCATAAATCTTAGAGATATGGGCTGTACTAAATCTCAGTAATGTGGACTACCATAAATCTTAGAGATATGGGCTGTACTAAATCTCAGTAATGTGGACTACCATAAATCTTAGAGATATGGGCTGTACTAAATCTCAGTAATGTGGACTACCATAAATCTTAGAGATATGGGCTGTACTAAATCTCAGTAATGTGGGCTGCCATAAATCTTAGAGATATGGGCTGTACTAAATCTCAGTAATGTGGGCTGCCATAAATCTTAGAGATATGGGCTGTACTAAATCTCAGTAATGTGGGCTGCCATAAATCTTAGAGATATGGGCTGTACTAAATCTCAGTAATGTGGGCTGCCATAAATCTTAGAGATATGGACTGTACTAAACTCCTCTGCTCCAGTAATATGGATTGTCTTAAACCTCAGTGCTCCAATAATGTCGCTATAAGATGTTTGTATAACTCTAGACATTATATCCTTTTATTTTATCTCTAATGACATGAAACTTTAAAGAGGACATTGTTAAGAGAGGCGAAATTAGTAAACATAAAATCCCTTGATGAGGTTGAAAATCTCGCTGAAAGCAGAACAACTAGGCCAACTACCACATGGCATTTAATGGCACAGAAATGGTGTAAGATGTAAGAATGACTTGTGATTATCATTTTTTTCTTCCTTCATCTGTTAATAAAAGACCTTGCAGATTTTGTGACTGTTTTTTATTTTATATTTTTCCTGTAGGTCTTGCATGGATTGTGGTTCCAAGAGAATATCTGAGCTTTGTGTCTGGAGATTTCACTTTTCACAGCTGGAGAGTTTTTGTGGCTTTGTGTACTATCCCCAGTCTTACATCAGCGGCCATGTTTGTACTGATGCCAGAGAGTCCCAAGTTTTTGTTGCAGGTCAGGTCTTATTTGCTAATGGTAGTGTTCTCTAATGTTTATGAGAATCATTGATGTTGATAATGTTTGTGAGAATCATCACAGTTGTCAGATGTTGATAATGTTTATGAGAATCATCACAGTTGTCAGATGTTGATAATGTTTGTGAGAATCATCACAGTTGTCAGATGTTGATAATATTTGTGAGAACCATTACAGTTGTCAGATGTTGATGTTGTTATTGTTTGTCCATCATCTTCGATGATGACCACAGATTCATCTTAGTCAGAGTAAGGAGAGGTTTGTCCGTGTGACCAACTAGCCCTATACGAGCTCTAAAAGTTTTGACACACATGAAACATATATGTCCAGATTCATTTGTGGGTGCTTGTGCTGCCTTGGCTTTTCGCATTGCGCGTTTGTGCTGAGCACTTTGTGAGATGTTGGTAATATTTGTGAGAACCATCACAGTTGTCAGATGTTGATAATGTTTTTGAGAACCACCACAGTTGTCAGATGTTGATAATATTTTTGAGAACCATCACAGTTGTCAGATGTTGATAATGTTTTTGAGAACCATCACAGTTGTCAGATGTTGATAATGTTTGTGAGAACCATCACAGTTGTCAGATGTTGATAATGTTTGTGAGAACCATCACAGTTGTCAGATGTTGATAATGTTTGTGAGAACCATCACAGTTGTCAGATGTTGATGTTTGTGAGAACCATCACAGTTGTGAGATGTTGATAATGTTTGTGAGAACCATCACAGTTGTCAGATGTTGGTAATGTTTGTGAAAGATCTTTGTGATGAGAAGAAATCCAGGAATTTAGGAATCATACTTGGTTAGAGTATGATTCAACAGTGTGAATTATTATTGGAGGAGAAAGAACCTGAACTGACAATAGAAGAAGTTTTATGGACAATAAAGAATCTGAAAAATGGTAAATCACCAGGATGTTATAACAGCTGAATTTATTAAAGCAGGAGGAAAGGAGTGTGCAACAATCTATCATGCACTATGTAAAAAGATACGGCATTCAGGTGTTTGGCCAAAAGAATGGAAAAGAACTGTATTCATACCACTGTCAAAAAAGGGTAACCTGAAATTATACACAAACTACAGAACTGTTGCCCGGATTTGTCATGCCAGTAAAATCCTGTTAAAAATCATAATGGGTAGACGAAAGAAAATAGAAGAAGAACTCAATATGGTCCAAGCTGGTTTCAGGCAAGAAAGAGGATCCAGAGATCATATATTCAATATAAGATTAATAATACAGAAATGCAGAGAGTTTAATGTGAATCTATATTTATCCTTTATAGACTACTCAAAGGCATTTGATTGTGTACAACACCAGAAACTTTGGGAAATAATGGAAAAAATGGGATTTCCAACACATTTGATACAATTAACATCACTGCTGTATCTAGACCAACAAGCAGCAGTAAGAATAAATGGTGAAACAACTTGGTTTGACATAAAACAAGGGGTCCATCAGGGGTGCATATTGTCACCTTACTTATTTAACATGTATACTGAAAATATAATGAGGAATGTTAGAGAAGATGTAAACAAAGAATATTACGATGCCATAACAATTGGAGGTTATGAAATACCAGAGATTAGATATGCTGATGACACAGTATTACTGTCCACAACACAAAAAGGAATGGAAAAACTAATTATGTCAGTCCGTAAGAACAGTGAAGAGCAAAACCTCTATCTTAATGCAAAGAAAAGTAAATTGATGACAACTGACAAAACAAAGAAGCCAGCTGAAATATGTATCAATGAGGAAAAACTGGAAGAAGTGGAGAGTTTTGAATATTTTGGATCACTACTAACTAGTAATGGAGATACAATGAGGGAAATTAAAAGGAAGACATCTATCGCTCTTCAGAAAGTAAAACAACTAAAGAATCTGTGGAGAGGAGCAGACAGAACCACAAAAATAAGATTTTTAAGGGCATGCATCTTTCCCATCGCAACATATGCCTGTGAGACCTGGACACTTAACAAAACAGCTGAGAAACACATAAATGCCTTTGAATGTAAATGCTACAGAAGAGTTCTTCAAATATCATGGACACAAAAAAAAACAAATATATCTATACTACAAGAGCTTAATATTGAAGAAAGCTGGTTAGTAAAGAGGATTAAAGAGAGAAAACTTAAATATTTTGGACACATTAAACGTCATGATAATCTAGAGAAAACCATCTTGGAAGGGTACATAATGTGAAAAAGAAAGAGAGGAAGACCAAGGCAAAGATGGCTGCAAGACATTGTTGATGATCTGCAAATGGATGCATCAGTGGCAGGCCATCTTGCTTACAACCGAGAGGCCTACAGGAGTGCTGTTAGGGAGGCAAAGTTCCGCAAGGGACAAGCAAATAAATGAAAATGAATGAACTTGGTTAGAGAAAATGCTAAAACTTGCAAGCTTTGATTGGCTACAACGTTAGTGTTTGTCTTGCAAGCTTTGATTGGTTAAAACGTCAGTGTTTGTTTTGCAAGCTTTGATTTGCTAAAACTTGTTTGTTTTGGTGTGTCAGAAATGTTTACTAAGCCCATGTGTAGTGACTGCGTGGTTGATACCGCGCCCCAGTGTCGTTGTAGTTTTGTTGCAGGAGCATAAGTTGTCAAGTTGTTAGCATTCATTTATTGCTACCATTATGACGTGATCATATTTGTTTCCTGCAGATGGGAAGAGAGCAAGATGCTATATCTGTGCTGTACAGCATGCATGATTCTAACAAATCTAAAACACCACTTCAGGTAAGATGTTTTAGGTATCCTTCACTTATATCATCGTTTTGGTCATGCTAATATCAAACTGTCATCATCATTATATCAACATCAGTTTATACATAACATCAGATGGAGTTCTGGGCATTGTAAATTATCATTACCTTACAGTAAACTATCCTGTCCGAAATGTTTCTGTTTAAACATGCTTGGCTTCTATCAGTTTTCTTCTTCTTCATCTTCATTCTCTTCTACCACCAAGACCGCCCTGTGACCCTCCTGAATTTACTCCTGTGGTCCTCGATAGGTCCTGTGGTCCCTGAAAGGACCATATGAGAGGACCACAAGAGGTTCAGAGTATCGCAGGGCTTGAGCCTGTATTCTTGGTGAATCTCAGAAGTGGGAATGCGTGACACCGTAGTTTTCGTTGCACCAGTTTAGTCTAGAGTTGGACTTTCTCACTGGAAAACCTCGATGTGTTTTGGATATCAGTATATCCCTGCTGGATGAGAGATGGTTGCCCATCCAGGCTAGAGTTGGACTTTCTCACCAGAAAACCTCAACGTGTTTTAGGATACCCATGTATCCTCGCTGAATGAGAGATGGTTGCCCATTCAGTCCGGCGTTGGACTTTCTCACCGGAAAACCTCAGCGTGATTAGGATACACATACATCCCAGTCGGGTGAGAGGTGGTTGCCTATCTAAACTGCACTGGTCAAGTGTCTCCGACTTCAGCATTTTGTGGTCGTGGCCGCTACCCTTCCTAGTTGTTACCAGGATGGAGCTTTTGTCCAGGGGGATGAATTCTTGCCACTAGTAAAATTCACCCCTGGGTTAAGCTGGTTTAGGCATATTATCCCAGTATGGCCGTGTTTAGGACGTGACTGACCTCTGGAGTAGAGGTACCGTGATGTGAGAAGCCATCAAGTTTCACCCCTGGTTTAAGCCAGTTTAGGCATATTTCACCAGTATTGGTGTATATCGGATGTGGCCGGCCTCTAGAGCAGAGGTGCGGTAGTATGAGTAGCTCTCGCCGCGAGACCAATGGACATATCGACTAAGCTTCACTTTATCCTTTCCATCACCTTTTCACATCAGCCCTCACAGCAACCCTAATTTCTTTTTCACATTTTCTTAATTGGCTGGGAGGAGTTTCACTCCACGCGCTGCATCCGAAGAATCTCGCCAGCAATGTCTTAACCTCTGGGTTAAGCTGGTTCAGGCATTTCGCCCATTATGAGTGCTCATAGGACGTGGCCAACCTCCAGACAAGAGGTGCTGTGATTTGAGCAGTCCTGACCTCGAGACTACTGTTTACTTCACTTAATCCTTTCTTTCACCTTTTCCACAGTGGCGCCGCTCGGCAACCCCATTCACACCTTTCTTCACTGGCCGGGAGGAGCCCCACTCCACACATGGCAGCTGAAGAATCTTACCACCAGCGGTCTATCAGTTTTAATATCAGTCTTTTCTTGAATACACTGACAAGCAAAAACAAACAAAGCAGAAATCCTGCCTTTTCATAAGCAGTTTCCCAACACAAGTGCCTGGTAGCCATTTTTACATCTGGGATGTGACATAGTCATTGTACAAGCTTATCATTCATCTTCAGATGCCACTCCTCATCTCAGCCCAAAATACTTTCATCACTGTTGTTGTAGTTCAGCTATTGTTATCATATATATCAGCTTCCGTATTGTCATCATGTTTATCAGCTTCTGCATTCACATCATATTTCTCAGCTTTTGTATAATCATCATACTTACCTTTTGTATTAGTAACACATGTTTATTAATTTATGTATTGTTATGATGACACCAAAAAGATGTCCACTTGTTGTCCAGATTGAGGTCCTAGTACTAACAGATGAGGACCTTGGCATCCACACAGATGAGGGCTTCCAAATGAGCAAAAAAAACTCAGTGAGTTGTTGGAGGAGAGCAAAACTGACGCTGTCCATGGTAGGCTCAGTTTATAGGCTTTTTGCATAGCTAGTTACATAGCTAGTCACATCACTAGTTACATAGCGAGTTACATTACCAGCTACTTAGCTAGTTACATCACTAGTTACATAGCTAGTCACATCACTAGTTACATAGCAAGTTACATTACCAACTACTTAGCTAGTTACATCACTAGTTACATAGCAAGTTATATTACCAGCTACTTAGCTAGTTACATCACTAGTTACATAGCTAGTCACATCACTAGTTACATAGCAAGTTACATTACCAGCTACTTAGCTAGTTACATCACTAGTTACATAGCTAGTTACATCACTAGTTACATAGCAAGTTATATTACCAGCTACTTAGCTAGTTACATCACTAGTTACATAGCAAGTTATATTACCAGCTACTTAGCTAGTTACATCACTAGTTACATAGCTAGTCACATCACTAGTTACATGGCTAGTTACATTACCAGCTACTTAGCTAGTTACATCACTAGTTACATAGCTAGTTACATCACTTGTTACATAGCTAGTTGCATCACTTGTTACATAGCTAATTACATCACTAGTTACATCACTTGTTACATAGCTAATTACATCACTTGTTACATAGCTAGTTACATCACTTATTACATAGCTGGTTATATCATTAGTTACATCACTTGTTACATAGCTAGTTACATTGCTAGTTGCATCACTAGTTACATCACTAGTTACATTACTAGTTACATAACTAGTTATGTAGCTAGTTACATCACTAGTTACATCATGTTACATACCTAGTTACATCAGTATTTAAATTACTAGTTACATAGCTAGCTACGCAACTAGTTACATAGCTAGCTACGCAACTAGTTACATAGCTAGCTACGCAACTAGTTACATACCTAGCTACGCAACTAGTTACATAGCTAGTTACATTTTTGTGGCAAAGATCTTAAAATGAAGACCTGATACTGTATACCCAGTATCTTAGTTGTAAGGAAATGGGGATTTTCCTTTCTTTTTTTTTTTTTCAACACACAAGGTCCGACAATTAAGTAATGAGACTGATTTTATTATAGCCAAGACAAAAATGCCATCTATGAAGCAAAGCATAGAATCCAAAGAGGCAACTTTCAGCTATGATCTGGCAACTTTTCATCACCACCAGATAAGCAGATGACAAACAGGCTGTCATTTTGTTAACCTAGTTAGGAGTGCATTATGACATAATCTGCATGGAACAAAAAGCTAACATTAAATTCTGTTTAAAACTTGGGAAAAGTGCCGTTGAGACAGTTGAGTTGATGCGACAAGTTTATAGGGATAATTGTTTATCTCATGGTATTCAAGATTCAAAGGTGGCGTGGAAATGATTACAAATGCAAATAGACATGGAAAGCCAGTTTCTGTTTGTAATGAACTCATTGCAAGAGGCAGAGAACAGATACAAGAAGATTGTTGTTTGACTGTGAGGATGATGGCAGATGAATTTGGTGTTAACCGAGAGACCATTCATAAAATTTTATTGGAAGATGTGGGCAAGAAAAAAGTTGCTTGCCAGTTTGTACCACATGCGTTGTCTGAACACCAAAAACATCAGCGTGTTGAGTACGCAAAAGACATCATCAAAATGTGTTGCAGAAATAAACATTTCTTAAATTTGATTGTTGCAGAGGATGAAACATGGATTTTCCACTATGATCCCACAATTGAACGCCAAAGTGCTTAGTGGAAGTCATCATCATCACCAAAGGGCAAAAAAAAATTGCCTTCAAAAGTTGAAAGTCAAGACAATGTTGGTGTGCATCTATGGCAGCAAAGGAATTATTCTCAAAGAATTTATTTCAGAGGGACATAATGTCACTGCCAAAGTTTATTTAAGTATTTTGAAATGCCTATTGAAAAGGATTCTCCAAGTCTGACCCGAGTATTCAACATCTGGCAGTTTTTTCCTTCTTCATGATAATGCACCGTTTCAGCGGGCAGTAGATGTACAGGAATTTTTGGCCCAAAAACAAGTGTGTGTTCTCAACCATCTACCCTATTCCCCAGATTTGTTGCCCTGTGATTATTTTCTATTCCCAAAATTAAAGTTACCATTGAAAGGACGCTTCTTTGACAATACTGATGACACCCAAAGGGCCGTAACATCGAGTTTAAGGGCCATACCAACAGAGGAACTGCAGAGGTCATTCCAGTGTTTGTTAGATCGTGCCACTCGCTGTATCAATGCACAAGGGGCTTACTTTGAATAAAATACAGGTTATATTTTCAACAGTTTATTTTATTTTTTTATGGATTAGTCTCATGACTTAAATGTTGGACCTTGTATCTAGTTACCAGTAGTCATTGAAACAGACAGTGTTTGTGCTACAGAGCTATACATTGTGAGCGTGTGTATTGACTAAGCAATGTCTGATGTACATATCTTACATGACTAGTCCAGGATTAGGCTAAGTACTAGCTGATGTGCTTATCTTACATGACTAGTCCAGGATTAGACGAAGTAATGGCTGATGTGCTTATCTTACATGACTAGTCCAGGATTAGGCTAAGTACTGGCTGATGTGCTTATCTTATATGACTAGTCCAGGATTAGGCTAAGTACTGGCTGATGTGCTTATCTTATATGACTAGTCCAGGATTAGGCTAAGTACTGGCTGATGTGCTTATCTTATATGACTAGTCCAGGATTAGGCTAAGTACTGGCTGATGAGAGAAAATCTGGGAAGTAAAGGCAGCGAGGAAAGGAACTGGTCACCCTACCTCACACGCTGATGACCCAGCATAATGAGGTCTCTAACGCTTCACCCCCTACGGCATTTGAAATGCTATGGGACTATCTTTACTTTTTTTTTTACTGGCTGATGTGCTTATCTTATATGACTAGTCCAGGATTAGACTAAGTACTGGCTGATGTGCTTATCTTATATGACTAGTCCAGGATTAGACGAAGTAACGGCTGATGTGCTTATCTTATATGACTAGTCCAGGATTAGCTTGCAGAGAAAGCTATTCAAGTCAGCACAGCAAGAAAACTGGTAGCTACCTTCTCTTGGAGCTGGAGGCATGATACTGACCATGGTGCCATCTATCATGTGGACAGGCATGATACTGACCATGGTGCCATCTATCATGTGGACAGGCATGATACTGACCATGGTACCATCTACCATGTGGACAGGCATGATACTGACCATGGTGCCATCTATCATGTGGACAGGCATGATACTGACCATGGTGCCATCTATCATGTGGACAGGCATGATACTGACCATGGTACCATCTACCATGTGGACAGGCATGATACTGACCATGGTGTCATCTACCATGTGGACAGGCATGATACTGACCATGGTGTCATCTACCACGTGGACAGGCATGATACTGACCATGGTGTCATCTACCACGTGGACAGAGCAAGCGAAGTATTGACACTACTGCTATATCTGTAAGTGCTGCAGATCGAGAAAGTGAAAGTGCAGCATGTGGCCTTGCATGCCACAGTAATATAGAAAGTTCCTTTTACATTTTTGTTTGTGTAAAACTGTACACTGAAGAGTTAAGTGAGTGTTTTTGTTCAGCCATCTTTGATCAGTCTTCATCAGTTCTATGCTCATTCCTCAGTTTCTCAACTCAACATTGCTCTTGTTCAGAAAACCGCTGCTGAGAACAACACTTGTTCTGCTTATCATCAACTTTGCCCTAGCTTTTGGGTAAGTGAACATCAGAATTATCATCATTTATCTTTACAATCAGATCTGATACTTTCATAAAAAATTCTTTTCTGCTAATCACAACAGCATTTAAGTAAGTAAACACCAGGATTGTCATGAGAGTATATCTAACATCAACATCACAATATGTGCATTTATTATCATCAGTATAACTCTGACATTCATGAACATCAAGATTGTTCTTGTTTCCATATGGTTCTTGTGTTCACAGATATATTAGTTTGTTCTTATGTTCACAGATATTATGGTTTGTTCTTGTGTTCACAGATATATTGATTTGTTTTTGTGTTCACAGTATATTATGGTTTGTTTTTGTGTCTGTATGGTTTGTTCTTATGTTCACAGATATTATGGTTTGTTATGTTCACAGATTAACAGGCATAAAATTAACAGGCATAAAATCCTTTGATGAGGTTGAAAGACTCGCCGAAAACAGGAAAAATTGGCGACCTACTTTGCGAGCCCTGTGTGACGTTTAATGGCAGGGGAAGGATGTAAGATATAAGATAAGATAAGATGTTCACAGATATATTGTTTTTTGTTCTTGTGTTAAAGATAATATGGTGTATTCATGTGTTCACATACATATTGGTTTGTTCTTCACAGATATTATGGTTTGTTTTTGTGTCCATATGGTTTGTTCTTATCTTCACAGATATTATGGTTTGTTCTTATCTTCACAGATATTATGGTTTGTTCTTGTGGTTTCCTGAGTTGTTTGATAGAATGGACAAATATGGGGGCAGCTTCTGTGATGTACAGGTTAGTCCATAGTACTATAGACCTAGCTAAATGTTTATCATGGGGAAGTATGTGATAAGCATGACTGGATGTTTATCATGGGGAAGTATGTGATAAGCATGACTAGATGTTTATCTTGGGGAAGTATTTGATAAACAGGACTAGATGTTTATCATGGGGAAGTATTTGATAAACAGGACGAGATGTTTATCACAGGGAAGTATTTGATAAACATGACTAGACATTTATCATGGAGAAGAATTTGATAAACATGACTAGATATTTATCACGGAGAAGTATGTGATAAACATGACTAGATGTTTATCACTGGGAAATATTTGATAAACATGACTAGATGTTTTTAATGGCGAAGTATATAATAAATATATCCAGATGTTTGTCATGGGGAAGTGTTCAGTAAACATGATTTGATGTTTATCATGGAGAACTATACAATAAACATTCCTTGATGTTTAACATGGAGAATTATGCAAGAAACGTGGCTAACTATTTATCATGAGGAAGTATACAAGAAACACAGCATAATATTTATTATGAGGAAGCGTACAAGAAACACAGCATAATATTTATTATGAGGAAGTATACAAGAAACACAGCATAATATTTATTATGAGGAAGTATACAAGAAACATAGCATGATGTTTATCATAAAGAACTATACAAGAAACACAGCATGATGTTTATCATAAAGAACTATACAAGAAACACAGCTTGATGTTTATCATAAAGAACTATACAAGAAACATAGCATGATGTTTATCATAAAGAACTATACAAGAAACACAGCTTGATGTTTATCATAAAGAACTATACAAGAAACACAGCATGATGTTTATCATAAAGAACTATACAAGAGACTGGGTAACACAAGTGCTGGTAACACTGGTATTACATTTCTGGTGATCTTGGCTGAAAGGAAGAAAAACCCAATCCAACATCCTGTATAGATCAGCTACTTCATGCCAGACATTACCAAAACAAGAAGTTGTGTGTGTTCAGTCTAGTGTTGTCAGGCATGCAGGGAAGCAGGTGAGTCTTATCATCAGCAGGAGGAGTTGTATGATGCCACATTCTCATGTGCCTTCTCTCAATGTCTCTTTTTCTCTGCTTGGATGAAGCCCCAGGCACATGTAGACATTTTCACACTGATATATGGAATGTTGCTTAGTACACTAACATGAGAAGCCAGGCTGCTGCTGTTGTTGCTGCTGCACTTTTGTACTATAAAATTTCATCTTTTTCTCTTTTCTCTGTAATGATGGTCATGTTGTGTTTTGTTTTTTATGATGGTCATGTCATATTTCTGTTTTTATGTTTTATCCATATTAGTGTCAGATTTATTATTTTTATATTAAACATATTTTCATTCATTCATTTGCATGTCCCTTGCAGAACTTTGCCTCCCTAACAGCTCTCCTGAAGGCCTCTCGGTTGTGAACAAGATAGCCTGCTGCTGATGCATCCATTTGCAGATCATCAACAATGTCTTGCAGCCATCTTCGCCTTGATCTTCCTCTCTTTCTTTTTCCCATTATGTACCCTTCCAAGACAGTCTTCTCTAGATTATCATGACATTTAATATTTCCAAAATATTTAAGTTTTCTCATTTTAATCCTCTTTACTAGCCAGCCTTCTTCAGTATTAAGTTTTTATAGTATGGATATATTTGTTCTTTTTCATGGCCATGATATTTGAAGAACTCTTCTGTAGCATTTACTTTCAAAGGCACTTATTTGTTTCTCAGCTGTTTTGTTATGTGTCCAATCTCACAAGCATATGTTGTGATGGGAAAGAGTTAACTATAAAAAAATGCCCTTAAAAATATTATTTTTGTAGTTCTGTCTAATCCTCTTCACAGCTTCTTTAGTTTTATTTTTTAATGCTCTACCAGTAGTTTGAGTTATTTGATGCCACCATCATCAGCATCACTCTAAGATCCATCATCATCATGTTCATCTTTGTTTGAATCATCCAGTGAAGTGTTGAGACTCATGTGTTTGGTACTGATGTGGACTTGCAGAACCTGGTTACTGTCAGAATGTATCCTACAGCCACTGTTATCATACATCCAAGCTGTAACTTCTGGTGTCATCTATTGTCTTAATTTTCTGCCTGCCGTAAACCTGTTTATAAAGGAACTTTCTTCACCTGTCACATTTCTTATTTTCAGTGGATGATGTAAACAGTCTTGTCATGTACAAGTTAGTTGATCCTCTTGGGCCAAAGGCGGCGCATAGAGCAGAGAACAAGGCTCTCCATGTCTGGCGATTCCTTGCCACTTGCTTTAGATCTTCGGTGTTTCTGATGAGCATTGTTGAACACTCCTTGGTGATAACTCTTCTTACTGTGTCTTTGGGTCTTCCCCACTTTCTTGTACCCCCTGGTGACCACGTAAATGCTTGGTGTGGAAGTCGTTTTTTTGTCCATTCTAAGTACATGGCCGATGTAGTTCCAGTGACGTCTTCTGATAAAGCTTGATACGTAGTCTTGTTTAGTTTCTTGTCTTATTGATGTAACCGATCTGAAATCGTTCCAACAGATATTTAGCAAGTGTTCTTGTCAAATTCACAGACTGGCAACACAACAAGCAACAGCACCTCATGTGTTCAGCCCAGCAGTTCTGTGTATCTAGAGAGCTTTCTCACTTCAATCTCTAACATACCTGGGAACATACTCAGCATTTTACTTGTGGAAAAGACTGGTAGAAAGCCTCTTCTAGGTATGTATGTTTCAGGTTGTTAGTCAAGTTATTCTGGCAAATTTGTCCCCTATTCTTGAACAACACTTATCTCAGATAAAAGATAAAGTGTCATTGAGCTCACACATAAATAAGGGTAAGTAAAAGACAAAAATTTGGAGTGGTTGACATTGAGAGAAGTATATAGTTAACTCTTGAGCAGCCATGTATTTCCTTGTTCTCTTCTCTCTTCTCTACCTAGTCAGAAATCTGTGCATATCCTTGTCCTCTTCTCTCTTCTCTACCTGCCCCAGTCAGAAATCTGTGCATATCCTTGTTCTCTTCTCTCTTCTCTACCCGCCCCAGTCAGAAATCTGTGTATTTCCTTGTTCTCTTCTTTCATCTGTACCCAGTCAGAAATCTGTGTATATCCTTGTTCTCTTCTCTCTTCTCTACCCGCCCAAGTCAGAAATCTGTGCATATCCTTGTTCTCTTCTCTCTTCTCTACCCGCCCCAGTCAGAAATCTGTGTATATCCTTGTTCTCTCTCTCTTCTCTCTCTCTTCTCTACCCAGTCAGAAATCTGTGCATATCCTTGTTCTCTTCTCTACCTGCCCCAGTCAGAAATCTGTGTATTTCCTTGTTCTCTTCTCTATCCGCCCCAGTCAGAAATCTGTGTATTTCCTTGTTCTCTTCTGTCTTCTCTACCCAGTCAGAAATCTGTGCATGTCCTTGTTCTCTTCTGTCTTCTCTACCCAGTCAGAAATCTGTGCATATCCTTGTTCTCTTCTCTCTTCTCTAACCAGTCAGAAATCTGTGTATATCCTTGTTCTCTTCTCTCTTCTCTAACCAGTCAGAAATCTGTGTATATCCTGTTCTCTTCTCTCTTCTCTACCCCCGCCCCAGTCAGAAATCTGTGTATAGCCTTGTTCTCTTCTCTCTCTCTTCTCTCTCTCTCTACCCCCGCCCCAGTCAGAAATCTGTGTATAGCCTTGTTCTCTCTCTCTTCTCTACCCCCGCCCCAGTCAGAAATCTGTGTATATCCTTGTTCTCTTCTCTCTCTTCTCTACCTAGTCAGAAATCTGTGCATATCCTTGTCCTCTTCTCTCTTCTCTACCTGCCCCAGTCAGAAATCTGTGCATATCCTTGTTCTCTTCTCTCTTCTCTATCCCCCCAGTCAGAAATCTGTGTATTTCCTTGTTCTCTTCTTTCATCTGTACCCAGTCAGAAATCTGTGTATATCCTTGTCTCTTCTCTCTTCTCTACCCGCCCCAGTCAGAAATCTGTGCATATCCTTGTTCTCTTCTCTCTTCTCTACCCGCCCCAGTCAGAAATCTGTGTATATCCTTGTTCTCTTATCTTTTCTCTACCCAGTCAGAAATCTGTGCATATCCTTGTTCTCTTCTCTACCTGCCCCAGTCAGAAATCTGTGTATTTCCTTGTTCTCTTCTCTATCCGCCCCAGTCAGAAATCTGTGTATTTCCTTGTTCTCTTCTGTCTTCTCTACCCAGTCAGAAATCTGTGCATGTCCTTGTTCTCTTCTGTCTTCTCTACCCAGTCAGAAATCTGTGCATATCCTTGTTCTCTTCTCTCTTCTCTAACCAGTCAGAAATCTGTGTATATCCTTGTTCTCTTCTCTCTTCTCTAACCAGTCAGAAATCTGTGCATATCCTTGTTCTCTTCTCTCTTCTCTACCCCCGCCCCAGTCAGAAATCTGTGTATATCCTTGTTCTCTTCTCTCTTCTCTGCCCCCGCCCCAGTCAGAAATCTGTGTATAGCCTTGTTCTCTTCTCTCTTCTCTACCCCCGCCCCAGTCAGAAATCTGTGTATAGCCTTGTTCTCTTCTCTCTTCTCTACCTCCGCCCCAGTCAGAAATCTGTGCATATCCTTGTTCTCTTCTCTACCCCCGCCCCAGTCAGAAATCTGTGCATATCCTTGGTCTCTTCTGTCTTCTCTGCCCAGTCAGAAATCTGTGCATATCCTTGTTCTCTTCTTTCTTCTCTACCCAGTCAGAAATCTGTGCATATCCTTGTTCTCTTCTCTATCCGCCCCAGTCAGAAATCTGTGTATTTCCTTGTTCTCTTCTCTATCCGCCCCAGTCAGAAATCTGTGTATTTCCTTGTTCTCTTCTCTATCCGCCCCAGTCAGAAATCTGTGCATATCCTTGTTCTCTTCTCTATCCGCCCCAGTCAGAAATCTGTGCATATATCCTTGTTCTCTTCTCTCTTCTCTACCCGCCCCATCAGAAATCTGTGCATATCCTTGTTCTCTTCTCTCTTCTCTACCCCCGCCCCAGTCAGAAATCTGTGCATATCCTTGTTCTCTTCTCTCTTCTCTATCTGCCCTAGTCAGAAATCTGTGTATTTCCTTGTTCTCTTCTCTATCCGCCCCAGTCAGAAATCTGTGTATTTCCTTGTTCTCTTCTCTCTTCTCTATCCGCCCCAGTCAGAAATCTGTGTATTTCCTTGTTCTCTTCTCTCTTCTCTACCCAGTCAGAAATCTGTGCATATCCTTGTTCTCTTCTCTACCCGCCCTAGTCAGAAATCTGTGTATTTCCTTGTTCTCTTCTCTCTTCTCTACCTGCCCCAGTCAGAAATCTGTGTATATCCGTGTTCTCTTCTCTCTTCTCTACCCCCGCCCCAGTCAGAAATCTGTGTATATCCTTGTTCTCTTCTCTCTTCTCTATCCGCCCCAGTCAGAAATCTGTGTATTTCCTTGTTCTCTTCTCTCTTCTCTACCCAGTCAGAAATCTGTGCATATCCTTGTTCTCTTCTCTCTTCTCTACCCGCCCCATCAGAAATCTGTGCATATCCTTGTTCTCTTCTCTCTTCTCTACCCACCCCAGTCAGAAATCTGTGTATATCCTTGTTCTCTTCTCTCTTCTCTACCTGCCCCAGTCAGAAATCTGTGCATATCTTTGTTCTCTTCTCTCTTCTCTACCTGCCCCAGTCAGAAATCTGTGTATATCCGTGTTCTCTTCTCTCTTCTCTACCCCCGCCCCAGTCAGAAATCTGTGTATATCCTTGTTCTCTTCTCTCTTCTCTATCCGCCCCAGTCAGAAATCTGTGTATTTCCTTGTTCTCTTCTCTCTTCTCTACCCAGTCAGAAATCTGTGCATATCCTTGTTCTCTTCTTCTTCTCTACCCGCCCCATCAGAAATCTGTGCATATCCTTGTTCTCTTCTCTCTTCTCTACCCACCCCAGTCAGAAATCTGTGTATATCCTTGTTCTCTTCTCTCTTCTCTACCTGCCCCAGTCAGAAATCTGTGTATTTCCTTGTTCTCTTCTCTCTTCTCTACCCGCCCCAGTCAGAAATCTGTGTATATCCTTGTTCTCTTCTCTCTTCTTCTCCCGCCCCAGTCAGAAATCTGTGTATATCCTTGTTCTCTTCTCTCTTCTCTACCTGCCCCAGTCAGAAATCTGTGTATTTCCTTGTTCTCTTCTCTCTTCTCTACCCGCCCCAGTCAGAATGTGTATATCCTTGTTCTCTTATCTCTTCTCTACCCCCGCCCCAGTCAGAAATCTGTGTATATCCTTGTTCTCTTCTCTCTTCTTCTCCCGCCCCAGTCAGAAATCTGTGCATATCCTTGTCCTCTTCTCTACCCCCGCCCCAGTCAGAAATCTGTGTATTTCCTTGTTCTCTTCTCTCTTCTCTACACAGTCAGAAATCTGTGCATATCTTTGTTCTCTTCTCTACCCCCGCCCCAGTCAGAAATCTGTGTATTTCCTTGTTCTCTTCTCTCTTCTCTACACAGTCAGAAATCTGTGCATATCTTTGTTCTCTTCTCTCTTCTTTACCCAGTCAGAAATCTGTGTATATCCTTGTTCTCTTCACTCTTCTCTACCCACCCCAGTCAGAAATCTGTGTATATCCTTGTTCTCTTCTCTCTTCTCTACCCACCCCAGTCAGAAATCTGTGTATATCCTTGTTCTCTTCTCTCTTTTCTATCCGCCCCAGTCAGAAATCTGTGTATATCCTTGTTCTCTTCTCTCTTCTCTACCCGCCCCAGTCAGAAATCTGTGTATATCCTTGTTCTCTTCTCTCTTCTCTACCCGCCCCAGTCAGAAATCTGTGTATATCCTCTTCTCTCTGTAATCAATACAATTGCTTCACTGTAGTCTAGTCTGTACTCTAATGAATTGTTATAAATTTTTATGTCATACAGTATTACAGTCATATTCATAATACAGTGTTGGAAAGATTGTTACATTTGAGAAAAAAAACCACCTATGATGAGAGGCTGATACACAGTTTTTTTCAGTTACAAGAGAGGGACAGCGTATTGTACAGTAATGTAATTCTTTGAAAGCAAAGTTATAAAATGGTAAATAAAGTAAAACATTAATTTGATATTACATATCACTCACCTTAGGCCTATGTAAGGATAGGCATCCATTTCCATGATGATGGTATAGTTCTTGCTGTAAAGCTATTAGATTTTCACATACATATACAACAGATAAGTTTATTAACTGTACAGCACATGATGATGATCATTTACTGTTGATTAAGTGGAAGTGGATTATCATAAATTCTTCATCCTCATCATTTTCATGTTACAAGCTGAGGAGGAAGATCAGGAGTTGGTCTTGTAACCACAGCTGTAGAGCTTAGCTCATGGTACAGGACTTCGTCTTGTAACCACAGCTGTAGAGCTTAGCTCATGGTACAGGACTTGGTCTTGTAACCACAGCTGTAGAGCTTAGCTAATGGTACAGGACTTGGTCTTGTAACCACAGCTGTAGAGCTTAGCTCATGGTACAGGACTTGGTCTTGTAACCACAGCTGTAGAGCTTAGCTCATGGTACAGGAGTTGGTCTTGTAACAACAGCTGTAGAGCTTAGCTCATGGTACAGGACTTGGTCTTGTAACCACAGCTGTAGAGCTTAGCTAATGGTACAGGACTTGGTCTTGTAACCACGGCTGTAAAGCTTAGCTCATGGTACAAGAGTTGGTCTTGTAACCACGGCTGTAAAGCTTAGCTCATGGTACATAGCAACCAGTTTCTCCTGTAATATCCTGACTTTTTTCAGCTTCTTGACAGCACTTCCCACCACCACTAGTAGCACTTGTCTGTGTCTCAGGCAGTTTGTCTGTCTCAGGCACTTTGTCTGTGTCTCAGGCACTTTGTCTGTGTCTCAGGCACTTTGTCTGTGTCCCAGGTTTGTCTGTCTCAGGCACTTTGTCTGTGTCTCAGGCACTTTGTCTGTGTCTCAGAGATATTTCTACAAATAGAAAACAAGTAAAGTAATATAAAACAGTGTTGTATAGTCAAAGCTAAAAACTAAAAAAAAAAAAAATCACAAAATGCATAGACATGAGAGAAAGAAAAATGACAAGAGAATTATCTGGGACTTGGACCACAGACTCTGGTAGGACGAGCAACATGACTTGACATGTGTGTCTGACCCAGAAGTCACATGTGACATGGCTTGACCTGTGTGTCTGACCCAGAAGTCACATGTGACATGACTTGATCTGTGTGTCTGACCCAGAAATCACATGACTTGACCTGTGTGTCTGACCTAGAAGTCACATGTGACATGACCTTTTCTCCTTGTTCTTCAGCCTCAAGCATGGTTCTGTCAGGGATCTCGGTGTTCTTTCTGTGGTTTGTGAAGACAAGATGGCAGAACGTGCTCATGTCTTGTATATTTGGAGCCGTGTCTGTGGTTGGTTTCAACATGCTGGACATTCTACAGACAGAGCTCTTCCCAACAGATGCCAGGTGAGGGCAGACATCTCAGTCATAATAAGAACATTTCTAGTCTTACAACATGCTTTTGGGCCAGTTAGAATTCAGGCAGACATTGCTGGATTTCTTGGTAACATCACATTAAAGACAGACACTGTTGGATTTCTTGGTAACATCATATTAAAGACAGACATTTCCAGATTTCTTGGTAACATCACATTAAAGACAGACATTGTTAGATTTCTTTGTAACATCACATTAAAAGACAGACATTGCTGGATTTCTTTTAACATCACGTTAAAGATAGACATTGTTGAATTTCTTTGTAACATCACATTAAAAGACAGACATTGCTGGATTTCCTGGTAACACACAATAATTAGTGCATAAGTATATATAAACTAGGAAAAAAAAGTAGGAACAGCTTTATTACTTAACGAGCACACAGTTGTGACGTTTCGGCGTGAGCCTTAATCATACAAAAACATACAGGATGAAGAAATAGAGAGAGGAGATAAAGTAATAATAAAGCTGTTCCATTCTTGGTAACACAGAACATCACATTATAGAATGTATAAACTAGGAAAAAAGTAGGAACAGCTTTATTCATTAATGAGCACACAGTTGTGACATTTTGGTTTGCACTTTCATCATACAAAAACATACTGAACAAAGAAGTAGAAAAAGAAGGTAAAATATAAATTCACATGAATGCTATGTAAAAAATAGGAATGGAAAAAAATGGAATAAAATGAACGGAGCACTTAGCTGTGACTTGTAAGAGGCTGTGTTCAGAAGTGTGCATGGTGGAGTATAGAAAATATTTAAATGGAGACTTGTGACTTGTGATAGGTGGATCGTAAAGGGTGATTAACTGTGTAAAGTGGTAATCTAGATGGGAGAAGGTGAAATAGGTGATTATAGTTGGGATAGAGGGGTTGTAATCTGCTGCCATGAGAAGGTTCTGAACTATGTTTTACAAGTGAGAAAGGAGTGTAATTTAGTGCAGAGGGAATATGATTGTGGGAGAAGGGAATGTTAGGTATAGCTGAATTGTGAGTTCAAACCATGTGATTGCAGCATCCCATATTCCTGAATGTAGTGATACTCAAGCGCTAGGTGGCTTCCGTCATCAGTCAGATTTGCCTTTCTGGTGGGGGCCATTGAAATGATTAGGGACTGGTTTTGAAGCCTTCTGGGTGATGTTGTACATTTGTTCCTGCCTGCGGTCACCTGATCTGAGAGCAGTCTGACCACTGTGATTAAGGTGCAGGTCTAAACATCACAGCTGTGTACCCTTTCATTAATAAAGCTGTTCCTACTTTTTTCCTAGTTTATATTTTGTTATCACAGCTTTACTGCAGTGCTTTGTGTATAGTTATATACTTAGTTATATATACTTATCTGCTAATTATTCATGTATCACATTATAAACAGACATTGTTGGATTTTTTGGTAACATTATAGACAACATTGCTGGATTTCTTGGTAACATCACATTATAGACAGACATTGTTGGATTTATTAGTACAACAAAATGTGTCTATATATATATCTCTCTCTCTGAACCTTAAGTGCCCAGGGCACATGGGGCTTCCGCAAGGGTTTTCCACAAATGCCTGTCCTTTGCCTTTTTTTCTGCTCTTGCCCAGGTGAGCCCTCTATTGCTCAGCATCCTTTCTGTTGTTCTTCTCCATGTCTCTTTTGGTCTACCCTTACTTCTGCTCCCCTGTGGTGTCCATCTTAGTGCTATTTTTGGTAGTGAGTTGTCAGTCATTCGGAGCACATGTCCCAACCATCGCCAGCGTCTTTCCTCAATAATTGTTGTCAGTGGCTTCATCTGCATTTCTGCCAATAAGATGTTATTTCTTATGGTGTTTAGCCAAAATATTTTTCTAATTCTTCGTAAACATTTAGTCTGGAAAGAATTCAACTTGTTTTCTATGGTTTTGGTGATTTTCCAGCATTCACTTCCATAAAGTAGTACACTTAGTGTCTATATATAACATAGTTTTTGGTGTACAAACAAATTAATGGTCCCAGTATAACACAGGACATTAGAAAAAGCACTTTCTGTTTCACTCATGATATCAGACACTGTGGTTCTGCCTGGTGGTCATCACATTTGCCATGGACAGCATAGACTGGGCATTAGGTACTCGATACCATGGCTTTTCCAGACATAGACATTTATCCTGAGAGCTGTTGTGTGTTGAATGTAGGCAGGAAACTCTTAGTTACAACTAGCTACAGAGACATTTATCCTGGGAGATGTTGTGTGTTGAATGTAGGCAGGAAACTCTTAGTTGCAACTAGCTACAGAGACATTTATCCTGGGAGATGTTGTGTGTTGAATGTAGGCAGGAAACTCTCAGTTACAACTAACTACAGAGACATTTATCCTGGGAGATGTTGTATGTTGAATGTAGGCAGGAAACTCTTAGTTACAACTAGCTACAGAGACATTTATCCTGGGAGATGTTGTGTGTTGAATGTAGGCAGGAAACTCTTAGTTGCAACTAGCTACAGAGATGTTTATCTTGAGAGATATGTGTTGAATGTAGGCAGGAAACTCTTAGTTTGCAACTAGCTACAGAGATATTTATCCTGAGAGATGTTGTGTGTTGAATGTAGGCAGGAAACTCTTAGTTACAACTAGCTACAGAGATATTTATCCTGAGAGATGTTGTGTGTTGAATGTAGGCAGGAAACTCTTAGTTGCAACTAGCTACAGAGATATTTATCCTGAGAGATGTTGTGTGTTGAATGTAGGCAGGAAACTCTTAGTTGCAACTAGCTACAGAGATATTTATCCTGAGAGATGTTGTGTGTTGAATGTAGGCAGGAAACTCTTAGTTGCAACTAGCTACAGAGATATTTATCCTGGGAGATGTTGTGTGTTGAATGTAGGCAGGAAACTCTCAGTTACAACTAGCTACAGAGATATTTATCCTGAGAGATATATGTTGAATGTAGGCAGGAAACTCTTAGTTGCAACTAGCTACAGAGATATTTATCCTGAGAGATATATGTTGAATGTAGGCAGGAAACTCTTAGTTACAACTAGCTACAGAGATATTTATCCTGAGAGATATATGTTGAATGTAGGCAGGAAACTCTTAGTTACAACTAGCTACAGAGATATTTATCCTGAGAGATATATGTTGAATGTAGGCAGGAAACTCTTAGTTACAACTAGCTACAGAGATATTTATCCTGAGAGATATATGTTGAATGTAGGCAGGAAACTCTTAGTTACAACTAGCTACAGAGATATTTATCCTGAGAGATATATGTTGAATGTAGGCAGGAAACTCTTAGTTACAACTAGCTACAGAGATATTTATCCTGAGAGATGTTGTGTGTTGAATGTAGGCAGGAAACTCTTAGTTGCAACTAGCTACAGAGATATTTATCCTGAGAGATATGTGTTGAATGTAGGCAGGAAACTCTTAGTTGCAACTAGCTACAGAGATATTTATCCTGAGAGATGTTGTGTGTTGAATGTTGGCAGGAAACTCTTAGTTGCAACTAGCTACAGAGATATTTATCCTGGGAGATGTTGTGTGTTGAATGTAGGCAGGAAACTCTCAGTTACAACTAGCTACAGAGATATTTATCCTGAGAGATATGTGTTGAATGTAGGCAGGAAACTCTTAGTTACAACTAGCTACAGAGATATTTATCCTGAGAGATATATGTTGAATGTAGGCAGGAAACTCTTAGTTGCAACTAGCTACAGAGATATTTATCCTGAGAGATATATGTTGAATGTAGGCAGGAAACTCTTAGTTACAACTAGCTACAGAGATATTTATCCTGAGAGATATATGTTGAATGTAGGCAGGAAACTCTTAGTTACAACTAGCTACAGAGATATTTATCCTGAGAGATATGTGTTGAATGTAGGCAGGAAACTCTTAGTTACAACTAGCTACAGAGACATTTATCCTGGGAGATGTTGTATGTTGAATGTAGGCAGGAAACTCTCAGTTACAACTAACTACAGAGATGTTTATCCTGAGAGATATATGTTGAATGTAGGCAGGAAACTCTTAGTTACAACTAGCTACAGAGATATTTATCCTGAGAGATATGTGTTGAATGTAGGCAGGAAACTCTTAGTTACAACTAGCTACAGAGGTATTTAACTTGTTCCATACTATGAAGAGAATATGCTATTATTGTCTAATTGCCTTCATCTATCATTCACTATGTAAAAAGATATGGCATTCTGGTATTTGGCCAAAAGAATAGAAAAAAACTGTATTCATACCACACAATAATTAGTGTATAAGTATATAACTGTACACGAAGCACTGGAGCCACATAGGTTAAACTCGCTGTTTAACTACACTTAACATTCTCTTCAATCATTATAGTACCTCTCCACTAAGCTCCACCCCCATCTTATTTGTCAAACCTCCTCACAGCATCACTTTGCAACCCCTCTTCCCCAGTCATCTATTTCAACTTCTCCTGGCTAGGTCAACATTGAATCACTCTCTCTCCCCTCCCCGGTTCCCCATCCACCACCCCCAGTTACAACCCACTGACCACATGTCACAGGTCTCCAAACAGTCTCCACGTTCTACTAAATCCATTCTTGACACACACCGCCGAACTAGCCACACCTTACAATTGACAGCTAAGTACTCTATTTAATTGTTTTTTTAATAGTATTCATGTGAATCTGTACTTTATCTCCTCTCTCTATTTCTTCGTCCTGTATGTTTTTGTATGATTAAGGCTCATGCCGAAACATCACAACTTTGTAGTTGTTAAGTAATAAAGCTGTTCCTACATTTTTCCTAGTTTATACATTCTGTATTCATAGAACTGCCAAAGAAGGGTGACCTGAAATTCTGCACAAACTACAGAACCATTGCCTTGACCTAGTCATGCCAGTAAAATTCTATTAAAAATCATAATAGGTAGACTTTGTAAGAAAATAGAAGTCAGTATGGTCCAGTCGGGTTTTAGACAAGGAAGGGGATCAACAGATCATATATTCAATATAACTACAGAACCATTGCCTTGACCTAGTCATGCCAGTAAAATTCTATTAAAAATCATAATAGGTAGACTTTGTAAGAAAATAGAAGTCAGTATGGTCCAGTCGGGTTTTAGACAAGGAAGGGGATCAACAGATCATATATTCAATATAAGATTAATAATAGAGAAATGCAGAGAATTTAATGTGAGTCTGTATTTATCTTTTATTCAGTTCAAATCAAGTGCCATGTGGCGTAGGCGATCATTTCTCTCCACAATTCCCTGTCTTTAGACTTGATTATGAGATCCTCCAGTAACTTTCTTCCTAGCCACACTGACAGCCCATCCAGTAACTTTTCTCTCTGTCTTCCTCTGTCTCTTCTTCCTTCAGTTTTTCCAGTTGCCACAGTGTGTTCCAATTTTCCTCTTCTCAGGAAATGTCCTATAAATCTTGCTTGTCTGCCTCTGATCTTTGCTATAATTTGCTTTTTAACTCTGGCCTCTCTTAAGACTTCTTCGTTGGTTTTCTTGGCTGTCCATGGTACCTTCAACATCCTTCTTATGAACCACATTTCCATGGCCTCCATTTCTTGCTGTACTCTCTTATTCATGGACCATGCTTCACACCCATAAAACAAAATTGCCTTGATGTAACATTTAAATATTCGAAATCTTGTTTCCATTGATATAGATCTGTTGCACAAGATGTGTCTCATTTTCTGGAATGCTGACTTGGCCTGAGCACGTCTGCTTTTTATTTCATTGTGACATTTCGTATCAGCTGTTATAATTGTTCCCAAGTACCTGAATCTATCAACTTGTTTCAGTTCTGTGCCATCGATGGTAATGCTATATTTTGGTGGTATTCTTTTCTTTGAGATGACCATCAGTTCAGTCTTCTTTTTGTTCAGGCTGAGACCTTTATTTTTACTTTCATGAACCACGATATCCAGAAGAGCCTGTAGCTCCCCTTCACTTTTAGCAATCAGAACTGTGTCGTCTGCATATCTTAAGTTGTTAAGATTGTACCCACCAATTGATATTCCTGGCAAACTCTCTATATTTCTCATTATGTTTTTGCTGTACAAGGAGGTCAGGAAATAGAAATCCTTGTCTCACTCCCAATTTTATGTCTTGGAATGTTCCTGTTTGGTTCTCAACCTTTATTATTGCTGATTGCTGCCAGTGTATGTTTTTAATGAGTTTGAGATCTTTCCTATCTATGTTGATGTCTTCCAGCATTCTTGTAATTTCGGTGTGTCTCACTTTATCAAATGCTTTACAGTAGTCTATGAAGCATAAGTGTAGGTCCGTCTTTACTTCTATTGATCTCTCCATCAATGTTCTCAATTTATATATGGCATTACTTGTACCTTTTCCTTCAAGGAAGCCACACTGTTCTTCAGCGATTTCTGGTTTTATTTTGCTCCTGAATTTTCTCATAACAATATGAAGTAGGATTTTGCTAACATGGCTCATAAGACTAATGGTTCGATGGTCTTCACATTCAACTGCACCTTGTTTCTTTGGTAGGGCAATGAAAATGGACATAGTTACTGTTATAGATGTCATTCAACAATCTGGTAATTATTTCTATGCCAAGCTCTCCTAATGCTTTCAATTCTTCCTTGGTGATTTTATTTGGTCCTGGTGCTTTGTTGTTCTTCAGGTGGTTGATGGCTTCTTCCACTTCTGCTTTTAATATGGGAGGCCCTTCATTATTATTTTGTATATCTGTTTCGCCTCTGTTGTCCTCATAGAGTTCTCTAATGTATTTGCTCCATCTTGCCATTATTTCATCTCTGTCCATTATTGTATGCCCCTCCTTTGACTTCAGTCTTGTGGTATGCCCTTTTGTTTGTTAACTCCTTTATTTGTTTGTACATATCTCTTGTGTTTCCATGATGGTATGTCTCTATTTCACTACATTTCTTATTTAGCCACTCCTCCTTAGCTTTATTTCATCTGTGTCTTATTTCATTATTTTGTCATATTCATCTTTATCTTCCTTAAGACTTCCTCTCCGATCCATTAGTTGCAAAATTTCTTCTGTCATCCACCCCTTTTTAGCGTGTCGTTTATTTAGAGGTAGGATTTCGATAGATGTTTGCTGAATAGAGTCTTTGAGCATATTCCATTGTTCATCAATCATTTCGATCTTCTCTATAGCACTATACTTATTATGTGATATGGTTCTATATTGTTCTTGTATTGCCTTATCTTTCCATAACAGCTCTCTATCTAGTTCTTTGTTTTTAGTTGCTACCTTTAACCTCTTTAGCCTGATTTTCACTTTTCCTACGACTGGGATGTTATCACTGTTGCAGTCTATGCTTGGTCTTGTTTTCACAGATATTAGTGAGTTCCTGAATCTTCTGCTGATCATAATGTAATCTGTCTGGTTACGTATGTTATTATTTGGGCTTTTCCATGTCCATAGTCGCCTTGGGTGTTGTTGAAACCAAGTATTTCCTGTTATCATTTTATTCTTTTCTGTCCGCTCAATCAACATCTCTCCTCTTGTATTTCTGATACCTAGTCAATACCTGCCAGTAGCTTCATCGTCTTGTTCAGGTAATTATCTTTTATAGAATATTCAAAGGCATTTGATTGTGTACAACACCAGAAACTTTGGGAAATAATGGAAAAAAATAGGATTTCCAACACATTTGATACAATTAACATCACTGCTGTATCTAGACCAGCAGGCAGCAGTGAGAATAAATGGTGAAACAACAACTTGGTTTGACATAAAACAAGGGGTCCATCAGGGGTGCATATTTTCGCCTTATGTATATACTGAAAATATAGTGAGTAATGTTAGAGAAAATGTAGACAAAGAATATTTCAATGCCATAACAATTGGAGGTTATGAAATACCAGAGATTAGATATGCTGATGACACAGTATTACTGTCCACAACACAAAAAGGAATGGAAAAACTAATTATGTCAGTCTGTAAGAACAGCGAAGAGCAGAACCTCTATCTTAATGCGAAGAAAACTAAATTGATGACAACTGACAAAACAAATAAGGCAGCTGAAATATGTATCAATGAGGATAAACTGGAAGAAGTGGAGAGTTTTGAATATCTTGGATCACTACTAACTAATAATGGAGATACAATGAGGGAAATTAAAAGGAGGACATCTATCGCTCTTCAGAAAGTAAAACAAATAAAGAGTCTGTGGAGAGGAGCAGAGAGAACTACAAAAATAAGATTTTTACGGGCATGCATCTTTCCCATTGCAACATATGCCTGTGAGACCTGGACACTTAACAAAACAGCTGAGAAACACATAAATGCCTTTGAATGTAAATGCTACAGAAGAGTTCTTCAAATATCATGGACACAAAAAAGAACAATTATATCCATATTACAAGAACTTAATATTGAAGAAGGCTGGCTAGTAAAGAGGATTATTAAAGAGAGAAAACTTAAATATTTTGGACACATTAAACATCATGATAATCTAGAGAAGACTGTCTTGGAAGGGTACATAATGTGAAAAAGAAAGAGAGAAAGACCAAGGTGAAGATGGCTGCAAGACATTCTTGATAATTTGCAAATGGATGCATCAGTGGCAGGCCATCTTGCTTACAACTGAGAGGCCTTCAGGAGAGCTGTTAGGGAATCAAAGTTCCTCAAGGGACATGCAAATGACTGACTGACTGAATTGCCTTCACATGCCTTGTATTTGGTATTATGTCTAGACACCTTTACTTCCCTAGAGTCGGGTAACCATTTTTATAACTGGGTTGTCTGGGACACTTCTCCTTACACAGCGTCAGATACCCATTTTACAACTGAGTTGTCTGGGACAGTTCTTGCACAGAGTCAGGTACCCATTTTTACAACTAGGTTGTCTGGGAAACTTCTCCTTGCATAGAGTCAGGTACCCATTTTTACAGCTGGGTTGTCTGGAATAGCGTTAGTTGTAGTCAAGTCCTCAACCAGTTATATGAGAAAAAGGCTGTGTAGCAGACAGTCTTCTAATATGTTTGTGTCTTGTTGATGATAGTTACAGTATTTGATAGTGACCAGGGTGTAGCAGTATATTAGAATAGGCACAGAGTGGCCAAGGTGTAGCAGTATATTAGAATAGGCACAGAGTGGCCAAGGTGTAGCAGTATATTAGAATAGGCACAGAGTGGCCAAGGTGTAGCAGTATATTAGAATAGGCACAGATCGGGAAAATCTAAACCTTTGGTTGTCGCTCACTTAAAAAGAACTGTGCGGCACTTTAACTAGCAGATGACTTGACTGCCAGATGAAGAAACGAATTAGGAGAAGAAACATTTAGGATGGATGTGATAGAAGTTTTTGATAGAGTAGAAGTTTTAATGATAGGACTGTGATCAGTGTGAAACTATGTAGAACAGCTTGAAGTGATTTAGTCTGGTCAGCTGGACCAAGATGTTTGTTCTAGCTGTTGTTGTAGTACTGTTGAGATTTATTAGGACCAGTGGTTCTAAAAATATTTGTGTGACTTTTTGTGGAATTTCAGTGGCATGTTCCTGACATTCAGTAAGTTGTACTTTTGTTATCATGTTGCTAGATTGCTGTTTGTCTGGGTGTGACTGTAGATCACCCACTTCCCATATGGCAAACTTCTGTCTTACCAGGGGTGGAGCCTAACTGTACTTCACCTCATGTCACCTATCATAAGTACTCATTAATAAAACTTGTTTTGTACTTCACATCTTGTCAAGTGATGTTATTTGTAGTTTGGTCTCAGAAATGTCAGAGGTTTTCATACTGTGCTGCTGTGTCCTATGCTGGAGTTGTGTGCCTGGGTGTGTTTGTTTCTCAGCATATACCAAAGAAACATTTGCTTATACTATCAGACTCAACAGTAAAATTAACTATAACTTACTGCACTTAAACTCATAAAGCAGCAGCACACACCATCTCAGTAACTTGTCATCACTTAGAAGTAGTGATACTACTTTACGGGTAAATTTCACAGAACAAACCTTTCTTCTCTGTCACTTACCAGGTCTACCGCCTTTGGGGTGCAGACAGCAGCTTTAAGAGTCGGTGCCATCTTAGGTAACGTTATCTTCGGACAGCTGGTTGATGTTTACTGTGCCATCCCTATGTTACTGGTGGCAGTGCTGCTGGCCTTCGGAGGGTTGGCAAGTCTGTTACTGCCAAACACTACTGGCGTAGATATACACTGATTTTGTCTAGCTAGTGCAGCTAAACTTGTGCCTTATGGCTGTTACTATAAAGCTGATGTTGGTTGAGTTTCTAGTGCAAACTCTAAGCTTGTTATGCCATAATAATAACATAACCATAGTAACAGGCTGGTTATGTAGATGTGTCTTTGTTTGCTTGTTTGTTTGTTTTAGTGTAAGCCATGTAACTGTAGCCATTCACAAATCTCTTATTGTTCTTACTGTGAAGGCTTTGCTGGTTCATGAGCAAATGTGACAGTTTATTCAGGTCTCTTCAAGTTATATGGCTATTCTAGTTATTTACCTATGATTGTTTTAGTTATGAGTGAAAATTGTGATGATTTATCCAGAATTATTGTAGTTATGAGTGAAAGTTGTGATGATTTATCCAGAATTATTGTAGTTATGAGTGAAAGTTGTGATGATTTATCCAGAATTGTTGTAGATATGAGTGAAAGTTGTGATGATTTATCCAGAATTGTTTTAGTTATGAGTGAAAGTTGTGATGATTTATCCAGAATTGTTTTAGTTATGAGTGAAAGTTGTGATGATTTATTCAGAATTATTGTAGTTATGAGTAATAGTTGTGCTACAGTCTACAAAGTCACAGGTATGAATCTTGTGCTAACAAACATCAGACAGCTCTCATTTGACTGTCATAACAAACATCAGACAGCTTTCATCAGACTGTCACTAGTAAGGCTGATGCTTTGAGTGTAATTCTTCTTTTTTTATCCAGTTTGCCAGACTGCTCTCAGCCAGTAAAAAAACTTGTCCAGATTTGCTTGGAGTGTCATTCTACAAGGGCATGTTATAGCACACGATCACAGACAGATACATATATATATATATATATATATATATATATTTCAGGTCTCACAATCTGTCCACAATGTACTCTAGCAAATTACTATGTTATATTTTATTTGTTATATACTCTAGCAAATTACTATGTTATATTTTCACTGGTATGTACTCTAGCAAATCACCTGTGTTATTATTTCATTATTCTTTACTTTCAAGCACACACAGAGATAGGTAATTGTAGCAAGTGGAAGAGTGAATACAGATGTGTTGACATGAGTGACATATATGTTGACATGAATGAGACAGATGTGTTGACATGAGTGACATGTTGACATAAATGACAGATGTGTTGAGTGGCATATATGTTGATATGAATGACAGATATGTTGATGTAAGTGATGTGTTGATGTAAGTGACATGTTGATATTCTGCACAGACTTTTTACTGTTGATTCTCTAATCATTTTGTCTCATGTATTGAAGTAGGTGGGTGAATGTTAGGTCTGTTATATTGTTGGTGTAGGTTAGACAAGTCGATGTTAGATCTCAATTTAGTTTGTCAATTTCATGAGGGTATGAAGGTTTGTGTTCTCGATGATGGTCAGGTCTCCAAATCCTTTCCTGTTACCTGTGGGGTACAGCAGGGATGTGTCCTTGCACATACACTGGGGTAAAGCAGGGATGTGTCCTTGCACTCTTCAGGTGTTCTCGGCCATGCTCATGGACGCCTCCAGAAGCTCTAATGAAAACTATTTCCCGTTAATTTCTAGAACAGACGGAAAGCTCTTCCATCTGAGGCAATTAAAAGCTACCTCAAAAGTTAGGAATACGATAATCAAAGACTTTCTGTTCGTCAATGACTGTGCACTAAATGCTAATTCAACATCTAATATGCAAACCATCACTGATAACTTCTCGGAGGCATGTGACAACTTTGGCCTTACGATCAACATCAGAAAAATAGAAGTTGTATATCAACCCCCCCCCCCCCCCCCAACAAAGAATATACTGACCCGGAAATCGTGATAAAAGAACAAAAGCTAAAATCCGTAGAAAATTTCACGTATCTTGGCAGTACCCTTTCCAGGGCAGTCAGTCTTGATGCTGAAACCAGCAACAGAATAGCTAAAGCCAGCGCAGCATTTGGGAGGCTAGGAAAAATGTATGGGAAAGAAGAGGACTCGGTGTTACCAGCAAGTTAAAGGTCTATAAAGCTGTCGTTCTGACCACACTAATGTATCCATCCACCAAGTTAAAGGTCTATAAAGCTGTCGTTCTGACCACACTAATGTATGCAGCCACCAAGTTAAAGGTCTATAAAGCTGTTGTTCTGACCACACTAATGTATGCAGCCACCAAGTTAAAGGTCTATAAAGCTGTTGTTCTGACCACACTAATGTATCCAGCCATCAAGTTAAAGGTCTGTAAAGCTGTTGTTCTGACCACACTAATGTATGCAGCCACCAAGTTAAAGGTCTGTAAAGCTGTCGTTCTGACCACACTAATGTATGCAGCCACCAAGTTAAAGGTCTGTAAAGCTGTCGTTCTGACCACACTAATGTATGCAGCCACCAAGTTAAAGGTCTGTAAAGCTGTCGTTCTGACCACACTAATGTATGCAGCCACCAAGTTAAAGGTCTGTAAAGCTGTCGTTCTGACCACACTAATGTATGCAGCCACCAAGTTAAAGGTCTGTAAAGCTGTCGTTCTGTCCACAATGTACTCTAGCAAATTACTATGTTATATTTTATTTGTTATATACTCTAGCAAATTACTATGTTATATTTTATTTGTTATATACTCTAGCAAATTACTATGTTATGTTTTCACTGGTATGTACTCTAGCAAATCACCTGTGTTATTATTTCATTATTCTTTACTTTCAAGCACACACAGAGATAGGTAATTGTAGCAGGTGGAAGAGTGAATACAGATGTGTTGACATGAGTGACATATATGTTGACATGAATGAGACAGATGTGTTGACATGAGTGACATGTTGACATAAATGACAGATGTGTTGAGTGGCATATATGTTGATATGAATGACAGATATGTTGATGTAAGTGATGTGTTGATGTAAGTGACATGTTGATATTCTGCACAGACTTTTTACTGTTGATTCTCTAATCATTTTGTCTCATGTATTGAAGTAGGTGGGTGAATGTTAGGTCTGTTATATTGTTGGTGTAGGTTAGACAAGTCGATGTTAGATCTCAATTTAGTTTGTCAATTTCATGAGGGTATGAAGGTTTGTGTTCTCGATGATGGTCAGGTCTCCAAATCCTTTCCTGTTACCTGTGGGGTACAGCAGGGATGTGTCCTTGCACATACACTGGGGTAAAGCAGGGATGTGTCCTTGCACTCTTCAGGTGTTCTCGGCCATGCTCATGGACGCCTCCAGAAGCTCTAATGAAAACTATTTCCCGTTAATTTCTAGAACAGACGGAAAGCTCTTCCATCTGAGGCAATTAAAAGCTACCTCAAAAGTTAGGAATACGATAATCAAAGACTTTCTGTTCGTCAATGACTGTGCACTAAATGCTAATTCAACATCTAATATGCAAACCATCACTGATAACTTCTCGGAGGCATGTGACAACTTTGGCCTTACGATCAACATCAGAAAAATAGAAGTTGTATATCAACCCCCCCCCCCAACAAAGAATATACTGACCCGGAAATCGTGATAAAGGAACAAAAGCTAAAATCCGTAGAAAATTTCACGTATCTTGGCAGTACCCTTTCCAGGGCAGTCAGTCTTGATGCTGACATCAGCAACAGAATAGCTAAAGCCAGCGCAGCATTTGGGAGGCTAGGAAAAATGTATGGGAAAGAAGAGGACTCGGTGTTACCAGCAAGTTAAAGGTCTATAAAGCTGTCGTTCTGACCACACTAATGTATGCAGCCACCAAGTTAAAGGTCTGTAAAGCTGTCGTTCTGACCACACTAATGTATGCAGCCACCAAGTTAAAGGTCTGTAAAGCTGTCGTTCTGACCACACTAATGTATGCAGCCACCAAGTTAAAGGTCTGTAAAGCTGTCGTTCTGACCACACTAATGTATGCAGCCACCAAGTTAAAGGTCTGTAAAGCTGTCGTTCTGACCACACTAATGTATGCAGCCACCAAGTTAAAGGTCTGTAAAGCTGTCGTTCTGACCACACTAATGTATGCAGCCACCAAGTTAAAGGTCTGTAAAGCTGTCGTTCTGACCACACTAATGTATGCAGCCACCAAGTTAAAGGTCTGTAAAGCTGTCGTTCTGACCACACTAATGTATGCAGCCACCAAGTTAAAGGTCTGTAAAGCTGTCGTTCTGACCACACTAATGTATGCAGCCACCAAGTTAAAGGTCTGTAAAGCTGTCGTTCTGACCACACTAATGTATGCAGCCACCAAGTTAAAGGTCTGTAAAGCTGTCGTTCTGACCACACTAATGTATGCAGCCACCAAGTTAAAGGTCTGTAAAGCTGTCGTTCTGACCACACTAATGTATGCAGCCACCAAGTTAAAGGTCTGTAAAGCTGTCGTTCTGACCACACTAATGTATGCAGCCACCAAGTTAAAGGTCTGTAAAGCTGTCGTTCTGACCACACTAATGTATGCAGCCACCAAGTTAAAGGTCTGTAAAGCTGTCGTTCTGACCACACTAATGTATGCAGCCACCAAGTTAAAGGTCTGTAAAGCTGTCGTTCTGACCACACTAATGTATGCAGCCACCAAGTTAAAGGTCTGTAAAGCTGTCGTTCTGACCACACTAATGTATGCAGCCACCAAGTTAAAGGTCTGTAAAGCTGTCGTTCTGACCACACTAATGTGTGCAGCCGCCAAGTTAAAGGTCTATAAAGCTTTTGTTCTGACCACATTAATGTGTGCAGCCGCCAAGTTAAAGGTCTATAAAGCTGCCTTTCTGACCGCACTAATGTGTGCAGCCGCCAAGTTAAAGGTCTATAAATCTGTCGTTCTGACTGCACTAATGTATGCAGCCACCAAGTTAAAGGTCTATAAAGCTGCCTTTCTGACCACACTAATGTATGCAGCCACCAAGTTAAAGGTCTATAAATCTGTCGTTCTGACCGCACTAATGTATGCAGCCACCAAGTTAAAGGTCTATAAAGCTGCTGTTCTGACCACACTAATGTATGCAGCCACCAAGTTAAAGGTCTATAAAGCTGTCGTTCTGACAACACTAATGTATGCAGCCACCAAGTTAAAGGTATATAAAGCTGTCATTCTGACCACACTAATGTATGCAGCCGAAACATGGACAGTCTACAGTAGACATGCAAGACAACTAAATCACTTCTATCTAGGCTGTCTCAGAAAAATACTGAACATCAAATGGCAGCAAATGATACCTGATACTAAAGTTCTCACAAGAGGTAATATTCCAAGCATCTACACAATGCTTCAAAAGGGGCAAATTTGATGGATAGGGCACATAGTCAGAATGAGTAACACTCGACTGCCCAAACAACTCCTTTATGGGGAACTACTGAAGGAAAACTGGAGGGCAAAAAAGCGTTACAAGAATACGCACAAAACCTCACTCAAAGCCTTCAGGAAAGACATAAACTCTTGGGAGGCCATAGCACAAGTCCGGCCATCATGGAGGGCTTTAACCACCCTGGGTGCTCAGAGAGCAGAGCGCTCAAGAACTGGAAGTACCCAGCATAAACGCGCAATGTGAAAAGCCAAGGCTGCACAAGCACCCACAACTGAATCTGGACATACATGTTCCGTGTGAGGCAAAACTTTTAGAACTCATATAGGGCTAGTTGGTCACGCACGGACACACCTCTCTTTACTTTGGCAAAGATGAATCTGTGGTCATCATCAAAGATGATGGACAAACAAAAACAGATCTCTTACATTGTTGGTGTAGGTTAGGTTTGTTATATTGTTGGTGTAGGTTAGACAAGTCATTGTTAGGTCTGTTATATTGTTGGTGTAGGTTAGACAAGTCATTGTTAGGTCTGTTATATTGTTGGTGTAGGTTAGACAAGGCAACTGAAATATGTATCAATGAGGAAAAACTGGAAGAAGTGGAGAGTTTTGAATATCTTGGATCACTACTAACTAATAATGGAGATACAATGAGGGAAATTAAAAGGAGGACATCTATAGCTCTTCAGAAAGTAAAACAAATAAAGAATCTGTGGAGAGGAGCAGACAGAACCACAAAAATAAGATTTTTAAGGGCATGCATCTTTCCCATCGCAACATATGCCTGTGAGACCTGGACACTTAACAAAACAGCTGAGAAACACATAAATGCCTTTGAATGTAAATGCTACAGAAGAGTTCTCCAAATATCGTGGACACAAAAAAGAACAAACATATCTATACTACAAGAGCTTAATATTGAAGAAGGCTGGCTAGTGAAGAGGATTAAAGAGAGAAAACTTAAATATTTTGGACACATTAAACGTCATGATAATTTAGAGAAGACCGTATTGGAAGGATACATAATGGGAAAAAGAAAAAGAGGAAGACCAAGACGAAGATGGCTGCAAGACATCGTTGACGATCTGGAAATGGATGCAACAGCAGCAGGCCATCTTGCTCACAACCGAGAGGCCTACAGGAGTGCTGTTTGGGAGGCAAAGTTCCGCAGGGGACATGCAAATGAATGAATGAATGAGGTTAGACAAGTCATTGTTAGGTCTGTTATATTGTTGGTGTAGGTTAGTTAGGTCTGTTATATTGTGATGTAGGTTAAGTCTGTAATATTGTTGGTGTAGGTTAGATCTGTTATATTGTTAGTGTAGGTTAGACAAGTCAGTATTAGGTCTGTTATATTGTTAGTGTAGGTTAGAAAATGTTTGGTCTGTTATATTGTTGATGTAGATAACTATTGCTTAACTGATACAGATTGTAATGTTTTTATTTTGCCACATTCATAACACTTCACAATATTGCTTATATATTCTCAAACCAGTGCACTGAACTGTTATTTTTATAAATGAATTTATATAAAAGTATATTTTGTAATGTATTATAAACTGCAACATATAAAGAATTTTTATCATGGTTTATGCATGCTTTTTAATTGTTGTATATACAAGATATTTAAGTCTTTCACACTAAAAGGATCACATTTAGCTATACATTTATTGTGTTTGTTTGTTTGTTTGTTTGTTTGTTTGTTTGTTTGTTTGTTTGTTTGTTTGTTTGTTTGTAGTCAGTTTATTGTGTGAGAGATATGCTCAGATTTATGAGGTCACAAATAACAGTCTCTTGGACTCCATTCTACACAATCTGCTTTTGTTTTTTACTACTGTTTTGTTGTGATAATTAGATTATGTATATTCTGTACATGAGAAAAGTAAAGCTGCTAGTATCAACTTCACCTCACTGAGTTATCATTTCTTCCAGTTACAGACATATTATGCATACACACACAGACAGGCCTAAAGTGAATTTAAGGAAACAGAATGACAGCACTGACAGAGCTAGTCTGTGCCAGAATGACAGCACTGACAGAGCCAGTCTGTGCCAGAATGACAGCACTGACAGAGCTAGTCTGTGCCAGAATGACAGCACTGACAGAGCCAGTCTGTGCCAGAATGACAGCACTGACAGAGCCAGCAAGTTGGTGCCCTGTCTGACCTCCTAGCTATAGCTGCTAAGTGAGGAAGGGGTTGATGCTTCCACCTGTGTCTGAGTTTGCTGAAATACTTGGGTCTTTTTTTTTTGGTTTTTTGTTTGTATCCACCATGGGTCTTGAAGCCAGCCACTGTAGCACTGAATATGAAGAAGTTCACATGACAACAGCTAAAAATATCCTGCTGGCAGTTCCAAAGAATTTGTAAAATGTCACATATTTCTACATGAATGTTACGACTATTTATATGCTTCTTAAGCTGCTCTCTTGACTTTCAGCTGCCTCCCACTTGTTGTGTATAAATCTTACTAGATGAAAACTAAAACTACCCACAAATCTTTTCCCTAGGTCCAACTCTTCATTTAATATTTGCGTTGCAGCAAACTACCCGGTTAACTAATTTTTTTTTCATGGATCGTATAACACTGGACATCACTAACATTACACAAGTAGAAACCACACCAAAACTATCATATTTGATCCAGGAAAAATAAGCGGTTATCTTTGTTAATGAAAACCAGACAGTCACATGACACAACCCTGAATGAGTGATAACGATAACCAAAACCAGTGTACGGACAAAACACATTAAAACATATAAAACACATAGAACAAAAGAAATACTCAAAATTCTAGAACTAAACCATGGGATCAAAGTCATCATTACTCTTGTGTCCCATTTTACAAACAGCACATGGTGAAACATTCCTACGTGTCTTTCCTACCAACAACCATCTCAAGGCCGCTCAAAGGGCAGATAACTCATCAGTCGCTAATTACAATAAACACTCTCTTGTACGACAAAATGCTCCACAACAGAAGAAAACATCTAAATATACTGCTAGAGCACTCATATAACTTCATTAATACATATCACACAATTAGTTGTAAAACCTGACCACCCACAGATGACTGCTATGATGGTTAACAGTCATTAACATAAAATCAAAAAATCAATGTGCAGTCAAGTGACAATTGAAACAACAAAACACAAATGACACATCACAATTTTATGAGCTCACTATTACAACTTACTTCTTGTAAGCTTGACAAAAAGCAAAAGAAAAAAAATTATTTCATATTAATTTTCATGAAACACATAAAAGAAAACTACATTTTGCTGCATAATGATGACACACAAATGTGCAGCGATTTATTAATTACATATCCCCTCACTCCTCATTAACATTTTCTTAAGTATGAACATTTACCACATAACAAAAGCATGAGACAGTTCTAGTGACCCCACAAGGAAACTTCAATATCTCACACAAAATATATACAAAGCTCAGAACTCAGACTTCGGCTTCACAGCGTTTCGGACAACCCCTATATTCTCTGCTGCATGTTGCAGCATCCACCCACAGAATATATACACTTACAACAACTCACACAAGGGTGTACTTATGAAGAAAAGACTTACACTACATGAGGTCAGCTTGGGTATTTGGGATCATTGCAAAGAACAATCATTTTCCCACATCAAAATGTCAAAACTACATGGTCTTATATTTTAATGATGGCTCACTTGTGAATATAAAAAATATTACAAATACTCACTTATATCAAATGTTTTATATTTACACACACTAGTTTCATATTTTACACACACTTCTATCAAATGTCTTATATTTTAGACACACTTCTATCAAATGTCTTATATTTTACACACTTCTATCAAATGTCTTAGATTTTACATACTTCTATCAGATGTCCTGTATCTTTATTTTCCACACATCCACCTATATTTTCTTCTGCCAGATAGTAGTGATCCCATGGAAGCTCTATTTGACTTCTGTAGATTACCTGTTTACATTTTCCGTTCTCTAACACCTTTCTCCAATTCTTCCAATCTTCTGATCTTCATTTTCTGTTCTCTAACACCTGTCTCCAATTCTTCCTCCCATTCTGATCTTCCTTTGTTGTTCTGTCTCCCTGGAACTGATCTTCACTTGTTGTTCTGTCTCCCTGGAACTGATCTTCCCTTGTTCTGTCTCCCTGGAACTGATCATCCTTGTTCTGTCTCCCTGGAACTGATCTTCCTTTGTTGTTCTGTCTCCCTGGAACTGATCTTCCTTTGTTGTTCTGTCTCCCTGGAACTGATCTTCACTTGTTCTGTCTCACTGGAACCGATCTTCCCTTGTTCTGTCTCCCTGGAACTGATCTTCCTTTGTTGTTCCATCTCCCTGGAACTGATCTTCTCTTGTTCTGTCTCCCTGAAACTGATCTTCCTTTGTTGTTCTGTCTCCCTGGAACTGATCTTCCCTTGTTCTGTCTCCCTCAAACTGATCTTCCTTTGTTGTTCTGTATCCCTGGAACAGATCTTCCCTTGTTTTGTCTCCCTGGAACTGATCTTCCTTTGTTGTTCTATCTCCCTGGAACTGATCTTCTTTTGTTGTTCTGTCTCCCTGGAACTGATCTTCCTTTGTTGTTCTATCTCCCTGGCCTGGAACTGATCTTCCTTTGTTGTTCTGTCTCCCTGGAACTGATCTTCCCTTGTTCTGTCTCCCTGGAACTGATCTTCCTTTGTTGTTCTGTCTCTCTGGAACTGATCTTCCTTTGTTGTTCTGTCTCCTTGGAACTGATCTTCCCCTTGTTTTGTCTCCCTGGAACTGATCTTCCTTTGTTGTTCTGTCTCTCTGGAACTGATCTTCCCCTTGTTTTGTCTCCCTGGAACTGATCTTCCTTTGTTGTTCTGTCTCCTTGGAACTGATCTTCCTTTGTTGGTCTGTCTCCCTGGAACTGATCTTCCTTTGTTGTTCTGTCTCCCTGGAACTGATCTTCCCCTTGTTTTGTCTCCCTGGAACTGATCTTACCTTGTTCTGTCTCCCTGGAGCTGATCTTTCTTTGTTGTTCTGTCTCCCTGGAACTGATCTTCCTTTGTTGCTCTGTCTCTCTGGAACTGATCTTCCTTTGTTGTTCTGTCTCCCTGGAACTGATCTTCCCTTGTTCTATCTCTCTGGAACTGATCTTTCCTTGTTATGTCTCCCTGGAACTGATCTTACCTTGTTCTGTCTCCCTGGAACTGATCTTCCCTTGTTGTTCTGTCTCTCTGGAACTGATCTTCCCTTGTTGTGTCTCCCTGGAACTGATCTTCCCTTGTTCTGTCTCTCTGGAAATGATCTTCCCTTGTTCTGTCTCCCTGGAAATGATCTTCCATTGTTCTGTCTCTCTGCAGCTTATCTTCTCTTGTTCTGTCTCTCTGGAACTGATCTTCCTTTGTTGTTCTGTCTCCCTGGAACTGATCTTCCCTTGTTTTGTCTCCCTGGAACTGATCTTACCTTGTTCTGTCTCCCTGGAGCTGATCTTTCTTTGTTGTTCTGTCTCCCTGGAACTGATCTTCCTTTGTTGCTCTGTCTCTCTGGAACTGATCTTCCTTTGTTGTTCTGTCTCCCTGGAACTGATCTTCCCTTGTTCTATCTCTCTGGAACTGATCTTTCCTTGTTATGTCTCCCTGGAACTGATCTTACATTGTTCTGTCTCCCTGGAACTGATCTTCCCTTGTTGTTCTGTCTCTCTGAAACTGATCTTCCCTTGTTCTGTCTCTCTTGAACTGATCTTCCCTTGTTGTTCTGTCTCTCTGGAACTGATCTTCCCTTGTTGTGTCTCCCTGGAACTGATCTTCCCTTGTTTTGTCTCCCTGGAACTGATCTTCCCTTGTTCTGTCTCCCTGGAACTGATCTTCACTTGTTGTTCTGTCTCCCTGGAACTGATCTTCCCTTGTTTTGTCTCCCTCGAACTGATCTTCTCTTGTTCTGTCTCTCTGGAACTGATCTTCTTTTGTTGTTCTGTCTCCCTGGAACTGATCTTCCCTTGTTCAGTCTCCCTGGAACTGATCTTCCTTTGTTGTCCTGCCTCTGGATCTGATCTTCCCTTGTTGTTATGTTTCATTGGAACTGATCTTCTCTTCTTGTTCTGTTTCTTTGGAACTGATCTTCCCATGTTGTTCTGTCTCTGTGGAACTGATCTTCCCTTGTTGTTCTGTCTCTCTGGATCTGATCTTCCCTTGTTTTTCTGTCTCTCTGGATCTGATCTTCACTTGTTGCTCTGTTCCATTGGAACTGATCTTCCCTTGTTGTTCTGTTTCATTGGAACTGATCTTCCCTTGTTGTTCTGTCTCTCTGGAACTGATCTTCCTTTGTTGTTCTGTCTCTCTTGAACTTATCTTCCCTTGTTGTTCTGTCTCTCTGGAACTGATCTTCCCTTGTTGTTCTGTCTCCCTGGAACTGATCTTCCCTTGTTGTTCTGTCTCCCTGGAACTGATCTTCCCTTGTTGTTCTGTCTCCTTGGAACTGATCTTCCCTTGTTGTTCTGTCTCCTTGGAGCTGATCTTCCCTTGTTGTTCTGTCTCTCTGGAACTGTGGACAAGATGTGGTGAAGGTGTTGACACAATTTGGGGAAGACTTACGCTAGGCTTGTTTGTTTGTTTGTTTGTTTGTTTTTGTAGCCTGGAGCGCAGGGAGGTGTAATGCTTCTTTATCAGACTCCACCACCATAGGTATGGTGATCCTGACCCGATTAGTCAGGCTGAGTCTGGTACTGTGAGTACTGATGGAAAGATGACACAGTATCTTGATCAGCTAGGCCCGCCAACCTTCATACACTCGGTCAGCTAAGGGTCCTATCTTCATACCCCCTCATCTCTCATTGTCTGCTTAATTTGTCTCTGAGATCTTGATGTACAGCTTAGAAGATCATGTGAAAGCAGAGGGATGTTAGCTGATTGTGGAAGCTTGTAAGCTTGACGCTGAGATCTCTCGTTGCTGACTGCACCAGTACTGGCTGGGTATAATAAGCCTAGTAAGAACAAACCATGTTTCTGTAACAAACCCAAGTCTCTCTGTTCTTGCATCATTTGTTATCACACTGGAGTATCAACAGTTGATGTAATACATCATTCATTACTTGACACCACTATATCATTCATTACTTGATATCATTATGTCATTCATTACTTGGCACCATTATATCATTTATTACTTGACATCAGAGTTTTAAATATGGCATAACAAAAGCAATGCATCATACACTTTTTTTAAAAAGTGGTGGTTTGAATATTACAAAAGCTTTTTGAACACATACTCTGCGATGTTCTAAAGACAGTTGTGGACAAGACCTACCTCAACACACCTATGGGTACCCCAAAGCTACCAAACAAACAAAAATAATGTTTTTTTTTACATGTTATGCTGTACCTTTAAAATTCTTAATGAAACAGACAACAACAAAGTCAGACTATGCTCAATTTAAATACTGCAGGGTTTTTTTTTAACCAAATGTCAAATTAGAGTTTCAGTATGTGGTCAAGTGAGAAATATCTATTTCTTTCTGTAACGTGCATCAGTCTCAGGACAAACTTATCTCTCTGTGACAACTTGGAGCATGTGAGAAAGACACAGTGAACAAGCAATAAAGTCTGAGAGTACCAGTTTTTGTTGTATAAATGTATACCAGTTTTCTATAAACGTATACAAGTCTTCTATTGTATAAATGTATACCAGTTTTCTATAAACGTATACCAGTTTTCTATTGTATAAATGTATACCAGTTTTCTATAAACGTATACCTGTTTTCTATTGTATAAATGTATACCAGTTTTCTATAAACGTATACAAGTCTTCTATTGTCTAAACGTATACAAGTTTTCTACTCTTTAAACGTATCTTACATCCTTCCTGTTCCGTTAAACGTCACATAGGGTTCGCATAGTTGTTTGCCAAGATTTCCTGTTCTCGGATAGTCTCAACTTCATCAAGAGATGTTATGTCTACTAAACTGAGTTCCCTTAACAACGTCCTCTTTAGAGTTTCACGTGGTCGACCTCTTTTTCTTTGGCCTGTTGTGTTCCATTTGATAGCTTGTTTTGGTATTCTCTGGTTGTTTCTTCTCATTACACGGCCTACATATGTCTATCTTCTTTTTCTAATCACACATGAGACAAATTGTTGTTTTGCTCATCTGTCTTATCTCTGCGTTGTTCTTGAATTCATTCCACTTTATACCAAATATTTTCCTTAGGCATTTGTTTTCAAAACACTACTTCTTGTATATTTCTTTAGCTGATTTCCAGTTTTCGCATGCATAAATGAGGGTGGATATTACATTTGAGTTGAATAATCTTGGTTTATCTGCTTATAATTTTTGAATTCCATATGTTCTCAAGATTTTTGAAGGACAATGCTGCTTTTGCAATTCTAATTCTAACTTCCTTCTTGATGTCACGATCCTAGTCTATGTAGCTGCCAGAATGTATAAAATCGGAAAAAAGTAGGAGCAGCTTTATTACTTAACGATTACAAAGTTGTGACGTTTCGGCGTGAGCCTTAATCATACAAAAACATACAGGACGAAGAAGTAGAGAGAGGAGATAAAGTATAGATTCACATGAATACTGTTTTAAAAAAAAACAAATTTTTAAAGGAGTATTTAGCTGTAAATTGCAAGGTGTGGCTTGTCCGGCGGTGTGTGTCAGGAATGGATCTGGTAGGACGTGGAGATTGTTTAAATAGAGACCTGTGACATGTGGTCGGTGGGCTGTAGCTGGGGGTGGTTTCTATACTTTATCTCGTCTCTCTATTTCTTCATCCTGTATGTTTTTGTATGATTAAGGCTCACGCCGAAACGTCACAACTTTGTAATCGTTAGGTAATAAAGCTGCTCCTACTTTTTTCCGATTTTATACATTCTGGTATCACAGCTTTACTGCAGTGCTTAGTGTATAGTTGTATACTTATACACCAATTATTATGTAGCTGCCAATGTATGCAAATTGGTTTATTTCATCAACAACTGTTCCTTCTACGTATATTTTTCCTTCTTGATTAAAGAGAAGTTTTATTATTTTTGTTTTGTCTTTGTTAATTTCAAGATCCATTTTGCTAGACAAGGAAGACAGGGAATCTGTTTTTTTTTCCTGTATCGATTTCACATTGTCACTGATAAGAGTTATGTCATCAGCAAAATCAAGATCTTCTATTTGGGTCCTACGTACCCAATCAATGCCAGTTTTACTTGTACAGCATCTTTTCATTATAAAGTCTATGGCAATTCCAAAAAGCAATGGAGATAATATGCATCCTTGTTTCACGCCTGTTTCAATCTGGAACCATTCGCTCATTCCTTCTTCTGTCTTGACTGCACAAACATATCCGTTTGTTCTGTCGGGAGTTGGGCGTGAGGCCAACAACCTCGGGGGGTCTCCAGATGGGGGAAAACCTGCCGTTATGGAATCTCGCAACAGTTGTAACCGAACATCAAGGACACCAACTCTGCACGGCCCTGACAACGATCGAATGAGCGATGGCCGCAGCAAGAAAAAACTGCTCATGTAATAAAAGAAATGGATGGATATCACCTGGATCTGTTGGGTATCAATGAAATGCGATGGCCAGAAGCAGGGAAAAGAACGGCGGAAAACCGTAAGTTAATAATTTATTTCGGCAGAGACGATGGGAAATATCAGGAAGGAGTTGGTATAATTATGTCATCTGCGGCAGCAAAGAGCCTTACAGAATTGGAGCCGGTGAACAGTCGTATAACAAACGTATACAAGTCTTCTATTGCGTAAACTATCTTATCTTATATCCTTCCCGTGCCGTTAAACGTCACATAGGGCTCGCAAGGTAGTTTGCCAATTTTTCCTGTCTTCAGCAAGTCTTTCAACCTCATCAAAGGATTTTATGTCTGTTAATTTTGGCTCTCTTAACAATGTCCTCTTTAGAGTTTCACGTGATCTTCCTCTTTTTCTTTGGCCTGTTGTGTTCCACTTGATAGCTTGTTTTGGGATTCTCCGATCATTTCTTCTCATCACGTGACCAACATATGTCCATCTCCTTTTCCTGATCACCCGTGAGACTGGTTGTTGTTCAGTCATCTGTCTTATCTCTGCATTGTTCTTGAATTCGTTCCACTTGATGCCAAGTATTTTCCTTAGGCATTTGTTTTCAAAAGAGTCTAATTTCTTGTCTATTTCTTTAGTTGTTTTCCAGCTTTCGCATGCATAAATGAGAGTGGATATTACATTTGAATTGAATAATTTTAACTTGACTTTTGTGGTTATAACTTTTGAATTCCATATGTTCTCAAGATTCTTGAAGATTGATGCTGCTTTTGCAATTCTAATTCTAACTTCCTTTCTGGTGTCACCATCCTAGTCTATGTAGCTGCCATGGTATGCAAATTGATAGACTTCTTCAATATCTGTCCATTCTACGTGTACTTTTCCATTTTGATTAATGGGAAGTTTCATTATTTTTATTTTGTCCTTGTTAATTTCAAGTCCTATTTTGCTACCCAGTGAAGACAGGCTATCTGTTTTTTCTTGCATGGAATTCACATTGTTACTGATAAGAGTTATGTCATCAGCAAAATCAAGATCTTCTAGTTGGGTCCCACGTACCAAGTCAATACCTGTGTTACCTGTGCAGCATTTTTTCATTATGAAGTCTACTGTAATTCCAAAAAGTAAAGGAGACAATATACATCCTTGTTTCACGCCTGTTTCAATCTGGAACCATTCACTCATCCCTTCTTCTGTCTTGACTGCACAAACATATCCATTGTAGAAGTCCTTACTGATGTTGACAATTTTAGATGGTATTCCATATAGACATAAAATTCTCCATAATGAATCTCTGTGTATGCTATCAAATGCCTTTTTAAAAAAAGTCTGTAAGTTCAGTATTAATGATTTCTGCTTTTCAATATGTTCTTCAATTATTATTCTTAGAGTAAAGATCTGGTCGAGACAGCTTCCCTCTCCTTCTCCCCCCCCCCCCCCCCATTTTTTGGTATTTTAACAATGATTCCTTTTTTCCATTGAGAAGGGACCTTTTCTTCTTTCTAAATCTTGTTAAACTTTATCTGTAAACATACCAGCTTTCTATTCTATAAAAGTATACAAGTCTTCTATTGTATAAACGTATATCAGCTTTCTATAAAAGTATACAAGTCTTCTATTGTATAAACGTATATCAGCTTTCTATAAACGTTTACAAGTCTTCTATTGTATAAACGTATATCAGCTTTCTATAAAAGTATACAAGTTTTCTATTGTATAAACGTATATCAGCTTTCTATAAACGTATACAAGTTTTCTATTGTATAAACGTATATCAGCTTTCTATAAAAGTATACAAGTCTTCTATTGTATAAACGTATATCAGCTTTCTATAAAAGTATACAAGTCTTCTATTGTATAAACGTATATCAGCTTTCTATAAACGTATACAAATCTTCTATTGTATAAACGTATATCAGCTTTCTATAAACGTATACAAGTCTTCTATTGTATAAACATATACCATGTTCCTATTGGTTCTCGCTGAGCTCAGCCAGGACAGGGGTCACTACTCTCACTACCCTCAGCCAAATGACAACAACAATGGAGGATATGTCCAATTCGATTGAGTCCGATAGTTCCAGTCCCAAAAATATGACACACATTGTACAAAGGTAGGAGGAGTAATGTTATAATTAACTGTTTATTTAATACACAATCGTGTTCTGTGTTTGCTGATTTGTGTATACAACATGTGTGGTCTGTGCTATTTGTAGACTAGATTAGTCATCTCATCGTGTCGGATGTGGACACATTGAAAAGTCACAGATAACCGACATTATTAATTTCTTTTCTTATCGCCATTGGACTCATTTTCTACACATATTTGCTTTCTAAAAAAATCTTACGTACACATAAACACTCCTGTACCAACCATATATTTTAGAAAAAACGTATATCTAGTTCCAAATAGGGGCTAACCGACAAACGATAATAATTAGCATTAATGACACAAACGAGATCAAAATCATTCAGAGAGGCTTTCGAAAATAAAAAAAAAATGAAGGTAACTGTAGAAATGAGATGAAGAATATGACAGAGTGAAAGAAAATGGAGAGAATGTGCGAGACAACAGACGATTTGAATTATCTGATCATTGACATGTGACTCACGAGAATCTAACATATCTTATCTCTGGCACAAGCTTCACTGCTAGTATACTCTACCCACACAAATCTGAAAGTGTTACATTTTCCACCAAACAGACCTTTCTCAGATGGTGTACTTTAAGCACACATGTCTGAAAGTAATATTCCATCCTTAACAAAATCATGTGTTCAAACTTCAACAGGCCATGCAGTGAAGACAGAACATTCGAGCAAGTTGACATCATTCCATCCAAGCTACCACCTGCAGGCATCGCGCTAGACACAGATTACCTGTTTACATCACGAACAGAACCTGTAACTCGTGCTCAGTTTGAGGCCATGTTTGACGCTGATGGCCGCCTCATCAATGAGCATCAGCTGAGAAAAGCCGTCTTTTTAGGTGAGGGTACAACACATCAAACAGTTACGCCTGTTAGCTGTGTTAAATGTTATATTATACAAGTGTATGTCCCAGCTGATGACCACAGTTTATGCTTTATCTCTCTGTTATCAGTGTTAAAGGTAATATTTATTGTTGTAACTGATGAGTATAGTTTCATTATGCCTTTGCTCTTTAGGAGCTACTTGTACGGACTCCCTGTAACTGCAAGCTGTTGTTCTTTGCAGCCGATGCTGTAGAGGTGTTGAGGCACAGCATTGTATCGGCATGGGAGCGGGTTATGGTGGCTACTTTTTCAGTCCCGGAGTACAGCTAAAAAGCAAGGGGTGTGCTGTGCTTCTTTAGCAGACTCCACTACCATGGGGACTATGGCGATCTCTGTCCCATTAGCCATGCTATGCCTGTTACTGGGGGTACCATGGAGAGGTGGGACAGTCTTGGTCAGCTATGGGTCGCTGACCCTGACGCTGGCATATCAACTATGGGTCGCTGATTACCTTATCAGGCGTCTTCACCCCGGTTTAGGAGCTAAGACAGTGTTGTCACTGGAGACAGCTAAACAAACTTGATCAAGGCCATGTCCTACACACAAATGATCATGATGATTTCACTTTCTCTTAAAGAAAGTTTTAAGAGTACACATGGTATTGTAATCAAAGCTAACTAACCAGAGCTGATCAGGTCCATCTTGTGGTATAGCAGGACTGAGGTCAGTGAGTTCCCTACACAGCATGATATTGCTTTTTAGATTAGCTCAGAGTTCAGACAACCGCCACAGTTTGAAGTAGCAGCATGTAACCTGTGACTTTCATCACGATCATATTATCTGTCTCCAGGTGGTGTCTGTGAGGAGATAAGAAGGGAAGCTTGGTCATTTCTGTTTGGTCTGTACCCATGTAGTTCCACAGCCAGGTCAGTAGATACACATGCAAACATATTACACACACATGTGTATGTACATGCACACACAACCACACACACATGCAGACATGCACAAGAGTGTGAGACATGCCATTTACTCTTATAAAACCCAAATGTCTCCTAGTAATACAGCATATATGAGGACAGAGACATGCCATTTACTCTTATAAAACCCAAATGTCTCCTAGTAATACAGCATATATGAGGACAGAGACATGCCATTTACTCTTATAAAACCCAAATGTCTCCTAGTAATACAGCTATATGAGGACAGAGACATGCCATTTACTCTTATAAAACCCAAATGTCTCCTAGTAATACAGCATATATGAGGACAGAGACATGCCATTTACTCTTATAAAACCCAAATGTCTCCTAGTAATACAGCATATATGAGGACAGAGACATGCCATTTACTCTTATAAAACCCTAATGTCTCCTAGTAATACAGCATATAAGAGGACAGAGACATGCCATTTACTCTTATAAAACCCTAATGTCTCCTAGTAATACAGCATGTATGAGGACTGAAACCTGTCAGCAGTTCATGAATTAGTTGCTTGTTTCACTGTTTGAATGTCTCAAACATATGAAGGCGGTGCTGAATCTTACCGCACAGACAAAGATTGTTCTATCTGCTCTGTGAAGCACAAATCATGTTCTGTGCCATGGTACTCTGCTTTCATGTACACTTTGTTCTGTGCCATGGTACTCTGCTTTCATGTACACTTTGTTCTATGCCATGATACTCTGCTTTCATGTACACTTTGTTCTGTGCCATGGTACTCTGCTTTCATGTGCACGTTTTTCTGTGCCATGGTACTCTGCTTTCATGTACACTTTGTTCTGTGCCATGGTACTCTGCTTTCATGTACACTTTGTTCTATGCCATGGTACTCTGCTTTCATGTACACTTTGTTCTGTGCCATGGTACTCTGCTTTCATGTACACTTTGTTCTGTGCCATGGTACTCTGCTTTCATGTACACTTTGTTCTGTGCCATGGTACTCTGCTTTCATGTACACTTACACTTTTTCCCACTTTCTCTTTACTTTTTATGAGCATAGAAGTAGCACAGTTGATGGTGAACTCATTGATCAGATGAAAGCTGTGAGTTGTTGGTCAGCAGTATCATACTCTTGTGAGACTGGCAGTATCATACTCTTGTGAGATTGGCAGTATCATACTCTTGCGAGATTGGCACTAAAAACCTCTACCTGACAGTGTTCCTGTGGAAAGTTTCTCAGAAAATCTACCTGTACAAAGAGTATACTTCAGACATAGTTGCTAATTTTAAAGAAAAAGATCTTTACACATTTCTACAACTCTCGAAACAGTAAGCTTTCTAGTCATCACTACCATAACAGTAAGCTTTATAGTCACCACTACCATAACAGTAAGCTTTATAGTCACCACTACCATAACAGTAAGCTTTATAGTCACCACTACCATAACAGTAATCTGTAGCAGTACTACTACTAGAACAATAACCTTCACAATCATCACTACCAGAACAATAACTTTCCCAGTTACCATTACCAGAACATCTTCACCGACAACAATAATGTTAAGATGAATGTCGGAGACAAGAAACTGGTGATGATATTAATGTGTTTCTTACAGGGAAAGAGAGGCTATCTTGTTAGACAACACAGTGCGCTACCATGAGATGAAGGTCAGGTGGAAGACCATGCTGGTCCTCAGCTCCATTCCTAGCTGTGAGTGTCTTATCTCACTTCTGGTCATCTCATGAAGACAACCAGGCAAAATTTCATGTTTTATGTTTATGTACTGTAATACATGAAGTGCTGCAAAATGTTACATTGTATGTAAAATAATGTATACTATTTTAGAATGTATTTGAATACAAAATGTCCCATGTATGTAAGAGAATGTAGTGTGTCCCAAAAGTAAGTTTACAAGGCATGTAACTAAGTTTACAAGGCATGTAACATCCATAAAAGTGATGTCAGACTAATGGGCGTGGTTGCTGATCAGTTGGTAGCAGCATGCTAGAGGGCAACACTGTGCAGCACTGTCTAGGTGACGTCCATCAGTTAAAGACAAATGGTTGACTGAAGTGGTGGAGCAGACAGAAAGTTTGTGCTGCAATAACAGGTGCCAGCCATGGACATTCATCATCCCATAGTGGAAGTCTATGGAGACGGTGTGATGACTCAGTGACATGTGGCAAAATGTGCAGAATTTCAAACTGGTTGAGTGACAACTAGTGATGTAACACAGAGTGGCAGACCTGTGACAGGAGGTACGACAGCGAACAAAATGTGCATCAAACATATGATAGTGGAGGACAGATGAGCGACTATGGATGAACTGTTGCATGATTTGACATGTTGAATTTCATGTGGAATTTGCAGAATGGTAGTGCAGTTGGGATTTCATAAAATGTGTGCAAAGACAGTGGCATATGCTCTGTTATTTATTCAGCAGTATACCATTCACAGCCAAGGTTTTCTAGAACACTAACATCAGTGATGAGGCATGGGTTCACCGTAGTACCCCAGAGTCAAGATGTGCAGGTATGGAATGGAAGCGTCTGGACTCTCCAGAAACCAGGAAATTCAAGGTTGTGCCAGGTGATGGCAAGGTGAAGGCTGCTGTATTTTGGGATCAGAAAGGTGTGCTGTTTATTGATTTCCTGAAAAGGGGTTCAGCAATTAATTCAGCCATGTATGCTGCAACACTGGAACATGTACAAGCTGCCATCATCATCCTGGCCTGTTGACATAAGGTGTCTTGCTCCTCCATTTTCATGTCGCACACATGACCACTTTGGTTTGAGAATTCTTGCAACATTTTGGGTGGGAGAAATTGGAGCATCCACCTGACAGTGTTCCTGTGGAAAGTTTCTCAGAAAATCTACCTGTACAAAGAGTATACTTCAGACATAGTTGCTAATTTTAAAGAAAAAGATCTTTACACATTTCTACAACTCTCGAAACAGTAAGCTTTATAGTCACCACTACCATAACAGTAAGCTTTATAGTCACCACTACCATAACAGTAAGCTTTATAGTCACCACTACCATAACAGTAAGCTTTATAGTCACCACTACCATAACAGTAATCTGTAGCAGTACTACTACTAGAACAATAACCTTCACAATCATCACTACCAGAACAATAACTTTCCCAGTTACCATTACCAGAACATCTTCACCGACAACAATAATGTTAAGATGAATGTCGGAGACAAGAAACTGGTGATGATATTAATGTGTTTCTTACAGGGAAAGAGAGGCTATCTTGTTAGACAACACAGTGCGCTACCATGAGATGAAGGTCAGGTGGAAGACCATGCTGGTCCTCAGCTCCATTCCTAGCTGTGAGTGTCTTATCTCACTTCTGGTCATCTCATGAAGACAACCAGGCAAAATTTCATGTTTTATGTTTATGTACTGTAATACATGAAGTGCTGCAAAATGTTACATTATATGTAAAATAATGTATACTATTTTAGAATGTATTTGAATACAAAATGTCCCATGTATGTAAGGAGAATGTAGTGTGTCCCAAAAGTAAGTTTACAAGGCATGTAACAAAAGTAAGTTTACAAGGCATGTAACATCCATAAAAGTGATGTCAGACTAATGGGCGTGGTTGCTGATCAGTTGGTAGCAGCATGCTAGAGGGCAACACTGTGCAGCACTGTCTAGGTGACGTCCATCAGTTAAAGACAAATGGTTGACTGAAGTGGTGGAGCAGACAGAAAGTTTGTGCTGCAGTAACATGTGCCAGCCATGGACATTCATCATCCCATAGTGGAAGTCTATGGAGACGGTGTGATGACTCAGTGACATGTGGCAAAATGTGCAGAATTTCAAACTGGGTGAGTGACAACTAGTGATGTAACACAGAGTGGCAGACCTGTGACAGGAGGTACGACAGCGAACAAAATGTGCATCAAACATATGATAGTGGAGGACAGATGAGCGACTATGGATGAACTGTTGCATGATTTGACATGTTGAATTTCATGTGGAATTTGCAGAATGGTAGTGCAGTTGGGATTTCATAAAATGTGTGCAAAGACAGTGGCATATGCTCTGTTATTTATTCAACAGTATACCATTCACAGCCAAGGTTTTCTAGAACACTAACATCAGTGATGAGGCATGGGTTCACCGTAGTACCCCAGAGTCAAGATGTGCAGGTATGGAATGGAAGCGTCTGGACTCTCCAGAAACCAGGAAATTCAAGGTTGTGCCAGGTGATGGCAAGGTGAAGGCTGCTGTATTTTGGGATCAGAAAGGTGTGCTGTTTATTGATTTCCTGAAAAGGGGTTCAGCAATTAATTCAGCCATGTATGCTGCAACACTGGAACATGTACAAGCTGCCATCATCATCCTGGCCTGTTGACATAAGGTGTCTTGCTCCTCCATTTTCATGTCGCACACATGACCACTTTGGTTTGAGAATTCTTGCAACATTTTGGGTGGGAGAAATTGGAGCATCCACCTTATAGTCCTGACCTGGCACCAAGTGATGTTCATCTCTTCCCAGCTCTCAGTGGACATCCTGACGGCCACAGATTTCTGAGCCACGAGGACGCCAAAACAGCGGCGACACAGTGGCTTTGTGTCCAGGACCCACATTCTACGAGATGGGCATCAAACTTCTCCTGTGCTTAGACCAGTGCATCAGTCATCATGGCAGCTACGCGGAAAAATAAGATGTCCGCCATGGAACACAGTGTTTATGTATTTCAATATATTAAATGTGTTTTACGTGTCACACTGTTTATAAAATAATGTTCCATGTGCTTGAATAGAAACAGTAAATCATATATGTGTATGTGATCTGTTTTTGTGTGTTTGCTATGGGTAAGCTGTTTTAGAATTTTATATTAAAATTTTTTATAACCTGTTATAGCACTTATACTAAAACTTTTTGTGAACTGTTATAGCACTTTACACTAAAACTTGTTGTGAGCTGTTATAGCACTTTACACTAAAACTTTTTGTGAGCTGTTATAGCACTTTACACTAAAACTTTTTGTGAGTTTTTATAGCACTTTACACTAGAACTTTTTATAAACTGTTGTAGCACTTTACACTAAAACTTTTTGTGAGCTGATATAGAACTTTACACAAAAACTTTTTGTGAGATGTTATAGAACTTTACACAAAAACTTATTGTAGACTGTTATAGCACTTTACACTAAAACTTATTGTGAGCAGTTTTAGCACTTTACACTAAAATTTTTTGTAAGCTGTTACAGCACTTTACACTAAAACAGTTTGTAAGGTGTTATAGCACTTTACACTGAAATTTTTTGTGAGCTGTTATAGCACTTTACATTACAACTTTTTTTTTTGTATAAGGTGTTGCAGCAACAGAAGTTTTGTATAACTACAAGCACTTATCACTGAAATGATTAGTTTGTGTGTTGTAATAAAAGCACTGTCACACACAACTTATGATCACTATATCACATTCACTTTGTGTCTTATCATCATCATCATCATCATAATCATGAGTATTTAAGTGACTGGACCAGATCACAGTCATCTGCTGTCATCTCTAGCCACACCTTTAGAGCAAGGATTGTGTGCTAGATACCAGACCACAGAGGAAAGCTGTGCCCTGTCTCCAGATGTAGACTACAGCTCAGTGTCTCAGCCAGACATGAAAGACAAGACTCAAGTGGAAACTTTTATACCTCATCCAGGTAAAATCTTCTATTTTATGCTGCTTCATGTTCATTACTTTATCATTTCAAGATTTTTTTTTTCACATTTTTAAATGCTGACCATACAGCAAGAACATAAATCTTTTCTGTCATGTCTTGAAAAAGTCTTTTCTGTCATGTCTTGTCCATACAGCAAGAACAGAAATCTTTTCTGTCATGTCTTGTCCATACAGCAAGAACAGAAATCTTTTCTGTCATGTCTTGATCATGTTCTCTTGATTCAAGAAGGTTTTGTTTGCTGGTTATGTAGTGTTTATGGCTGACTGTTCTGCTGTCACAAGTCAACAGCAATATGGCTAGGACATATTTTCACGTACAGTAAGATGTATATTATCATAACACAAATGACAGGTGAACCCCTTGTAAGATAAGATCAGTGATCAGCCAGTAAGTTAGTCAATCAGTCAGTTAGTCAGTCAGTCAGTCAGTTAATCAGTTAGTCAGTTAATCAGTCAGTTAGTCAGTCAGTCAGTTAATCAGTCAGTCAGTTAGTTAATCAGTCAGTCAGTTAGTCAGTCAGTTAGTCAGTCAGTCAGTTAGTCAGTCAGTTAGTTAGTCAGTCAGTTAGTCAGTCAGTCAGTCAGTTAATCAGTTAGTCAGTCAGTTAATCAGTCAGTTAGTCAGTCAGTCAGTTAATCAGTTAGTCAGTCAGTCAGTTAGTCAGTCAGTCAGTCAGTTTTTCACTCATTTAATCAGCAGTCAGTCAATTAGTCAGTCAGTTAGTTAGAATCATCTTTGACAGATTCATAGTGAACTCTCAGAGTAAGTACAAGTAGTTGAACAGCCGGCTTGTAAGTACAAGTAAATCTTGTCAGTGTGTTCTGGTCAAACATGTTTTCTCAGATAGTTTGTAGTTTATGATTTCTTACAACTCTTACTTGTAGTAACTCATGGAACATGTTTTCTTATCTTCCTTATAACATTCTGACCTCAGTTTCTTTAAAAGTTACAAGCACTTGGTCTGTGATGTAACCATTACAAACATTATCTGTTATGTAACCATTACAAAAACATTGTCTGTTATGTAACCATTACAAACACTTTGTCTGTGATGTAACATTTACAAACACTTTGTCTGTGATGTAACCATTACAGACACTTTGTCTGTTATGTAACCATTACAAACACTTTGTGATGTAACAGTTACTAAGTCTGTGATGTAACCAGCCCAGTCTACTTTTATACACAGTTTTGTTTCATATATGCTTCATCATCATCATCATCATCATGTGCCATGTTGGATGGTGAGAACTTTCATGTCTCTCCACAAATCTCAATCAACTCATTTGATGATATTCTGTCAGGCTGCCATGTTAGACTGCAACCTTTCTCTGCCTCTTTTTCCATTCTATTTTTTCTGTTATTGTGATGTTTTAAAGTCCTTCCATTCTCACAATACTTCCCAGTCACTGTTGACTGTCTTTTAATTAAACTCCACTTTTTGTTGGCTTCTGTCACATATTGGCTCTTGTCACATATTGGCTCTTGTCACATATTCCTGCCCACATGTTCCTGGCTAATGCTTATGAATGCTGTTGTTCTGCTACTTGTCACATTATTCATTTAAAACTGTGATGTTGTGAAGTTAAAGATGAACTCTTTACCTGACTTACACTTTGACAGAAAGAATTGACTTTGCCTCACTGGGGTGTCCAGACCTTCAGACACAGTACACTTCTCCAGACATGATACAGAGAGTTGAGTTTATGAGATTACAGGCACAGGTGAGAAGATAAACAGTTATATAAACAGCTAGTAGAATAAGAGTGACACTAGCAGCTAGTAGAATAAGAGTGGCACTAGCAGCTAGTAGAATAAGAGTGGCACTAGCAGCTAGTAGAATAAGAGTGGCACTAGCAGCTAGTAGAATAAGAGTGGCACTAGCAGCTAGTAGAATAAGAGTGGCACTAGCAGCTAGTAGAATAAGAGTGGCACTAGCAGCTAGTAGAAGTATCCATGTCATGCTCTGTTGTTCTTGTTAGTTGTACTTTGTTTTAAGTCTCCATGTCATGCTCGTCATTATTGTTGGCTATATTCCAGGTACAAGTCAATCGTCACAAAATTGATGTGGTCAAACTGCGAGCCAACATGCGGGTCATAGACAAGGATGTTCCTCGTACAGACCGAGATCAGGAATTCTTTAGGTGATTCTCAGTAGGGATTTTTTTTTAGTGTTTTACAGGGTGAAAGTTCACTGGGTGTACTTCAGTCAGTTTCCTTAATCTTCATATATTTGACTGCAGTCAGTCAGTCAATACATTTGTTTCCTATCAGTAGACTTGCTTACACAGTTTTGTTGTAAATTTTTTAATAGTCAATAGAATTGCTTACACAATTTTGTTGTAAATTTGTTGGTGGTCTTTAGATTTGCTTGTAAAATGTCATTTTAAATGTGTTGACTGTCAGTAGATTTGCTTATACCATTTAGTTTGTAAATTTATTTGCAGTCAGTAGATTTGCTTATACCATTTTGTTTGTAAATTTGTTGATTTTCAAAAGACTTGCTTATACTATTTTGTTTGTAAATTTGTTGATTGTCAGTAGACTTGCTTATACCATTTTATTTGTAAATTTGTTGATTGTCAGTAGACTTGCTTATACCATTTTATTTGTAAATTTGTTGATTGTCAGTAGACTTGCTTATACCATTTTGTTTGTAAATTTGTTGATTTTCAGTAGACTTGCTTATACCATTTTATTTGTAAATGTGTTGATTGTCAGTAGATTTGCTTATACCATTTAGTTTGTAAACTTCTTTACAGTCAGTAGATTTAAAGAAATATTTTTAAAAATTTCTTTGCAGTCAGTAGATTTGCTTATACCATTTTATTTGTAAATTTGTTGATTGTCAGTAGATTTGCTTATACCATTTTGTTTGTTGATTACCTATTTCTGTAAATGTATTTATAATCACTACATTTAGTTGAATATTTTACTCACTATGTAATGTCACATTTTTATATGTAAATCTGTGTACAGTAAGTAGATGTGAATACACTTTTTATATATAAATTTGTTCACAGTAAATAAATATGATTATACATTTGTATAAATTTATTTACAGTAAGTAGTGATTACACACAAATAAGTTTAAAGTTATACCCCAGTCATTGATTTTATGTTGTAATGTGAGAGTCTCCACTTTAAAGAATATTGAGAGAAATGTCTGTCTTGTCATTTTGTGTACTTTTCTCTTCTCTAGAGGTAAATGCAACCCTCGGCTGTCAGAGCTAAGGGAAATACTTGTCACATTTGCTGCCTATCATGACCATCTAGGCTATGCTCAAGGCATGAATGACATACTTTCTAGGTTTTTATATGTCATGCGCTCCGAGGTAAGTCTCCACTGTCACTTCTCATACAGGATGTATTCATGTCTTGCACGTGCCTATGGCAGTTACATTACAAGCTAAGACATGACTACATCAGTATAGAACACATTTTTGATTGTTCTGTTGTTATCTTGTGAGCTTTAATCAGGTTGTTGATGGTCCTGTTGTTTATTTTAGAAACTATAATCAGATTGTCATGAACAACTTCTGTAGTGTGTTGCTTTGTTGCTGATGATAGCATGGGCACAAATGATGAGAATACAAGAGCATAAACCACAGTTGTGTTTAAATGGACGTGGCCGCCGAGTTTATAAACTGCAGATTATGTATATCTACCTGTCATGTTTTGCATATTCTTGTCACAACTACATAATTGTATGTCCTTGATTCCAGGTGGACACATACTGGTGTTTTAGGACTTATATTGAGAAAATTGGAAATGACTTTATGGAAGAAGGCATGTTACACAAAGTTGGTAGGTCGTTTCTTTTGTGTGTGTGTGTGTGTGTCACATTTCTTAACCTATAAATATAAAGTTCTGTGTGGACTGCTGTGTTTATATTATCACATTGCCTATGCCAGTAAATATAAAGTTTTATGTCAGTTGTTGTGTTTATATTATCACATATCTTACACCTGTAAATATAAAGTTCTGTGTCAGCTGTTGTGTTCATATTATCACATATCAGTGTGATAAAGTTCTATTTTCTCATTGTTTAAAGTTCTGTATATTAAAGTGTCCTCCAGATAAGACAGATATTGTCAGCTGTTGTTATAATTTCATTCATTCATTTGCATGTCCCTTGCGGAACTTTGCCTCCCAAACAGCTCTCCTGTAGGCCTCTCGGTTGTGAGCAAGGTGGCCTGCTGCTGCTGTGTCCATCTGCAGATCGTCAACGATGTCTTGCAGCCATCTTCGTTTTGGTCTTCCTCTTTTTCTTTTTCCCATTATGTATCCTTCCAAAATGGTCTTCTTTAAATTATCATGACGTTTAATGTGTCCAAAATATTTCAGTTTTCTCTCTTTAATCCTCTTTACTAGCCAGCCTTCTTCAATATTAAGTTCTTGTAGTATAGATATATTTGTTCTTTTTTGTGTCCACGATATTTGGAGAACTCTTCTGTAGCATTTACATTCAAAGGCATTTATGTGTTTCTCAGCTGTTTTGTTAAGTGTCCAGGTCTCACAGGCATATGTTGCGATGGGAAAGATGCATGTTGTTATAATTAGTAAGGAAATATTTGAGCAAACGTCAGAAATATTGTGGACTATCGGCAGAACAGGCAGGTACAAGTATCATATTGAAGGATATTCTTGCATTATCCTGAATGCTTAAGTTTGTTGCTGATGCTTAAGTTTGTTGCTGATGCTTAAGTTTGTTGCTGATGCTTAAGTTTGTTGCTGATGCTTAAGTTTGTTGCTGATGCTTAAGTTTGTTGCTGAATCTCAGCTCTCAGTAGAAAGTGATGGTTTTGATAAGTTTCTGTATGAGACTGGTCTTGACATGTGTTTAAGATATCCAAGTGTAGTGTCCACATTTTGATGTCAAGATGCCATCTAAATCTCTGCTGTCAGCAGTGAATGAATGAATGATCTTTGAATGAATGAATGAATGATCTTTATTTTTAAAGAGTAAAGAATTGGGTGTGTAGGCCTGTCTTACATTCTGCCCTTCATCACTCCATCTTTCATTCTTCTCACACACTCAGTTTATTACAAGTATACAAATTACATTAGGAAGAAAAAAACATATCAAAAGAGTGTAAGATTAAACTATTACATTCAAAGTAAAAGATAAGTAATTAACCTAATAACCAGCAACAGGTGATAAGTTTTGTAGGTCTGGTCTTATTCTTTTTAATCATATGTCAAAATATAGTGGTGACATTTTGATGTGTAGCTGAGTTTTGACATTTTTATGTTTAAATGTAGTCTTGTCATTTTAATAGCTAAATGCCATATTGACACATTTTGTATGGTTACTCTGACATTTTGATGCCATATTTTGAAGTCAAGATGTCTTTCTGTCTGCTCTCAGAGCTTGTCAGAATGCTCCTAGAAGAGATGGACCCAGCCTTGTATAAACACTTGGAGAAGATAGAACTTGGGAACCTTTTCTTCTGTCACAGGTAAGTTGACTGCACTCTGTTCTTCTGTCACGGGTAAGTTGACTGCACTTTGTTCTTCTGTCACATGTAAGTTGACTTGACACTGTTCTTCTGTCACAGGTAAGTTGACTTGACACTGTTCTTCTGTCACAGGTAAGTTGACTGGACACTGTTCTTCTGTCACAGGTAAGTTGACTGGACACTGTTCTTCTGTCACAGGTAAGTTGACTGGACACTGTTCTTCTGTCACAGGTAAGTTGTCTGCACTCTGTTCTTCTGTCACAGGTAAGTTGACTGCACTCTGTTCTTCTGTCACAGGTAAGTTGACTGCACTCTGTTCTTCTGTCACAGGTAAGTTGACTGCACTCTGTTCTTCTGTCACAGGTAAGTTGACTGGACACTGTTCTTCTGTCACAGGTAAGTTGACTGGACACTGTTCTTCTGTCACAGGTAAGTTGACTGGACACTGTTCTTCTGTCACAGGTAAGTTGACTGGACACTGTTCTTCTGTCACAGGTAAGTTGACCGGACAATATTCTTCTGTCACAGGTAAGTTGACTGGACACTGTTCTTCTGTCACAGGTAAGTTGACTGGACACTGTTCTTCTGTCACAGGTAAGTTGACTGGACACTGTTCTTCTGTCACAGGTAAGTTGTCTATACTCCAATTAAATTCATGATAAATTCATGATAAATTCATGATAAATTCATGATAAATTCATGATAAATGTAATTCAGTTTTTGCTTGTTGCTGAAGGATATCTTGTAAATAGATGTTGATGATGTCATAGTGATGACATTGTAACTAGCTGATGATGTTATAATGTTGTCATAGTAACTAGATGATTAACTCACAGTGATGTCATTGTAATTAGATGATGATGTCATAGTGATGTTATTGTAACTAGATGTGGATGATGTCATTGTAACCAGATGTAGTGTAACTAGATGTGGATGATGTCATTGTAACCAGATGTAGTGTTACTAGATGTGGATGATATTGTAACCAGATGTAGTGTAAACATATGTAGTGTAACTGGATGTTGGTGATGTCATTGTAACTAGATGTAGTGTAACTAGATGTTTGTGATGTCATTGTAACCAGATGTAGTGTAACCATATGTTTGTGATGTCATTGTAACCAGATGTAGTGTAACCAGGTGTTTGTGATGTCATTGTAACCAGATGTAGTGTAACCAGATGTTTGTGATGTCATTGTAACCAGATGTAGTGTAACCAGGTGTTTGTGATGCCATTGTAACCAGATGTAGTGTAACCAGATGTTTGTGATGTCATTGTAACCAGATTTAGTGTAACTAGATGTTGGTGATGTCATTGTAAGCAGATGTAATGTAACCAGATGTTTGTGATGTCATTGTAACCAGATGTAGTGTTACTAGACGTTGGTGATGTCATTGTAACCAGATGTAGTGTAACCAGATGTTTGTGATGTCATTGTAACCAGATGTGGGTGATGTTGTAGTAAGAGTGTGTTCACTCAAGGAACAAGCTGAAAAATTCACTGACCAGAGAGAAAAGATGGTGGTTGTCTTGATACAGAGCTTGTCTGACTGTTTGTTTCATACCAGGAAAACTATGTCAGTATCCTAGTCCCCAGTTTACATGTGACAACAAGAAAACAATCAGTATGCTAGCACTCAGTTTACATGTGACAACAAGAAAACAATCAGTATGCTAGCACTCAGTTTACATGTGACAACAAGAAAACAATCAGTATGCTAGCACTCAGTTTACATGTGACAACAAGAAAACAATCAGTATGCTAGCACTCAGTTTACATGTGACAACAAGAAAACAATCAGTATGCTAGCACTCAGTTTACATGTGACAACAAGAAAACAGTCAGTATGCTAGCACTCAGCTTACATGTGACAACAAGAAAACAGTCAGTATGCTAGCACCCAGTTTACACATGATAGCAAGAAAACTACGAGGGGCATTCAAAAAGCAATGCACCACATCATTTTTCTCAGGAGCTGTTTATTCAAAAAGCATGAAATTTATACACAATATACATGGATATGTCATGTAAACATCTGTATTATTCAACATAATCCCCATCAACTTGTACGGCTTTACGCCAGCGAAAAACAAGTGCATGAATTCCTAGCCTGTACCAGATTTTCTCTTGATTATGTAGCCATTTCTTCGCTGCATGAATCACTCCTTCATCATTATCAAATCTTACCCTTTGGAGTGCATCTTTAAGTGGACCAAACAGATGGAAATCAGAGGGTGCCATATCAGGACTGTAAGGTGGATGGGGTAGTAAACAGTCCAACCCATTTGGTGATTGCTTCACGTGTTGCCAGACATGTGAGGGCGCGCATTGTCGTGAAGGAGAAGCAGGTCTGCTAGATTGTTATGCGGCCGAACTCTGTGAAAACGAGTTTTTTAAATGTCTTAATGTAAGCTTGTGTATTATGCTTGGCATAACATCCACAAGAATCACACCTTCAGTGTCCCAAAAAACAGTGATCATGACCTTTCCAGCTGAAGGAGTTGTCTTGAATTTCTTTCTTCATGGTGATTGTGGATGATGCCACTCCATTGACTGTCTTTTTGTCTCAGATTCAAAATGATGTGCCCAGGTTTCTTCATCTGTTATAATCCTAGCCAAAAAGTTCTTTCTCTCAGCACTGAAATGTTGCAACAATTCAGAAGAAATTGCTTCCCTTTCCAGTCGATGGTCATTTGTGAGACTTCGAGGAACCCATCTTACACAAACCTTAGAAAATTCTAGAGCTTTTATAACTGCATTTGCACTGCCATTGCTGACTGACAGCTTTAAGGCCAATTGTTGAGATACACTTATCAGTAAGAATAATGCCTTCAGCGCATTTCAACATTTCTGCCTTGATGGCTGTGGCAGGACCTCCACAGCGTGGCTGATCATGCAACTACTTATCTCCACTTATTGATTCTTTGATTCTCTGAACACAGTGACTAACTATACTACTGTCAACTGCAAAACTTCCATACACATCACATAGACGTTTGTGAATGTTCACAACAGTTTCCTTTGCAGCAACGAGAAATTCTATCACAATTCGCTACTTATGCTGAAAGTTGCTTACACACTCCATTTCAAAGGTTACAGCAGTCATATTCTTTGGCTGGTTGCAGTGCAGTTTGGTTCACACAATCGGCACATGCCATATTTAAAATGTGCAAAATTTCATGCTTCTGTCTTCATTATTAGCTGAAAAAAAAAAAATGACGTGGTACATTACTTTCTGAATGCCCCTTGTACATCAGCATACTAGTGCCCAGTTTACATGTGAGAACAAGAAAACAAAATGAGTTTTAATATCTAATATTAAAGGAATGTGAACATGTTGTAACATCTTATATGTCAGTATATGATGGGATTTCCAACACATATGATGCAATAATAGCACTGCTATATCTAGACCAACATCCGGTAGTGAGAATAAATGGTGAAACAACTTGGTTTGACATAAAACAAGGGGTCCGTCAGGGGTGCATATTGTCGCCCTACTTATTTAACTTGTATACTGAAAATATAATGAGGAATGTAAGAGAAGATGTAGACAAAGCCATAAAAATTGGAGGTTATGAAATACCAGAGTTGCTGACACAGTATTACTGTCCACAACACAAAAAAGGAATGGAAAAACTAATTATATCAGTCCGTAAGAATGGTGACGAGCAAAACCTTTATCTTAATGCGAAGAAAGCTCAATTGATGACAACTGACAAAACAAACAAGCCAACTAAAATATGTATCAGTGAGGAAAAATTGGAAGAAGTGGAGAGTTTTTAATATCTTGGATCATTACTAACTAATAATGGAGATAACAGTGAGGGAAATTAAAAGGAGGACATCTATCGCTCTTCAGAAAGTAAAACAAATAAAGAATCTGTGGAGAGGAACAGACAGAACTACACAAATAAGATTTTTAAGGGCATGCATCTTTCCCATCACAACATATGCCTGTGAGACCTGGACACTTAACAGAACAGCTGAGAAACATAAATGCCTTTGAATGTAAATGCTACAGAAGAGTTCTTCAAATATCATGGACACAAAAAAGAACAAATATATCCATACTAAAAGAACTTAATATTGAAGAAGTTTGGCTAGTAAGGAAGATTAAAGAGAGAAAACTTAAATATTTTGGACACATTAAACGTCATGATAATCTAGAGAAAACCGTCTTGGAAGGGTACATAATGGGAAAAAGAAAGAGATGAAGACCAAGATGAAGATGGCTGCAAGACATCGTTGATGATCTGCAAATGGATGCATTAGCAGCAGGGCATCTTGCTCACAACCGAGAGGCCTACAGATGAGCTGTTAAGGAGGCAAAGTTCTGCAAGGGGCATGCAAATGATTGATTGACTGAATATGATGGTAACAGAATAAAATAATAATATGAGTGACCATAATAATATTTGGATAGAGTATAGTGGAAGAACAAAACAGCGTTTTAACATCTTAAAATAACTGCAAAATAGTTTTTTAACATAAAGATGTTTAGAAATAAAATGTAGTTTTTTAACATAAAGATGTTTAGGAATAAAATGTAGTTTTTTAACATAAAGATGTTTAGGAATAAAATGTAGTTTTTTAACATAAAGATGTTTAGGAATAAAATGCTACATTGACACCTTATAGCGAGGGATGTAGTCTACAAACTGTGAACTAACACGTGTTAGGTACCTGATAGCGAGAGATGTAATCTACAAACTGTGAACTAACACGTGTTAGGTACCTGATAGCGAGAGATGTAATCTACAAACTGTGAACCAACTCATTTTAGGTACCTGATAGCGAGAGATGTAATCTACAAACTGTGAACCAACACGTTTTAGGTACCTGATAGCGAGAGATGTAATCTACAAACTGTGAACCAACACGTTTTAGGTACCTGATAGCGAGAGATGTAATCTACAAACTGTGAACTAACGCGTGTTAGGTACCTGATAGCGAGAGATGTAATCTACAAACTGTGAACTAACACGTTTTAGGTACCTGATAGCGAGGGATGTAGTCTACAAACTGTGAACCAACACGTGTTAGGTACCTGATAGCGAGAGATGTAATCTACAAACTGTGAACCAACATGTTTTAGGTACCTGATAGCGAGAGATGTAATCTACAAACTGTGAACCAATGCGTTTTAGGTACCTGATAGCAAGAGATGTAATCTACAAACTGTGAACCAGCGCGTTTTAGGTACCTGATAGCAAGAGATGTAATCTACAAACTGAACTAACATGTGTTAGGTACTTAATAGTGAGGGATGTAATCTACAAACTGTGAACTAACACGTGTTAGGTACTTAATAGCAAGGGATGTAATCTACAGACTGTGAACTAACACGTGTTAGGTACTTGATAGCGAGGAATGTAATCTACAAACTGTGAACTAACATGTGTTAGGTACTTAATAGCAAGGGATGTAATCTGCAAACTGAATTAACATGTGTTAGGTACTTGATAGCGAAGGATGTAATCTACAAACTGTGAACTAACATGTGGTAGGTACTTAATAGCAAGGGATGTAATCTACAAACTGTGAACTAACATGTGTTAGGTACTTAATAGCAAGGGATGTAATCTACAAACTAAATTAACACGTGTTAGGTACTTGATAGCGAGGGATGTAATCTACAAACTGAATTAACACGTGTTAGGTACTTGATAGCGAGGGATGTAATATACAAACTGTGAACTAACATATGTTAGGTAAGCGTCTCTGATGTGCATGCTTCATCCTCTAGGTGGCTGTTGCTTGGCTTCAAGCGAGAGTTCACCTACAGCGACTCCTTGAGATGTTTTGAGATTCTGTCCAGCCATCACCTGGAGCTGTCAAGCCTGGAAGCTGAGAGAGCAGTCATGCGTGAAGAGATGAAAGAGTTTGAAAACACAGGTGAGATTTCTTAGACTACTTTGTGCTGAAATAATTGATCATTGACATCAAGCAGAACCCTGAAGAATCTACACATAGAGCTTCCAGAGACATAAAAGCCAAATAATACTAGCTCAGCCCAGCATTGCTTGCCAGAACCACAGCTGTCTCCAGATCTTCACCTGAACAGCTAATGTCTGCCTTCTTTGACAGAGAAAAACTAATATCAGTTTTATGTTTCCTATTATGTCTGCCTTACATCTTCTTCATTTAATATCTTACATAATTGTCAGTATTAGTGCTGCTTGTCCAACTTTTGGTTTACACCACTTTATCCTTCTCTTCTCTCAACAATCCTACCCTGGAACCTGAATTATTGTCTAGGAGGTGACAGCAGGACCACCAGCTTAGAAATAATACATCTGTTGCTGTTTATTGTCTAGGAGGTGACAGAAGGACCACCAGCCTAGAAATAATACATCTGTTTATTGTCTAGGAGGTGATAGAAGGACCACCAGCCTAGAAATAATACATCTGTTTATTGTCTAGGAGGTGATAGAAGGACCACCAGCCTAGAAATAATACATCTGTTTATTGTCTAGGAGGTGATAGAAGGACCACCAGCCTAGAAATAATACATCTGTTTATTGTCTAGAAGGTGATAGCAAGACCACCAGCCTAGAAATAATACATCTGTTGCTGTTTATTGTCTAGGAGGTGATAGAAGGACCACCAACCTAAAAATAATACATCTGTTGCTGTTTATTGTCTAGGAGGTGATAGAAGGACCACCAGCCTAGAAATAATACATCTGTTTATTGTCTAGGAGGTGATAGAAGGACCACCAACCTAAAAATAATACATCTGTTGCTGTTTATTGTCTAGGAGGTGACAGAAGGACCACCAGCCTAGAAATAATACATCTGTTTATTGTCTAGGAGGTGATAGAAGGACCACCAGCCTAGAAATAATACATCTGTTTATTGTCTAGGAGGTGATAGAAGGACCACCAGCCTAGAAATAATACATCTGTTTATTGTCTAGGAGGTGATAGAAGGACCACCAGCCTAGAAATAATACATCTGTTTATTGTCTAGAAGGTGATAGCAAGACCACCAGCCTAGAAATAATACATCTGTTGCTGTTTATTGTCTAGGAGGTGATAGAAGGACCACCAACCTAAAAATAATACATCTGTTGCTGTTTATTGTCTAGGAGGTGATAGAAGGACCACCAGCCTAGAAATAATACATCTGTTTATTGTCTAGGAGGTGATAGAAGGACCACCAGCCTAGAAATAATACATCTGGTTATTGTCTAGGAGGTGATAGAAGGACCACCAGCCTAGAAATAATACATCTGTTTATTGTCTAGGAGGTGATAGAAGGACCACCAACCTAAAAATAATACATCTGGTTATTGTCTAGGAGGTGATAGAAGGACTACCAGCCTAGAAATAATACATCTGTTTATTGTCTAGGAGGTGATAGAAGGACCACCAGCCTAGAAATAATACATCTGTTTATTGTCTAGGAGGTGATAGAAGGACCACCAGCCTAGAAATAATACATCTGGTTATTGTCTAGGAGGTGATAGAAGGACCACCAGCCTAGAAATAATACATCTGGTTATTGTCTAGGAGGTGATAGAAGGACCACCAGCCTAGAAATAATACATCTGGTTATTGTCTAGGAGGTGATAGAAGGACCACCAGCCTAGAAATAATACATCTGGTTATTGTCTAGGAGGTGATAGAAGGACTACCAGCCTAGAAATAATACATCTGTTTATTGTCTAGGAGGTGATAGAAGGACCACCAGCCTAGAAATAATACATCTGTTTATTGTCTAGGAGGTGATAGAAGGACCACCAGCCTAGAAATAATACATCTGTTTATTGTCTAGGAGGTGATAGAAGGACCACCAGCCTAGAAATAATACATCTGTTGCTGTTTATTGTCTAGGAGGTGATACCAGGACCATCGGCCTGACCACACAGAAAGAATATACTTTCGAAGTGTTCATGTGTGCCACCGTCCTGATAGAATGTAGAGATGAGTTTTTCAAGTGTACAGACTGTGGCCACGTATTCAGCTTTCTGAATGAGTAAGTCAGTCATCACAAACATCTCATATATGGGCTGATGAAATCATATGTGAATCAGTTATCATGTTCATGAACATGTGGGTTAATGAAATCATATGTGAATCAGTTATCATGTTCATGAACATGTGGGTTAATGAAATCATATGTGAGTCAGTTATCATGTACATAAACATGTGGGTTAATGAAATCATATGTGAGTCAGTTATCATGTACATAAACATGTGGGTTAATGAAATCATATGTGAATCAGTTATCATGTACATAAACATGTGGGTTAATGAAATCATATGTGAGTCAGTTATCATGTACATAAACATGTGGGTTAATGAAATCATATGTGAATCAGTTATCATGTACATAAACATGTGGGTTAATGAAATCATATGTGAATCAGTTATCATGTACATAAACATGTGGGTTAATGAAATCATATGTGAGTCAGTTATCATGTACATGCGGGCTAATGAAATCGTATGTGAGTCAGTTAACATGTACATGAACATGCGGGCTATTGAAATCATATGTGAGTCATTTATTACATACATGAACATCATGAACATGTGAGCTAATGAAGTCACGTAAGTTCTGTGTCAAGAATCATAAAGAAGTTGTGGTGTAACTTTCTCCTCCACAGACTGAAGTTTGATCTAGAGTCACTGCTGACCAAGTCTGAGAGGTTGTTCTATGTTTACTGTAAGAAGACTGTGGGAGAGAGTTTCCAGTTGGTTGATAACAGGGTCAGCCAGGCAGAGAAGTCTGGGTTCTTCTCCTTCATCTTTAGATGAGGTTTGGTGTTGAACCACGGGGCACAAGATGGGGGGCTGCCGGTCAAGTCTTCACACTTCACGATGTTCTAGTCTGTGCAAATGTTTGGAGAGATTTTTGTGTGGTCTTGGTTTGAACTAAATATTTGTGATGACAGTCAGTGTGGAGGCAACAGTTAACACACAAAACAGTATTCTCTGTTTACCTGACTTTTAATTCATGACAGTTTTCTTTATACATAATTTTGTGTTTGGCTTGAGGAAAGAATAGTTTTAGTCATGAAAAAAAATTTATAAATTTTTACATAATTTCAGGATGTAATTTCATTCTACAATGTACATTTATAATTCATTATGTTAAAAACTTTTTGAAACACAGAAATGGCAAAAACATGTTTTAAATATCATGTTTTAAATATCATGTTTTACAATGATTGCTGTAGCTTATTTTTTTAAACCGGCACAGTTGAAACTGTCTTTCACCTTGCATGAAATACTTTTTGAAATACTGGGGTTTTTTTTTCAATACAACATTTGGTACCTTATATTCTTTTAATTTCAAATTAAACATACTTTACAAATATCGCAGGGAATTAAATGTGCACTTGAAGTTTTTGTTCTTACCTTGCTTTGTTGTCAGATTTTTTAAATGGTCACAGGCAGAAACGAAGGTAAAACCGGCAGATTGTCCTCCGTGCAGACCGGCATAATCAACCTACCGGTCTAATTATCAGTTTTACTGGCTGCTTTTTACTAAGTTTTTGATAAACTGGCTACAGTAATCACTAACCTTTTTTTTGTCTTTCAGTCAGTAATTTACTGATAGTCCCCAGTTAATGTTTTCACTGCCTTCATGATAACAACCAGTTTGTTGTAATATTGTCATGGTGGTGAGTAGCACAGTCAACTTGTTTTCTGGTCCATGTGGTACAAATGTTTTGACTTCCAGTGTTGAAGTTTAAGAAGAGATGTGGCACATCATCCGTCATGTTTTTGTCTTAAAATATCGTAACAGATTAGTGGTTGTCAGTGGTTCTTTCAGGGCTGCACTGATGGTTGTCAGTGGTTCTTTCAGGGCTGCACTGATGGCTGTCAGTGGTTCTTTCAGGGCTGCACTGATGGTTGTCATTGGTTCTTTCAGGGCTGCACTGATGGTTGTCAGTGGTTCTTTCAGGGCTGCACTGATGGTTGTCAGTGGTTCTTTCAGGGCTGCACTGATGGTTGTCAGTGGTTCTTTCAGGGCTGCACTGATGGTTGTCATTGGTTCTTTCAGGGCTGCACTGATGGTTGTCAGTGGTTCTTTCAGGGCTGCACTGTGGGATCAGGTTCTTCAGTTCATTCATCACTCAGAGTTGGCTTCCTAAATACTGTCACATTTCTCTGATCTGCCAACATCCACAAGCCCCAGTCATGTACTTCACATTCTGACTTTCCTTTCGCATCACAACAACCAGGAATGTTGCTGCATTTTATTTCAAGATGTTCACTTCACGGATTTCCTGGGCAGTTTGTTTTAGTGAAAAATTTCAGGAAATATCTGAGCATCAGTGAGCAAGTAAGCAAGTTAGCAAGTAAGTGATTATATATAAGAAGGCATATGATTATCAGGAAAGTAAGGAATTCAGAGGACGATAAGTGAGTCCAAAAGGCAGTCCAGCAAACACAACAAGGGCAATGGACAACATGGGAGGAAGTCCTGCAGAGATCACTAACATGGGAGGAAGTCCTGCAGAGAAGACTGTGGGAGAGAGTTTCCAGTTGGTTGATAACAGGGTCAGCCAGGCAGAGAAGTCTGGGTTCTTCTCCTTCATCTTTAGATGAGGTTTGGTGTTGAACCACGGGGCACAAGACGGGGGGCTGCCGGTCAAGTCTTCACACTTCACGATGTTCTAGTCTGTGCAAATGTTTGGAGAGATTTTTGTGTGGTTTTGGTTTGAACTAAATATTTGTGATGACAGTCAGTGTGGAGGCAACAGTTAACACACAAAACAGTATTCTCTGTTTACCTGACTTTTAATTCATGACAGTTTTCTTTATACATAATTTTGTGTTTGGCTTGAGGAAAGAATAGTTTTAGTCATGAAAAAAAATTTATAAATTTTTACATAATTTCAGGATGTAATTTCATTCTACAATGTACATTTATAATTCATTATGTTAAAAACTTTTTGAAACACAGAAATGGCAAAAACATGTTTTAAATATCATGTTTTAAATATCATGTTTTACAATGATTGCTGTAGCTTATTTTTTAAACCGGCACAGTTGAAACTGTCTTTCACCTTGCATGAAATACTTTTTGAAATACTGGGTTTTTTTTTCAATACAACATTTGGTACCTTATATTCTTTTAATTTCAAATTAAACATACTTTACAAATATCGCAGGGAATTAAATGTGCACTTGAAGTTTTTGTTCTTACCTTGCTTTGTTGTCAGATTTTTTAAATGGTCACAGGCAGAAACGAAGGTAAAACCGGCAGATTGTCCTCCGTGCAGACCGGCATAATCAACCTACCGGTCTAATTATCAGTTTTACTGGCTGCTTTTTACTAAGTTTTTGATAAACTGGCTACAGTAATCACTAACCTTTTTTTTGTCTTTCAGTCAGTAATTTACTGATAGTCCCCAGTTAATGTTCTCACTGCCTTCATGATAACAACCAGTTTGTTGTAATATTGTCATGGTGGTGAGTAGCACAGTCACCTTGTTTTCTGGTCCATGTGGTACAAATGTTTTGACTTCCAGTGTTGAAGTTTAAGAAGAGATGTGGCACATCATCCGTCATGTTTTTGTCTTAAAATATCGTAACAGATTAGTGGTTGTCAGTGGTTCTTTCAGGGCTGCACTGATGGTTGTCAGTGGTTCTTTCAGGGCTGCACTGATGGCTGTCAGTGGTTCTTTCAGGGCTGCACTGATGGTTGTCATTGGTTCTTTCAGGGCTGCACTGATGGTTGTCAGTGGTTCTTTCAGGGCTGCACTGATGGTTGTCAGTGGTTCTTTCAGGGCTGCACTGATGGTTGTCAGTGGTTCTTTCAGGGCTGCACTGATGGTTGTCATTGGTTCTTTCAGGGCTGCACTGATGGTTGTCAGTGGTTCTTTCAGGGCTGCACTGTGGGATCAGGTTCTTCAGTTCATTCATCACTCAGAGTTGGCTTCCTAAATACTGTCACATTTCTCTGATCTGCCAACATCCACAAGCCCCAGTCATGTACTTCACATTCTGACTTTCCTTTCGCATCACAACAACCAGGAATGTTGCTGCATTTTATTTCAAGATGTTCACTTCACGGATTTCCTGGGCAGTTTGTTTTAGTGAAAAATTTCAGGAAATATCTGAGCATCAGTGAGCAAGTAAGCAAGTTAGCAAGTAAGTGATTATATATAAGAAGGCATATGATTATCAGGAAAGTAAGGAATTCAGAGGATGATAAGTGAGTCCAAAAGGCAGTCCAGCAAACACAACAAGGGCAGTGGACAACATGGGAGGAAGTCCTGCAGAGATCACTAACATGGGAGGAAGTCCTGCAGAGATGACTAACATGGGAGGAATTCCTGCAGAGATGACTAACATGGGAGGAAGTCCTGCAGAGATCACTAACATGGGAGGAAGTCCTGCAGAGATCACTAACATGGGAGGAAGTCCTGCAGAGATCACTAACATGGGAGGAAGTCCTGCAGAGATCACTAACATGGGAGGAAGTCCTGCAGAGATCACTAACATGAGAGGAAGTCCTGCAGAGATCACTAACATGGGAGGAAGTCCTGCAGAGATCACTAACGTGGGAGGAAGTCCTGCAGAGATGACTAACATGGGAGGAAGTCCTGCAGAGATGACTAACATGGGAGGAAGTCCTGCAGAGATGACTAACGTGGGAGGAAGTCCTGCAGAGATCACTAATGTGGGAGGAAGTCCTGCAGAGATGACTAACATGGGAGGAAGTCCTGCAGAGATCACTAACATGGGAGGAAGTCCTGCAGAGATCACTAACATGGGAGGAAGTCCTGCAGAGATGACTAACATGGGAGGAAGTCCTGCAGAGATCACTAACATGGGAGGAAGTCCTGCAGAGATGACTAACATGGGAGGAAGTCCTGCAGAGATCACTAACATGGTAGGAAGTCCTGCAGAGATCACTAACATGGGAGGAAGTCCTGCAGAGATCACTAACATGGGAGGAAGTCCTGCAGAGATCACTAACATGCAAGGAAGTCCTGCGGAGATCACTAACATGGGATGACATCTGGAAAATGGCACCCTAGAGACTCAGCTTCATCATCAGAGCTACTTATGACCTTCTGCCTACAGGCTCCAACCTACACAAATGGGGTGCATCAGAGAAGGCCCAAGTGCCCCCTCAGCAATGAAAGGCAAGCATTAGAACACGTGCTGTCAGCATGCAGAGTGTCATTAGCCCAAGGACGCTACACCTTGCGGCACAACAGAGTGCTATAGGAACTAGTAGCCAATGTAGACAGGGCAAAAGATAAAGCAAACAACAGCAAAATAGTTGAGGTCCAACCTAAGTACTTCACGGGCGCTGGTACGACATCCAATATTGAAATCAGGGACGCTCCCTTACCATCACTGCTAGATGGTGGAAATGACTGGGATGTGATAGCGGACTTACCAGGAAGAAGAGAATACCCGACTACCATCAAGAACACAGGAATGGGACCGGACATTTTAAGTGTACTCCATAGAAAAACAGGAATTAATAATGACAGAGCTTACGGTTCCGTACGAAACAAGAATAGAGGAGCAACATCTATTCAGATGTGAGAAGTACAATGATCTGGTCAAGCAAGTGAGGCAAGGGGCAGGAGTCAGGGCAAAAGTGATAACTGTAGAAGTGGGAGCGAGAGGATTCGTAGCAACATCAGCACACGACCTATGTAAGCAACTGGGCATAAAGGGACAAGCAAGAGCTAAGGCATTGAAAAGCCTTTCAGAAGCAGCAGAAAAGACCTCATGCTGGCTGTGGAGTAAAGGTTTCTTGCGAAACAAGCATTGAATAATTTCGTTTATCAAATCTAGTCCTCTCCTCCATAGCTAAATCGCTAAGATGCACTTCGAAGCACAGTGCCAACTGGAAGATCATGGGTTCAGTTCCAGGACAAAGAAAAAGTAACAACTGGGAGGCATGACCCAGAGGGGCCCACCCCCCCCCCCCCCACATGACCCAGAGGGGCCCACCCCCCCCCCCCCCACATGACCCAGAGGGGCCCCCCCCCACATGACCCAGAGGGGCCCACCCCCCCCCCCCAGAGTGTCAGGAGTTTAATAGGGCCAAAGCATTTGTCTGAAGGGGGAGAGGGGTGCTTCCTCTGATGACCTGAAGGAGTTGTTGTTCTGCTCACCACAGTAGAGATTTTCCTGCATAAGTGAATCCAAGAACATGGAAGTGATTTTGTGAGTATATAAAGTGAATATGTGAGTGTGTAAGTGAATATGTGAGCGTGTAAGTGACTTAGTGCATGTTTTACTTGGTGAGCATGTGAGTGAGTGAGTGATTATATAAATGAATGAGCATGTAAGTGAATGAGTGAACATGAAAGTGATTCATGAGTATGTAAGTGAATCAATGAACATGAAACTGAATCAGTGAGCTTGTAAGAGAATGAGTGAACATGTAAGTGAATGAGTGAGCATGTAAGTGGATGAGTGAACATGTAAGTGAATGAGTGAGCAATAAAGTGATTTAGAACACATGTGACTGAGTGAAGATTTGAGTGCAACTTGTCATCACTTGTATAAAATAGATGATCTGTCATAAGCTATCTCATAGACAACTGTTTTCTGCTTGAGTAGGTTCCCCTAGCATTGGAGCTCCCCTGTCAGAGAGTGGCATTAAATAAATAAAAATAGATTTGAAAACTAAATCTGGGCCAGGACTAAATGCTAAGCACCCCACCAACAACTGGGCATAAGGGGACAAGCAAGAGCTAAGGCATTGAAAAGCCTTTTCAGAAACAGCAGAAAAGACCTCATGCTGGCTATGGAGTAAAGGTTTCTTGCGAAACAGGCATTGAATAATTTCGTTTATCAAATCTAGTCCTCTCCTCCATAGCTAAATCGCTAAGATGCACTTCGAAGCACAGTGCCAACTGGAAGATCATGGGTTCAGTTCCAGGACAAAGAAAAAGTAACAGCTGGGAAGCATGACCCAGAGGGGCCCACCCCCACCCCCCTTAGAGTGTCAGGAGTTTAATAGGGCCAAAGCATTTGTCTGAAGGGGGAGAGGGGTGCTTCCTCTGATGACCTGAAGGAGTTGTTGTTCTGCTCACCACAGTAGAGATTTTCCTGCATAAGTGAATCCAAGAACGTGGAAGTGATTTTGTGAGTATATAAAGTGAATATGTGAGTGTGTAAGTGAATATGTGAGCGTGTAAGTGACTTAGTGCATGTTTTACTTGGTGAGCATGTGAGTGAGTGAGTGATTATATAAATGAATGAGCATGTAAGTGAATGAGTGAACATGAAAGTGATTCATTGAGTATGTAAGTGAATCAATGAACATGAAACTGAATCAGTGAGCTTGTAAGAGAATGAGTGAACATGTAAGTGAATGAGTGAGCATGTAAGTGGATGAGTGAACATGTAAGTGAATGAGTGAGCAATAAAGTGATTTAGAACACATGTGACTGAGTGAAGATTTGAGTGCAACTTGTCATCACTTGTATAAAATAGATGATCTGTCATAAGCTATCTCATAGACAACTGTTTTCTGCTTGAGTAGGTTCCCCTAGCATTGGAGCTCCCCTGTCAGAGAGTGGCATTAAATAAATAAAAATAGATTTGAAAACTAAATCTGGGCCAGGACTAAATGCTAAGCACCCCACCAACAAGTGGGCAGACATGGGCCTACCAGAAGCAGGACTAGCTTACTACAAAAACTGACCTGAGATTCTCACAGACATGACACTCAAAAGATACATACATAGCTTTGTATGTATCATATCATACAGAACTAATATCATACACAAGAATTTTGTTGAAAAAATAGGCTTTGTGGAAAGTTTTCTGGGTAACAACGTGTTTGTTATTGCTTATTAGAGAGTTGCGTTTTTTTTATTTCCTGAGTTGTTTCCCTTAATTACCATGATCTTTCCATGTCTTATGTCACAAGTTTTACTGGTCTGTTGGTGATAACTGAGTTATGTGATTTGACCTGTTGTCTGAGGGTGGGTGAGTTGGTGGAGAGAGGGTGACTGTGTATGTGTGATCTATGACTGTTTTCTGTTTATTGGTGATCTGTGATGATTGTCTGTTTATATGTGTTCTGTGACTGTTGTCTGTTTATATGTGTTCTGTGACTGTTGTCTGTTTATATGTGTTCTGTGACTGTTGTCTGTTTATATGTGTTCTGTGACTGTTGTCTGTTTATATGTGTTCTGTGACTGTTGCATGTGTGTGATCTGTGACTGTTGTCTGTTTATATGTGGTCTATGACTGTTGTCTGTTTATATGTGGTCTATGACTGTTGTCTGTTTATATGTGTTCTGTGACTGTTTTCTGTTTATATGTGGTCTGTGACTGTTGTCTGTTTATATGTGATCTGTGACTGTTGTCTGTGTGTGATCTGTGACTGTTGTCTGTGTGTGATCTCTGACTGTTGTCTGTTTATATGTGTTCTGTGACTGTTGTCTGTGTGTGATCTGTGACTGTTGTCTGTTTATATGTGTTCTGTGACTGTTGTCTGTGTGTGATCTGTGACTGTTGTCTGTGTGTGATCTGTGACTGTTGTCTGTGTGTGATCTGTGACTGTTGTCTGTTTATATGTGTTCTGTGACTGTTGTCTGTGTGTGATCTGTGACTGTTGTCTGTTTATATGTGTTCTGTGACTGTTGTCTGTTTATATGTGTTCTGTGACTGTTGTCTGTGTGTGATCTGTGACTGTTTTCTGAGTGTAGTCTGTGACTGTTGTCTGTGTTGTCTAAGACAGTTTTTGTTGAGTTCTGTCACCAACCAGCAACAAATTACCTGTGGTATATGTTTACATTTCTCTACAGAAACGTTGACAAAGTACTTTTTTTTCATCTCCCATGTCTGCAGAAAGATTGACAAGTAACACAGGCAGTTATTTGTTTATGTTTTCTGAGCAACACATTGGGGGAGTGTGCAGTTTAAGGGAACTGTTTCTTCGTGTCCCATGTCTGCAGAAAGATAGACAAGTAACACAGGCAGTTATTTGTTTATGTTTTCTGAGCAACACATTGGGGGAGTGTGCAGTTTAAGGGAACTGTTTCTTCGTGTCTCATGTCTGCAGAAAGATTGACAAGCAACACATTGGGGGAGTGTGCTTTGTAACTTTTCTTGTGATATCATTGCAAGCCTAGGACAGTAGACATTAGGTCTGAGTATATGGCTTACCTTCTGTAAGAGTTGGATTTGTTCAGGTTGTTAGGATCTGAGTATATGGCTTACCTTCTGTAAGAGTTGGATTTGTTCAGGTTGTTAGGATCTGAGTATATGGCTTACCTTCTGTAAGAGTTGGATTTGTTCAGGTTGTTAGGATCTGAGTATATGGCTTACCTTCTGTAAGAGTTGGATTTGTTCAGGTTGTTAGGATCTGAGTATATGGCTTACCTTCTGTAAGAGTTGGATTTGTTCAGGTTGTTAGGATCTGAGTATATGGCTTACCTTCTGTAAGAGTTGGATTTGTTCAGGTTGTTAGGGTCTGAGTATATGGCTTACCTTCTGTAAGAGTTGGATTTGTTCAGGATGTTGGATTTTCAGTTGCTTTTACTTCTTACTGGATTTTTTTGTACATAGATTTGAACAGGATGTTGGATTCTGAGATTTGTATATTTTGTATCAGTATGCCATCTTGTGTTACACATTTTATAGATAAAAGTCAACTGTTTTGTATCAGCGTGCCATCTTGTGTTATAAATTTTACATAAAAAAGTCAACTGTTTTGTATCAGCATGCCACTTTGTCTTATAAATTTTATAGATTAAAAATTGGCAGTTTTGTATCAGCATTCTATCATACCAGATGTCCACATCTGCAAATAAAAGAAAACCATGTTTTGAAAGTAAAAATATAAATAAGTCCAATATTTCTCATCACTGAGTGTGAGCAGTCGAGAGAGCGAAGAGTTGGACGTGTCAGCCTATCAGATGTTGTGCTTTTTGTGTCTGAACCTTCATACTGTAGTGGACAGTCAGCACGTTTTTTTCCAGCGTTTGTCAACAAATGTTAACATAGGAAAAACTGTTACAGTATACAAGGTGTGAAACAAGCAGTACACAGGCTTACAGAAGTCTGTCTACTGGAGCATGAACTGAGACAGCAAAGCTAGCACAGTTGTAGTGAACAGATTCCCAGGCCAACTGTTCTAGTTTACCTCACACTTCAAGATATACATTCTGTACATATTGCTGTGTACCTGACACTTGTGTTAAGGAACTGCTTTTAAATTTAGAGAATGTCCGCCAGGTAGGGAGATTCTGCAGAAGTCATGTGATGCACGACTGCCAGTATTTTGAGAGAAAAACTGATGTTCACAAGAAATTAACTCGTGTATTCACCACAGCCAGCCTGTAGCTTCATGAACTTTGTGAAATGTTTGTCTAGTTTTATGTATCATGATTTCAAAATGTGGCATTTTGTCTAGTTTTATGTATCATGATTTCAAAATGTGGCATTTTGTCTAGTTTTATGTATCATGATTTCAAAATGTGGCATTTTGTCTAGTTTTATGTATCATGATTTCAAAATGTGGCATTTTGTCTAGTTTTATGAACCTAAGAGAAGATGAAAAGGACTGTTATGGTCCGAGCTCCTGAGAATATATATAAGAAGTCTATTATTATTTTATCAGAAAATTGGATCCTTGGTACATTTTTGTTTAATCTTCACATCATTTGTTACAGGATGCCATTTTTATTATATCATCACAACATCTGTTACAGGATACCATATTTGTTTAATCTTCACATCATTTGTTACAGGATGCCATTTTTATTATATCATCACAACATCTGTTACAGGATACCATATTTGTTTTATCATCACAACAGTTTTTTCTGGATGCCATATTTGTTTTTATCATCACAACATTTGTTACTGGGTGCCATTTTTATTATATCATCACAACATCTGTTACAGGATACCATATTTGTTTTTATCATCACAACATTTGTTACTGGGTGCCATTTTTATTATATCATCACAACATCTGTTACAGGATACCATATTTGTTTTTATCATCACAACATTTGTTACTGGGTGCCATTTTTATTATATCATCACAACATCTGTTACAGGATGCCATATTTGTTTTTATCATCACAACATTTGTTACTGGGTGCCATTTTTATTATATCATCACAACATCTGTTACAGGATGCCATATTTGTTTTATCATCACAACATCTGTTAGAGGATGCCATATTTTGTTTTATCATCACAACATCTGTTAGAGGATGCCATATTTTGTTTTATCATCACAACATTTGCCCCAATACATTTATTATAAACATATATTTGACAATATTAAGAACATGGCCATCAAAAATACAGATAAATTTGTATGATACATTTCAAGAATTTTCTGACTCTGGCTTCTAAACAAAAAAAAATTGTTAAAAAGATTACAAAGATGTGAACCTCTTGTTTCAGCATGTTTAGTTAACAGTACTGTCAGATGACTGAACATGATGTTTAGTTAACAGTACTGTCAGATGACTGAACATGATGTTTAGTTAACAGTACTGTCAGATGACTGAACATACCTTCTTTTTTTTTTTTAGGTTTCAAGAAGTTTTCATAATTTGGATAAGCTGCTTTCTCCTGTTACAACCATTACAGGAATTGTTATGAATGGTATTGATGTTGCAACCGACACAAGAATCATTACGAGTATTGTTAAAGTGTCACAGAGCACAGAATCGAACTGATGTCATAGACAAGCACAAAACTTTTAAACTAAGGCAGGGAAACAGCACTTTATACTGCTGAACACCAACAACATAGCATAAATAACAAGTATGCAATGTATATAAAACTCATAATATCTAAATTTATAAAATAGGAAAAAAGTAGGAACAGCTTTATAACTTAACGGGCACACAATTGTGACATTTCGGCGTGAGTCTTAATCATACAAAAACACACAAGACGAAGAAATAGAGAGCAGATAAAATATAGATTCACATGAATGCTGTGTTTAATAAAAAAAAGAAAGAATAAAATGAATACAATACTTAGCTGTAACTTGTAAGAAGCTGTGGCTTGTCCGATGCTGTGTGTAAGAAATATGCATAGTGGAGTGTAGAGAGTATTTAAATGGAGACTTGGGATGTGTGATAGGTGGGTCATAACTGAGGGTGGTGAAATTTAGAACGAAAAAGTCTTTCTTTTCATTACAACTCATCTGTAAGTAGATCTAGCAAGAAAGCAGAGAGTGGCTTGTGAGCTTTCTGTCAACTGAGATGTTTCAGCATATCCTATATCTCTTCCATACTTTCTGTGCCGTTAAACATCACAAAGGGCTCGCCAGTTTTTCTTGTTTTCGGCGAGCTTTTCAACCTCATCAAGGGATTTTATGCCTGTTAATTTGGCCTCTCTTAATAATGTCCTCTTTAGAGTTTTTCATGGTCTGCCTCTTTTTCTTTGGCCTGTTGTGTTCCACTTGATAGCTTATTTTGGGATTCTCTGATCATTTCTTCTCATCAAGTGACCAACATATGTCCATCTCCTTTTCCTGATCACCCATGAGACTGGCTGTTCTTCAGTCATCTGTCTTATCTCTGCATTGTTCTTGAATTCGTTCCATTTGATGCCAAGTATTTTCCTTAGGCATTTGTTTTCAAAAGAGTCTAATTTCTTGTCTGTTTCTTTAGTTGTTTTCCAGCTTTCACATGCATAAATGAGGGTGGATATTACATTTGTATTGAATAATCTTAACTTGGTTTTTGTGCTTATAACTTTTGAATGCCATATGTTCTCAAGATTCTTGATGATCGATGCTGCTTTTCCAATTCTAATTCTAACTTCCTTTCTGGTGTCACCATTCTGGTCTATGTAGCTGCCAAGGTATGCAAGTTGATTGACTTCTTCAACATCTGTCCCTTCTGCATGTATTTTTCCATTTTGATTAATGGGAATTTTCATTATTTTTTGTTTTGTCCTTGTTTCTTCTTCTTCTTCTTCTTCGTTCGCTTCTACCACCAAGATCGCCCCGTGATCCTGCTGAATTTACTCCTGTGGTCCTCGATGTTTCCCGTGTTCCCCGAGAAGCCCACAAGAGATCCCCGAGAGGATCACTAGAGGTTCAGAGTATCGCGGGGCTTGGACCTGAATTCTTGGTGGGTCGCAGAAGCGGGATTGCGTGACACCGTGGATTTCATTGCACCAGTTTAATCGAGAGTTGGACTTTCTCGCCGGAAAACCTTGGCATGGTTTGGATATCAGCATATCCCCGCTGGGTAAGAGGTGGTTGTCCATCCAGTCCAGCGTTGGACTTTCTCACCAGAAAACCTCAGCGTTATTAGGATACGCAAACATCCCCGCCGGGCAAGAGATGGTTGCCCATCTAGACTGCACTGGTCCAGTGTCTCCGACTTCAGCATTTTGTGTCGTGGCCGCCACCCTTCCTAGTTGTGACCAGGATGGAGCTTTTGTCCAGGAGGACGAATCCACTAGTAAGTTTCACCCCTGGGTTGAGCCAGTTTAGACATATTATCCCAGTATAGGCGTGTTTAGGACGTGACCGACCTCTAGAGCGGAGGTACCGTGACATGAGTAGCCAATCAAGTTTAAGCCGGGTTAGGCATATTTCACCAGTATGGGCGTATATCGGATATGGCCGGCCTCTAGAGCAGTGGTGCCGTGGTATGAGCAGCTCTCGCCGCGAGACTACTGGACATACCGATTAAGCTTCACTTTATCCTTCCCATCACCTTTTCACAGCGGCGCCGCACGGCAACCCTAATTACTTTTCCGCATTTTCTTCATTGGCCGGGAGGAGTTTCACTCACGCGTGCCATCCGAAGAATCTCGCCAGCAGTGTCTCACTTTAACCCCTGGGTTAAGCCGATTTAGGCAATCTGCCCCAGTATATGTGTATTTAGGACGTGGCCGGCCTCTAGAGCAGAGGTGCCGTGATTTGAGTAGTACTGACTTCAATACTACTGGTTACTTCACTTGAACCTTTCCTTCACCATTTCCACGGCGACTCTGCGCGCAACCCTAGTCGCATTTTTCTTCATTAGCCAGGAGGAGTTCCCCCCATGCACAGCAGCTGAAGAATCTAACCAGCAGCGGGTTTTCAGAGTTGTCCTTCTCCTAAATGAGCTACCAAACAAGACTCTCATCTACCCGAAACGTCTGGTTTTCAGGCGCCAGATATTTGCCTTTACCTCTTCTCCTGTCAGTTTTAAGAGTTCCGCCACGAGAAGGCCAGGAGCTGGACTTGGATTGTCAGAGGCTATTTGAGACACACGCCTTGGAGACATTTAATTGGAGGGGAGAGCGTATCCTCCACCCCAACTCCAGCTGTAACAGTCCTTAGAACCTTTTCCTTGTTAATTTCAAGTCCTATTTTGCTAGCCAGTGAAGACAGGCTGTATGTTGTTTCTTGCATGGAATTCACATTGTTACTGATAAGAGTTATGTCATCAGCAAAAACAAGATCTTCTAGTTTGGTCCCATGTACCCAGTCAATACCTGTGTTACCTGTGCAGCATTTTTTTTCATTATGAAGTCTGTTGTAATTCCAAAAATCAAAGGAGACAGTATACATCCTTGTTTCACACCTGTTTCAACTGGAACAATTCACTCATCCCTTCTTCTGTTATGACTGCACAAACATATCCGTTGTAGAGGTCCTTAATGATGTTGACAACTTTAGAAAAGTCTATTCAAAATGACCTTGCAAAATACTTTTGACACAACTGATATTAAGGTTACTCCTCTCCAGTTGTTACACTCACTGAGGTTGCCTTTTTTTATATTTTAACAATGATTCCTTTTTTTTCCATTTAAAAGGGACTTTTTCTTCTTTCCAAATCTTATTAAACATTCTTTGTAGTTGTCTCATGTTGTCACTATTTATAGCTTTTAACATTTCGGGTGTTATTTCATCTTCACCTGCAGCTTTGTTGTTAGCCATTAAATTCACTGCTGTTTCAATTTCATGCAATGTAATTTCACCTAGGTTGACATTTAGTTGTGGGGCTGGTAAGTAAGATTACCGGTGTATCAGTTGTTTTGGGTGTGGTCGGTGAAGCTCTCAGCTTATGTCAACTGTTTATCGCAAATTGCTCCCTTAAAACTCTCATTCGGTTCATTCAGGATAGCTTTGTTTCAGCTCATTACATCTACTCGTCTTTTTCCTTTCGTTTATGGATGTTCATGTTGCCAATCAGCCTAGTTATTTTCTTCTCATCATGAAAGCTTCTATAGGTTTACTCACAGAACAGTTTCCTGCTGGTGGTCCGGACTTTGTGTTTGTAGAGCAGCCCACTTGTAAGTGCGCCAGTGACTATCATCTTCAGACTGATCCTCCCTTAAACCAGCCTTACTCTCTTGTTCTGTTTTGACAGTTTGAACCCTGTCTGTCTGATTGTTTTTGTCCACGCTTGAATCGCGAGTCATCATCAAAACAAACATATTGTGCATCACAAAGGTGTTACCAGGTCAACTAAAAAGGAATGATGAACATAGAGTACATGCTGAATGTCTAATAGAGAAAGATGAACATAGAGTACATGCTGAATGTCTAATAGAGAAAGATGAACATAGAGTACATGCTGAATGTCTAATAGAGAAAGATGGTTTTGCGTTGAGGGATATGGGATTTGCTCAGACAGAAATGTTGATTTTAGATATAGGCACATAAAAATCATGAACCAGTTAAAACCGACCAGGACACAACCAAGGGGATACCACCGAGAAGTAGACGGTGAAGATGGCTATGAATGCTATGTTGGAAGCAGATATTATCAAATGCCCTAGATGGGATTGGTCATCACCTAACGTCTTAAATTCGAAGGATGGGTATCATTGCTTTAGTTGCCACTATCGGAGTGTTGCCACAGTCTGTCAGAAGATCCACAACTCTTATCGGCCTGTGATGCATCTACCAAATCTCTCTTGTGTGGCTGGACCCGCGCTGCTGGACGTGGTATCGACGATCAACCCACAACCCGTACCAGCAACAACCAGCTTGAGACAACCTGCTCAGGCTCGCTGGTCGTCACGTTCTTTCATTTAGTGAGGCGGCTTCCAGGCAGGATTATTCCTAGAAATATTAGCACCATCACCCTCTTGTCATCAGCTCAGGCCGGTATCTGGCTGCTAGATCTCTCAGTCAGACATTGCTCCGCTTATCTTTTCTTCATCTAGGACGCGTTTTTCCTCTTAGCATTTTTCTGCCCGCTGTCACCAGACTACCAGTCCATGACGTCAAGTTGATTTTTCTCTGTGGCTTTCTTCATACCCTGTATAGAACAGTAATCTCATGTGGGAACACAGTAGCCTAGTTTTATACCCTGTATAGAACAGTAATCTCATGTGGGAACACAATAGCCAAGTTTTATACCCTGTACAGAACAATAAGCACATGTGGGAACACAATAGCCAAGTTTTATACCCTGTACAGAACAGTAATCTCATGTGGGAACACAGTAGCCTAGTTTTATACCCTGTACAGAACAATAAGCACATGTGGGAACACAATAGCCTAGTTTTATACCCTGTACAGAACAGTAATCTCATGTGGGAACACAGTAGCCTAGTTTTATACCCTGTACAGAACAATAAGCACATGTGGGAATATAGAAACGTAGTCCTTTCTTGAAGTGAATTAAGTAGTTTTAGAGACTGACATGTTTCATGTGACTGCGTCTTACAGCCTCTGCCCCTGAAATGAATTCAAGTAGTTTTAGAGACTGACATGTTTCATGTGACCGCGTCTTACAGCCTCTGCCCCTAAACAAGGCGCACTACCTTCAAGTCGGACAGATTTACTGTCAAACTGGGGTTGTGGGCTTCATTAATGTTAGCTTGACATTATTATAGTTATTTCCCCTTCATGCAACAGGACTATGCCATTTAAAGAGTTTTACAGTAAAGAAAATCTAACCACGACAACCGCGGTTCCTTCGCTCTTTTAGTTCATACTAAATATATAGTTCTACTCTCTCACCACACTGGTACACATAGTTCTACTCTCTCACCACACTGCTACACATAGCTCTACTCTCTCACCACACTGGTACACATAGCTCTACTCTCTCACCACACTGGTACACATAGTTCTACTCTCTCACCACACTGGTACACATAGCTCTACTCTCTCACCACACTGGTACACATAGCTCTACTCTCTCACCACACTCGTACACATAGCTCTACTCTCTCACCACACTGGTACACATAGCTCTACTCTCTCACCACACTGGTACACATAGCTCTACTCTCTCACCACACTGGTACACATAGCTCTACTCTCTCACCACACTGGTACACATAGTTCTACTCTCTCACCACACTGGTACACATAGTTCTACTCTCTCACCACACTGGTACACATAGTTCTACTCTCTCACCACACTGGTACACATAGCTGTACTCTCACCACACTGGTACACATAGCTCTACTCTCTCACCACACTCGTACACATAGCTCTACTCTCTCACCACACTGGTACACATAGTTCTACTCTCTCACCACACTGGTACACATAGCTCTACTCTCTCACCACACTGGTACACATAGTTCTACTCTCTCACCACACTGGTACACATAGTTCTACTCTTTCACCACACTGGTACACATAGCTCTACTCTCTCACCACATTGGTACACATAGCTCTACTCTCTCACCACACTGGTACACATAGTTCTACTCTCTCACCACACTGGTACACATAGCTCTACTCTCTCACCACACTGGTACACATAGCTCTACTCTCTCACCACACTGGTACACATAGCTCTACTCTCTCACCACACTGGTACACATAGCTCTACTCTCTCATCACACTCGTACATATATCTCTACTCACTCACCACACTGGTACATATAGCTCTACTCTCTCATCACACTGGTACATATATCTCTACTCTCTCACCACACTGGTACATATAGCTCTACTCTCTCATCACACTGGTACATATATCTCTACTCTCTCACCACACTGGTACATATAGCTCTACTCTCTCATCACACTGGTACATATAGCTCTACTCTCATTACACTCGTACACATAGTTCTACTCTCTCATCACACTCGTACATATAGCTCTGCTCTCTCATTACACTCGTACATATAGCTCTCTCTCTCTCTATATCTGAACCTTAAGTGCCCAGGGCACATGGGGCTTCCGCAAGGGTTTTCCACAAATGCCTGTCCTTCGCCTTTTTTTCTGCTCTTGCCCAGGTGAGCCCTCTATTGCTCAACATCCTTTCTGTTGTTCTTCTCCATGTCTCTTTTGGTCTACCCTTACTTCTGTTCCCCTGTGGTGTCCATCTTAGTGCTATTTTTGGTAGTGAGTTATCAGTCATTCGGAGCACATGTCCCAACCATCGCCAGCATCTTTCCTCAATAATTGTTGTCAGTGGTTTCATCTGCATTTCTGCTAATAAGATGTTATTTCTTATGGTGTTTGGCCAAAATATTTTTCTAATTCTTCGTAAACATTTAGTCTGGAAAGAATTCAACTTGTTTTCTATTGTTTTGGTGATCTTCCAGCATTCACTTCCATAGAGTAGTACACTTAGAACATTACTCTTAAATATCCTGATTTTCATATTTATGCTTAGTTTTTTTATTTCCATATAGTCTGCAGCATTGCAAAAGCCTGGTTTGCTCTAGTAAGTCTGCTGTTGATGTCCTCTGTGCTGTCTCCATTTTCTACTACTCTGCTGCCAAGGTATACAAATTCGTTGACCTCCTCCACTAACTTGCTATCTACTCTGAGTATATTTCTGTTGTTCACATTTTGCTTCATTAATTGTGTCTTTCCTATGTTGATCTTTAGTCCTATGTTGTTTGAATTCTGAGTTAGCTTGTTTATTTTATCTTGCATATCTTTGTGACTGCTTGATAATAGACAAATGTCGTCCGCAAAGTCAAGGTCCTCCAGCACTGTGTCAAGGGTCCATTGTAATCCTCTGCGTTTGTCTGATGTTGCCTCCTTCATTAACCAGTCTAGTGCCAAGATAAATAATGTTGGTGATAGTATACATCCCTGTTTCACTCCTGTTTGTACCCTAAAGCTGCTGGAGGTATGTTCTCCACAGATAACTTTGCACTGAAAACCCTCGTATAGGGCTTTGATTACATTAACTTTTTATGGGGGAGGCCATGCCATCTTAGGATTTTCCACAGTGCATCTCTGTTGACACTGTCAAAGGCTTTCTCAAAACTCGTACATATAGCTCTTACTTATTCATTACACCTGCACATATCGCTCTACTCTTTCATTACACTCGTACATATAGCTCTACTCTTTCATTACACTCGTACACATAGCTCTACTCTTTCGTTACACTCGTACACATAGCTCTGCACTCTCATTACACACATGCACATAGCTCTACTCTCTCATTACACACATGCACATAGCTCTACTCTCTCATTACACACATGCACATAGCTCTACTCTCTCATTACACACATGCACATAGCTCTACTCTCTCATTACACACATGCACATAGCTCTACTCTCTCATTACACTCATACACATAGCTCTACTCTTTCATTACACACATGCATATAGCTCTACTCTCTCATTACACATATAGTCATAGCTCTACTCTCTCATTACACACATGCATATAGCTCTACTCTCTCATTACACACATGCACACAGCTCTACTCTCTCATTACACACATGCACACAGCTCTACTCTCTCATTACACACAGCTCTACTCTCTCATTACACACATGCACACAGCTCTACTCTCTCATTACACACATGCATATAGCTCTACTCTCTCATTACACACATGCACACAGCTCTACTCTCTCATTACACACATGCACACAGCTCTACTCTCTCATTACACACATGCACATAGCTCTACATAGCTGTACTCTATCACCACACACGTACACATAGCTGTACTCTCTAACCACACTCGTACACATAGCTTTACTCTCTCGCCACACTCCTACACATAACTCTACCCTCTCACCACATTCCTACACATAATTCTACTTTCTCACCACATTCCTACACATAGCTCTACCCTCTCACCACATTCCTACACATAGTTCTACTCTCTCACCACATTCCTACACATAGCTCTACCCTCTCACCACATTCCTACACATAGTTCTACTCTCTCACCACATTCCTACACATAACTCTACCCTCTCACCACATTCCTACACATAATTCTACTCTCTCACCACATTCATACACATAGCTCTACCCTCTCACCACATTCCTACACATAATTCTACTCTCTCACCACATTCCTACGCATAGTTCTACTCTCTCACCACATTCGTACACATATCTCTACTCTCTCATCACACTCATACACATAGCTTTACTCTCTCACCACATTCGTACACATAGTTCTACTCTCTCACCACATTCGTACACATAGTTCTCCTCTCTCACCACATTCGTACACATAGTTCTACTCTCTCACCACATTCGTACACATAGTTCTACTCTCTCATCACACTCATACACATAGCTTTACTCTCTCACCACATTCGTACACATAGTTCTACTCTCTCACCACATTCGTACACATAGTTCTACTCTCTCATCACACTCATACACATAGCTTTACTCTCTCACCACATTCGTACACATAGTTCTACTCTCTCACCACATTCATACACATAGCTCTACTCTCTCACCACATTCCTACACATAGTTCTACTCTCATATCACACTATAGCTCTACTCTCTCACCACACGTACACATTCTTCTACTCTCTCATCACACTATTGCTCTACTCTCTCACCACACTTGTACACATAGTTCTAATCTCTCATCACACTTGTACACATAGTTCTACTGTTTCATCACACTCGTACACATTGTTCTACTCTCTCACCACACTTGTACACATAGTTCTAATCTCTCACCACACTTGTACACATAGTTCTAATCTCTCATCACACTCGTATACACACATATCAAAGCTATGTCTAAAACTGGGTCATCAGTAGTTAAGCGTTTCTTTTCTTGGACAGTACACTGTCCAAGAAAAGAAACGCTTAACTACTGATGACCCAACTGTCCAAGAAAAGAAACGCTCAACTACTGATGACCCAATTTTAGACATAGCTTTGATATTCTATAGCTTTTTAAATTGAATGAATGTAATTTTTAAATTACACACAAACCTAAGGGTTTAGACACTCACTGGACAGTTTCTTACATCTGTGTGACGAGAATTTGTTAGTATCAGGGGTTCTCAACTTAGCATGGTGTGTGGCCTCCGCTTGCATCGATCAGCGACTGGCATCTCCTGGGCATAGATGCGATCAGATGTCTGATGTGCGCCTGTGATATGGCTAACCACTCTTCCTGGAGTGCCTGCCACAGATCACGACGATTGGCTGGAGAAACTTTTCGGCCACAAAAACGTCTTTGTAGCTCATCCCATAGGTGCTCGATCGGATTCATGTCAGGAGACAGGGAAGGGTGAGAATGTTGTTAGCAGTCAGGAACTGTGAGGTGAACCGTGCAGAATGGGGTATGGTGTTGTTCTGTTGAAACACAGACCTTTGCGCAGCCAACAATGGAAGGACATGAGGTCGAATAATTTCACTGACGTATCGTCACGCATTCAAGCCTCCTTCAATCTGCACCAGTGGACTCCTTCCGTTGAAATTGATCATTCCCCATACCATTACACCTCCACCACCATGCGGTGGAGCTTCATCAACGCAATTTTGGGCAAAACGTTCATTTGGCCTACGGTAGACCCTTCTCTGCATATCATGGCGGTGCACCAAAAAGGAAGATTCGTCACTAAACCAGACACGTCTCTATTGATTGTCAGTTGTCCAGGGCCGATGCTGGCTGGTCCAAACAAGTCGATTTTGACGATAGCGTCTCGTTAAGACAGGAGCTCGGTGAGGTCGTCGTGCCACCAGTCCAGCTTAATGCAGTCTATTCCGGACAATTTGATCAGACACACGACGTCCTGCAAGCAATGACTAGGCACTTGAGGAAACTGTTGTAAACCTGTTTCTGATGTGATTAACCAGAATAAAGCGATCATCAGCTGCTGTTGTCACCCTGGGTCGTTTACTGCGGTGCCGATCTTCAGCTGAGCAAGTGGCTTGGAAACGGTGCCAAAGTCGACTGATGGTACTCTGCTGCACGTTTGAATGCCTGGCAACCTGAGTTTGACTTTCGACTGCTTGCAGGCGAACAATAGCAATGTTTCGTAAGTTTTGCAATAGACGCGCCATAATTGTCTGCTTGAAAATTAACTGAATTTGTTAATCTACATCCTTTTATAGGCTTTTATTTGCGTGGGAAGTGAGTTGTGCTCACCACAAAAATCACGAATTTTCCATAAACGCAACGTAAGTTATGGTAAAAAAAATGCGTGATTAGCAAGGGCAGCTACTGCGTTCTGACTATACACAAGAATTGCAAAATTCACGCTAAATCATGGACCTGATATCTTGGTGACAATCTTTTATTTGGTTTAGATACCCAGGGAAAACTTTTTTGTCATAACATAAAAAATGAAGCTTACATAAGCTATGCGTTTCTTTTTTTTTTTTTGACACTATATATCAACAGTTGTCCCCAAAAACACGTAGAAGGGACAGCTGTTGAAGAATTCAATCAGTTTGCATACCTTGGCAGCTACATAGACCAGAATTGTGACACTAGAAAGGAAGTTAGAATTAGAACTGCAAAAGCATCATCGATCTTCAAGAATCTTGAGAACATATTGCATTCAAAAGTTATAAGCACAAAAACCAAGTTAAGACTATTCAATTCAAATGTAATATCCACCCTCATTTATGCATGCGAAAGCTGGAAAACAACTAAAGAAACAGAAAAGAATTTAGTCTTTTGAAAACAAATGCCTAAGGAAAATACTCGGCATCAAGTGGGACGAATTCAAGAACAATGCAGAGATAAGAGAGATGACTGAACAACAACCAGTCTCATGGGTGATCAGGAAAAGAAGATGGATATATGTTGGTCACGTGATGAGAAGAAATGATCAGAGAATCCCAAAACAAGCTATCAAGTGGAACACAACAGGCCAAAGAAAAAGAGGCCGACCACGGGAAACTCTAAAGAGGACATTGTTAAGAGAGGCCAAATTAATAGACATAAAATCCCTTGATGAGGTTGAAAAGCTTGCCAAAAAAACAGGAAAAATGGCGCGAACTACTTTGTGAGGAGGCGTCTGAGTGGCGATGTGGTTAGTGCAGTGGCCTCTCATGGCGAAGGTCGGGGGTTCGAATCCGGCCAAAGGCGTCCCAGTCACCCAGCTGTAGAAATGGGTACCCGACTTCTTCTGGAGTTGGGGAAGGAAAGGCGGCCAGGTGTGATACTGACCATATCACCCTCTAGTGTGCTGACAGGTCAAGGAAAATATGGGCACTAACACCATGTCCCTATGTGCCTCTAAGGCATGACAGGATTACCTTTTACCTTTACCTACCTTGCGAGCCCTATGTGACGTTTAACGGCACGGGAAGGATAGAAGAATATATATATATATTCATATTCCATACTACAGAAAAAAAAAATAAGCAAAACCTGTCCACAGTTCACACAATACTGATCGAACAGCTGGCATTTGCAATTTATACAATATCAATATATACAACCGCGATAGAAAACGAACCTTATCAATGAATGTTAGAAAACGAGTCCTAAAATGTTATATTGAACCTATCTTGTTATGTGGAAGTGAATCATGCAGGTCTGCACAAAAATCATTGGAAGCAGCAGAAATGTTTATTAGAAGAATGTTGCGAATCCCCTGGACAGCAAAAATAACTAATGAAGAATGTGTGAGAAGAGCTGGAGATAGAAAAAAATCTTATAAAAGAAAAAATAAAAAGACAATGTACTTTCATATGACACGCAATGAGAAGAGGGGGCACTGAAAATATTATAAGAACAGGAAAAATAGAATGAAGAAGATCAAGAGGAAGATCGAGAGAAATAATACTGGACAGTCTGACGGGATGGTGTGAGAGGAGATCACCGACTGAACTGATGGCCTGCATGAAGGATCGGGTACTCTGGAGAAGCATAACAGCCAACGCCGGTCGGCACGGCACATGATGATGATGATGATGATGATGATGATGATATCTACTACCACATGTCAATCCAGTATCTTGAACCTCTGTTCTATTTAACAATAATTAACAAAAAAAAATGTTTTCTGCAGAGAAACATGAATTTTACGTTTATAAACTCCAGTAATAAATGTGCATGTATATCAAAAACATAACAACTCACTGTTGGAACCACTTCATTATATTTCAAGCACTTATGCTATCATTCGCACAAAAATAGATATTGATCTTTGATATACAAAAATACATAGATATTTATATTTGATATACAAAAATATTTTGATATTTATATTTGATACACAAAAATATGTAGATATAGTTATATTTGATACACAAAATATGTAGATATAGTTATATTTGATATACAAAAATACATATATATATATTTGATATACAAATATATATACATTTGATATACATATATATATATATATATATATTTGATATACAGAAATATAGATATTTATATGTGATATACAAAAAATATATAGATATGTATATTCGATATAAAAAAAATCACATAAATCTCAACCTAGTGAGTTCAGTGGTGCTCGATGAGGTCATTGCTTATAACAGCACAACAGCATCACATTTAGGACATAATTACAGCATATATATATATATATATATATATATAAGCAGTATCAAGAACAACACAGTCCAAGTATACAGCGTAGCTCTCCCATCGGCTGCAAAACCTGAACTGACTACTTAATATTTTAGCAAGATCGTTCATCTTAGAAGAGCTTCATATCCAACTGTAGCCGTACGCTCGAGGATTGTATGCACTCCTCACACTATCTGACAGCCGTCATGCATTTGCCAGTTTCTTTGGCCTCAGACTTGGTAGTTTCGTGTCCCTCTTGCGTCAAGTGTGGTCTCCATGCTTTTTCGTTGAGGGGGGGGGGGGGAAGGGTAATTTTTATCCAGTACCATAACTAAGAAACGGATACAGTATGTCATTTATCTCCATCTCGGGTGTTAGCTATCTTGGTCATTTGCTGGGTTGGGCTCGTCTTTACAGTGTGTTTCCAGACCGGCATATTTTCTCGCGAACTTGTGGTCTATGTGAGAAGCAGAAGACAGAGCAACAGCACTAGCTGAAACTTGCCTGCTCGCTGTTACCTGCTTCCTCCAACAGAAAACTTGCCTACGCTCACATCTGCTTCCAGACATTGTGGCCTCAGGCTGAAGTGAATGTTGGGATACATAATGAAAAACGTATATATAATATTTAATGACAAAATATTTCGGTGAGCAATAACAAAAATCACCATTAATTTCGATAACTTCAGAGCCTTGTTGACTGATAATGATGAAAACTATAACTTAAGAGCCTTGTTGACGGTGATAATGATGAAAACGATAACTTAAGCGCCTTGTTGACTGCGACAATGATGAAAACGATAACTTAAGCGCCTTGTTGACTGCGATAATGATGAAAAAGATAACTTAAGCGCCTTGTTGACGGTGATAATGATGAAAACAATGATAACTTCACAGCCTTGTTGACTGTGATAATGATGAAAACAATGATAACTTCAGAGCCTTGTTGACTGTGATAGCGATGAAAACATTGTCATTTACTGATTACAAGAATGATTGCTGACTGTGGCTTTCGCTAAAATGTTTGAGAATGAACAGAAGGTCCTTGGTAAGAGCAGAATATGATATTTCTGTCAGTCATGGTCAGTTCATCTTGTACAATTTTCATAAAGGGTCACTTACAACCACCTTCATTCACAAACATCGCAAAGACCTCATATGCAAACAAAGCATCGCTAGACCTTGAGGTTTTGCGCGCGGGATTGTGATTATTTGAGTGAAATGGCGCAGCCACTGGCTAGCCGCAACACGCAGTAAAGGATGGTCGACACTTTTCAGTCTATATAGGGACCCCCCCCCCCCCAAACGTATGTGAGTAACCCAGCCTTGCATGTCATGTCGGGTATGTTCAATTCAGGGGAGGAATTAGTCTATCAGGGTAGCTTAAACCATCATGCAGATATCTTCAAGTGTTTTCCCTGGCCACTGAGTATGCAAGGCCATCCCGTCTTATTTCTCGTGAGAACACGCACAATAAATTCAGGAGGTCAAGTATCAGATTTTGTGTCTCAGGTTTCATAAATATCGCAAACTGCTCCAGATAACCACTGTGACACAGCTGAGCACAACAACATACTTTTTTTTAATCGTAAAAAAGTACAGTATATCATCAGTCACAAACAAGATGAAAGCTTGGTACTGACAAAACTAGACACAAAAATTGCCTAAAATAGCTATAAACAAGCCTTCGTTAGCGGACAAAGATAACGGAGCTCAAACAAGTGGTTTAAAACAAACAAGAAGTAAGGAGCACAATAATTTGTGACTAGAAGAAATTTGGTCCACAAGCAGAAAATCACCACGTTACATATTTATTTTAGAATGTCACTAGCGACCTGCTTTTTTTTTTAAAGACAGGCAACATTGAAGCTAGTATTATCCACGATATCGTCATAATTATCATGATACATAAAACTATATAGCAGAAGCTGCCCTTCATATCTGGGGGTCAACCTTTGGAAGCCCCGGATGAAGCCTATTTTTATGCTGTGCGTGTGTGGTTATGTCTGCAAATTCCCCTGCCCCCTGTTAAGCGTGTGCATTTTTTGAATTCTTTTATTGCCGTTTTCTTGTGATACGGATATCTGTGATAAATTTTTCGTTGTAAGTCGTGCAGGGTTGGATATGCGTGGTGCCGACCCCATTCTTGCTGACCTCGGATCAATAGATTGTTCTTAATAAACTGTCCTGCACTGGGCCGTGCCAATAACTTTCCCCGTCTGCTTGCACAGGGACTCAGTTTTTACATATAACTTTGTGTGCTAGCATCTTTACGCTTAAAAAAAATGGGATAAAACCACAATTTGGACATGAAAAAAACATCGTTCTGTGTGCTATATTGTTGAGGTGAAGATCTGATAACGTTTAAGTTAACAGTGATCGTTATAATCGTGTTCAGTGTGTTAGCCAAACAACGGTAACAATGTTGGCGTCTTGTATGGAAGCAGTAATGTTAGCAGATAAAAAAAAATTACAAGGCCAATGCGTTCAGAAATGCTTATGCAGGGCAAAATGCTATTCTTTTACTGGCGGCAGCTTTTATTATTGTGTGTTGTAGCTGGGAGATCTTGCTCATAATGAATGTTGTTACCAATCCAACATGGCGGCTTGTGAGCATCGGTAGATTTTTGTCTTGTACTTTTATTATCATGACGGAGATTTGATAGGAAGCCGGCACAAAGCAGATGCGTCTCCTGCTAGTTTTATTTATCCGGGCGCACAGGCTATAGTGTCACTTTAAGTGCAAAACATAGACGTTAGCTCATTTAAAATGTCATTAAGTTTCTCGCCGGATTGTTCTTGTAGCCCTTTTTTTGCGAAAAACTGGTTTTTATTTATTTATTTATTTTTTTTAATGGAAAACCTTTCACCTGCGCAAAAATCACCCGCTTCTTCCATGCAGTAAGTTGAAAAAAATTAGCAGAGTTGGGGCACTTTTCTGGAGGAGTAGTCCATAATCGAATTGAGTTGTGAGAAAACAAACAAGACAATCTACAGGTAAATTCATGGCCAGTTATTAGGAGAAAGTAATTAGCGAGAGTACGCAGCTTGCTGTACTTTCAGTTTTCATGCAACTTCTGTGTAATTATGCAACGTATTCAGTTGAAATGCTCACTGAAGATAGTGTTTTCATCCACTTTTTGTTTGGGGTGGGGGTGTTTCCATTACCCCCCCCCCCAAAAAAAAAAAAAAGGTTACAAAAACGATTTGTGATGAAACCTAACTGATGCCGACGTGGTACGGAGAATGATAAAAGAGATGTGTTGCAAAGTTTGCTAGTGAGAAGCTTGTAGTGATAGCTGCCAAGTAGGAATACACGTCAGGCCACTTCTGTAAAACCACACACACACATAACATAATGATACACAACAGGTGCATGTTCCTTGCTGAACTTGGCCTCCCTAACAGTTCTCCTGTAGGCCTCTCTGTTGTCAGCAAGATGCCCTGCTGCTGATGCATCCATTTGCAGATCATCAACGATGTTTTGCAGCCATCTTTGCCTTGGTCTTCCTCTCTTTCTTTTTCCTGTTATGTACCCTTCCAAAACGGTCTTCTCTAGATTAGCATGACGTTTAATATATCCAAAATATTTAAGTTTTCTTTGTTTAATACTCTTTACTAGCCAGCCTTCTTCAATATTAAGTTCTTGTAGTATAGATATATTTGTTCTTTTTTGTGTCCATGATATTTGAAGAACTCTTCTGTAGCATTTATGTTCAAATGAATTTATGTTTCTCAGGTGTTTTGTTAAATGTCCAGGTCTCACAGGCATATGTTGCAATGGGAAAGATGCATGGCCTTAAAAATCTTATTTTTGTAGTTCTGTCTGTTCCTCTCCACAGATTCTTTAGTTGTTTTATTTTTTGAAGAGCAGTAGATGTTCTCCTTTTAATTTCCTTCTTTGTATCCCCTTTATTATTTAGTAATGATCCAAGATATTCAAAACTCTCTACCTCTTTCAATTTTTCCTCATTGATACATATTTCAGCTGCCTTATTTGTTTTGTCAGTTGTCATCAATTTAGTTTTCTTTGCATTAAGATAAAAGTTTTGCTCTTCACTATTCTTGCGGAATGACATAATTAGTTATTCCATTCCTTTTTGTGTTGTGGACAGTAATACTGTGTCATCACCATATCTAATCTCTGGTATTTCATTACCTCCAATTTTTATGGCATCGTAATATTCTTTGTCTGCATCTTCTCTAACATTCCACAGTGTTCTCTTGACAGACCACTTGTTTTATGTCAGATCAAGTTGTTGTTTCACTATTTATTGATGCCTGTTGGTCTAGATACAGCAGTGATTTTAATTGTATCACATGAGTTGGAAATTCCATTTTCCCCCAAAGTTTCTGGTGTTGTACACAATCAAATGCTTTTGAATAGTCTATAAAAGAAATAGATTCACATTAAATTCTCTGCATTTCTCTGTTATTAATCTTATAACTCAAAAGTTATAAGCACAAAAACCAAGCTAAGATTATTCAGTTCAAATGTAACATCTGCTCTCATTTATTAATGCATAAGCTAGTAAACAACTAAAGAAGTAAATAACAAATTAGACTCTTTTGAAAACAAATGCCTAAGGAAAATACTTGGTATAAAGTGGAACAAATTCAAGAACAACACAGAGATAAGGCAGATGAGTGAACAACAAACTGTCTCATGGGTGATCAGAAAAAGAAGATGGGCATACGTCGGTCATGTGATGAGAAGAAACAATCAGAGAATCCCAAAACATGCTATCAAGTGGAGCATGTGAAACTCTAAAGTTTCTTGTTAAGAGAGACCAAATTAGTAGGCATAAAATCTCTTGATGAGAAAAAGTTAGCTGAAAACAAAAAAACTTGACAAACTACCATGTGAGCCATATATGTGACATTTAACGGCACGGGAAGGATGTAAGATGATGAATGTTATATTGAGTAAATGATCTCTTGTTCCTCTTGCTTGTCTAAAAGCAGCTTGGACTGTGTTGATTTCTCCTTGTTTTTTTGCAGAGCCTAACCTTTATGATTTTTAATAGAATTGTACAAGCAAGTACTCAGTGATCAAAGCAATTTTTCAGCTTCCACCTTTGTCACGCATGAACATTTGCAGTCAGAAAGTGGAGCAAAACAGTAGGTAGAGAAACTTGAAGAAATTTCAGTTTTTCTGACAAACAAAAGAATCCATCAAGTGCAGGGGTCAGTGGAAGATGGTTTTCTGTCAAAAAAAAAGAAGAATCCATCGAGTGCAGGGATCAGTGGAAGATGATTTTCTGTCCAAAAAAAAAAAAAAAGAACCCATTGAGTGAAGGGATCAGTGGAAGATGATTTTCTGTCAAAAAAAAAAAAAAAAAGAATCCATCGAATGCAGGGATCAGTGGAAGATGATTTTCTGTCAAAAAAAAAAAAAAAAGAACCCATTGAGTGCAGGGATCAGTGGAAGATGATTTTCTGTCAAAAAAAAAAAAAGAATCCATCGAGTGCAGGGATCAGTGGAAGATGATTTTCTGTCAAAAACAATTTGCATGTGTATCATATGCGATATGATGCTTTCATGAGGCAGTGTTTATATACCTATATAAGCATGTTAAACACTGAGTCATATGAAAGTACATGGAGGATTACCTTTACAAGGTAATGTAAAGCTGATAGTACATAGTAGATGTTTCTAGACTTGAGCTAAGATGTTAGTACCTAGCAGAACAGCAAGGTATAATAGTACATGGAGGATGTTTCTAGACTTGAGCTAAGATGTTAGTACCTAGCAGAACAGCAAGGTATAATAGTAAATATAACTAAAACAAGATCTTTACAACTGGTACAAGGGAAAAAGAGTCAAAACTTGTAAACCTGTGAATCACAAAAATCAAAACTTATGGCAGACTGCCCTAATCTTGACTTGTGATATACTGTCTAGCAGACCAACATCTTGTCACTTGAGCTGCCTACTTCAGCAAGTTCACATCAGTCAGTTATAACACTAACACTAGTTATTTGTGAGGTACACTGTCAGTGTCATGTGCTGAAATGTTTTGTAGACAACACCAAGAACTTTCTCAAAGCTGAGAGAGATAATAATGATCCACATTTTCTTTACAGATAGATCTTATTCCCATTTAGTTCATGAGCAGATGTTCTAGAACAGTGGTTTCCAGTTAACAAAAGGCTGCGGACTCCGTAGGCCACAGACCCTCTCCCCCCCCCCATACCTTAGAAAAGTTTCATATCTTTATGGTAACTATGTGCTTTAAGTGCAAAATATTTTTTTTTTCAGAAAATTTGGGTAGCTTTTCATGTGTAAATGCCACTACACTAAAAACACAGTACAAGCTTGGTGAATTTTTAAAATGACAGTAATGTAGTTAAGAAAAAATAAATAACAATGAACATTCCGACTTGTTCTGACTAATGAACAGAATAGGAAATGTGCAACAGCTAACCAGACTAAATATGGTGAGAGAAATCTTGCCTCTTTTTATTCTGAACAATCACATCCACATCTGGTTCAATGTTTCCTATTTTTAATGTGAAAAAAAAGTTCTTTCCTCCAAACAGGATTCACTGAAACATCAGTTGTTAAACATTTCACATTGAAAAAAAAGGTTCTTTCCTCCAAACAGGATTCACTGAAACATCAGTTGTTAAACATTTCACATTGAAAAAAAAGGTTCTTTCCTCCAAACAGGATTCACTGAAACATCAGTTGTTAAACATTTCACATTGAAAAAAAAGGTTCTTTCCTCCAAACAGGATTCACTGAAACATCAGTTGTTAAACATTTCACATTGAAAAAAAAGGTTCTTTCCTCCAAACAGGATTCACTGAAACATCAGTTGTTAAACATTTCACATTGAAAAAAAAGGTTCTTTCCTCCAAACAGGATTCACTGAAACATCGGTTGTTAAACATTTAACAGTGAAAAAAAGGTTCTTTCCTCCAAACAGGATTCACTGAAACATCGGTTGTTAAACATTTCACATTGAAAAAAAAGGTTCTTTCCTCCAAACAGGATTCACTGAAACATCGGTTGTTAAACATTTCACAGGGAGAAAAAGAACCTGAGTTTTTGCCATGGGGCCCCATAGAGGAGGGGAGGTCTGTGGATCGCTGATTGATAACTACTGTTTTTGATGTTGTTTTGTTGTATTATAATGAAGAGACAAGATGTGTGATGCTAGAGTGTAAATTGTGATAAATGTGGTGATTCATTCATTTGTGGCAAAATGAAGAATTGATAAAAAGTAGAGAATGAACTTCTAGAACTTTATCCACAAAATACTTGTGATACTGTAGAAAATTATCCACAGATAAAATAACTCATGATACTGTAGAACATTATCTGCAAAATGGTAGCGGTACTCAAGTGTAGCAGACTTATTCTTTGTCTGAACTGAGATTATATGAAAGCACCGTATGGATGTCATAAACATATAGTATGCTTTAAGAAATGTCTGTGTGATCATGAGCGTACACTGTTATACATCATTTTTCCATGTCAGTACATTCCTTTAGTGCTTCCATCACTATGTCATTTAGGTCTGTACATTCCTTTAGTGCTTCAATAATTATGTCATTTAGGTCAGTACATTCCTTTAGTGCTTCCATCACTATGTCATTTAGGTCTATACATGCCTTTAGTGCTTCCATCATTATGTCATCTAGGTCTGTACATGCCTTTAATGCTTCCATTATTATGTCATCTAGGTCTGTACATTCCTTTAGTACTTCCATGTCATTTAGGTCTGTACATTCATTTAATGCTTCCATCATTATGTCATCTAGGTCTGTGCATGCCTTTAGTGCTTCCATCATTATGTCATCTAGGTCTGTACATGCCTTTAATGCTTCCATCATTATGTCATCTAGGTCTGTACATTAGTACTTCCATGTCATTTAGGTCTTTACATTCATTTAATGCTTCCATCATTATGTCATCTAGGTCTGTACATGCCTTTAGTGCTTCCATCATTATGTCATCTAGGTCTGTACATGCCTTTAATGCTTCCATCATTAATCTAGGTCTGTACATGCCTTTAGTGCTTCCATCATTATGCCATTTAATTCTGTCCATTCCTTTAGTTCTTACATCATTATGTCATTTAGGTCTATACATTCCTTTATTGCTTCCATCATTATATCATTTAGGTCTGTACATTACTTTAGTTCTTCCATCATTATGTCATTTAGGTCTGTACATGCCTTTAGTACTTCCATCATTATGTCATTTAGGTCTGTACATGCCTTTAGTGCTTCCATCATTATGTCATCTAGGTCTGTACATGCCTTAGTGCTTCCATCATGATATCATCTAGGTCTGTACATGCCTTTAGTTCTTCCATCATTGTGACATTTAGGTCTGTAATTCCTTTAGTGTTTCCATCATTATGTCCTCTATGTCTGTACATTCCTTTACTGTTTCCATCATTATGCTATCTGAGTCTGTACTTGGTTTTAGTGCTTCCATCATTATGTCATCAAGGTCTGTACATTCCTTTAGTGCTTCCATCATTGTGTCATCTATGACTGTACACATATCAATGTCATCTAGGTCCATCTAGTGCTTCCATCATTATGTCATTTAGGACTTAAACTGTGTCTCAATGTCATCTAGGTCCATATATTCCTCTAGTGCTTCCATCATTATGTCCTCTATGTCTGTACATTCCTTTAGTGCTTCCATCATTATGTTATCTAAGTCTGTACATGCCTTTAGTGCTTCTGTCTTTGTGTCATCTGGGTCTGTACATTTCTTTAGTGCTTCATCATTGTCATCTAGGTCTGTACATTCCTCTAGTGCCTCCATCTTTGTCTTCTAGGTCTACATTCCTTTTTATCGTGATGCTTTTATTATGTTTTTACCTTCTCTTCTCCTCATAACACTATCAGTGACGTGATGTTTTTATTATGTTTTTACCTTCTCTTCTCCTCATAACACTATCAGTGATGTGATGTTTTTATTATGTTTTTACCTTCTCTTCTCCTCATAACACTATCAGTGACGTGATGTTTTTATTATGTTTTTACCTTCTCTTCTCCTCATAACACTATCAGTGACGTGATGTTTTTATTATGTTTTTACCTTCTCTTCTCCTCATAACACTATCAGTGACGTGATGTTTTTATTATGTTTTTACCTTCTCTTCTCCTCATAACACTATCAGTGATGTGATGTTTTTATTATGTTTTTACCTTCTCTTCTCCTCATAACACTATCAGTGACGTGATGTTTTTATTATGTTTTTACCTTCTCTTCTCCTCATAACACTATCAGTGACGTGATGTTTTTATTATGTTTTTACCTTCTCTTCTCCTCATAACACTATCAGTGACGTGATGTTTTTATTATGTTTTTACCTTCTCTTCTCCTCATAACACTATCAGTGATGTGATGTTTTTATTATGATTTTACCTTCTCTTCTCCTCATAACACTATCAGTGATGTGATGTTTTTATTATGTTTTTACCTTCTCTTCTCCTCATAACACTATCAGTGACGTGATGTTTTTATTATGTTTTTACCTTCTCGTCTCCTCATAACACTATCAGTGATGTAATGCTTTTATTATGTTTTTACCTTCTCTTCTCCTCATAACACTATGAGTGATGTGATGCTTTTATTATGTTTTTACCTTCTCTTCTCCTCATAACACTATCAGTGATGTGATGTTTTTATTATGTTTTTACCTTCTCTTCTCCTCATAACACTATTAGTGATGTGATGTTTTTATTATGTTTCCTCCTCTTATTTTCATATCATTGCTATATTCATTTCATTCAAAAATTCAAAAGTGCTGTAATATTTGTTAAAATGATGTTATTTTTACTTTTCTTCATTTAACACTGTCAGTGATGTGATGCTTTTTTGCTGTTCTTTGTTTCATAATCTCAAGAACTTTATATGAGTTATCTTTGTCAGGTGAGTTTTCACTAACATTTATATCCTGCTGTACAGCATCACCATATTATCTGCTACAATCTGTAACAGAGGTTCTCCACCCGTGACTGAGATTCCTGACTGGTTGAGAACCCTTGCTCTGTGATGTTTTCATATATTTGTTTTTCTTTTGTTATATTAGGCGGACAGTATAAGAACAGCCTTGTCAGCCATTCAGCAGAGCAGCCGCCGCCAGTACTAGCTAGTGATTCTATATCTAGGTACTGGGGAAGGTAGCCATCTTATATCATAGGGAAGACAGACATTTTCTTGAATAATGGGATTTATTTTGTTATATAATAAACAAGGTTGTCATTTTTTTATACAATATAATGGGAAAGATTATCATTTTGTTATCCCAGTTTTTGTTATTTTCTGCAGATCAGAGGAAGAGAGCGCTGAAACTTTGACAGGCAGCATGTCAGAATACAGGGGAGAAAATGCTGAAACAACACAGGTGAGAACTAGCTGAATGCTTTGTTAGTGAATAGAGTGATTGTAGAGTGTTTTTATTATGTTTTTACCTTCTCTTCTCCTCATAACACTATCAGTGACGTGATGTTTTTATTATGATTTTACCTTCTCTTCTCCTCATAACACTATCAGTGATGTGATGTTTTTATTATGTTTTTACCTTCTCTTCTCCTCATAACACTATCAGTGACGTGATGTTTTTATTATGTTTTTACCTTCTCTTCTCCTCATAACACTATCAGTGATGTGATGCTTTTATTATGTTTTTACCTTCTCTTCTCCTCATAACACTATCAGTGATGTGATGCTTTTATTATGTTTTTACCTTCTCTTCTCCTCATAACACTATCAGTGATGTGATGTTTTTATTATGTTTTTACCTTCTCTTCTCCTCATAACACTATTAGTGATGTGATGTTTTTATTATGTTTCCTCCTCTTATTTTCATATCATTGCTATATTCATTTCATTCAAAAATTCAAAAGTGCTGTAATATTTGTTAAAATGATGTTATTTTTACTTTTCTTCATTTAACACTGTCAGTGATGTGATGCTTTTTTGCTGTTCTTTGTTTCATAATCTCAAGAACTTTATATGAGTTATCTTTGTCAGGTGAGTTTTCACTAACATTTATATCCTGCTGTACAGCATCACCATATCTGCTACAATCTGTAACAGAGGTTCTCCACCCGTGACTGAGATTCCTGACTGGTTGAGAACCCTTGCTCTGTGATGTTTTCATATATTTGTTTTTCTTTTGTTATATTAGGCGGACAGTATAAGAACAGCCTTGTCAGCCATTCAGCAGAGCAGCCGCCGCCAGTACTAGCTAGTGATTCTATATCTAGGTACTGGGGAAGGTAGCCATCTTATATCATAGGGAAGACAGACATTTTCTTGAATAATGGGATTTATTTTGTTATATAATAAACAAGGTTGTCATTTTTTTATACAATATAATGGGAAAGATTATCATTTTGTTATCCCAGTTTTTGTTATTTTCTGCAGATCAGAGGAAGAGAGCGCTGAAACTTTGACAGGCAGCATGTCAGAATACAGGGGAGAAAATGCTGAAACAACACAGGTGAGAACTAGCTGAATGCTTTGTTAGTGAATAGAGTGATTGTAGAGTGTGTTTATCATGTTTTCATATAATCTTCTTATCAGCCTTTGTATTTTATGTGTGCTGTTCTGACATCATCATATTGTCAGCCTTTATTGCTTTATGACATCATCATATTGTCAGCCTTTATAGTGTGCTGTTCTAATGTCATGAAGTTATCAGTCTTTGCACTTTATATGTCCTGTTCTAACATCATGAGGTTATCAGTCTTTGCACTTTATGTGTACTGGTGAATCTCAAGTACATCAGATTGAAGTAACGCTTGCTCATCACAGTCTCAAGTTAAATACATCAGACTGAAGTAACACTTGCTCATCACAGTCTCAAGTTAAATACATCAGACTGAAGTAACACTTGCTCATCACAGTCTCAAGTTAAATACATCAGACTGAAGTAATGCTTGCTCATCACAGTCTCAAGTTAAATACATCAGACTAAAGAAATGCTAGCTCATCACAGTCTCAAGTTAAATACATCAGACTAAAATAATGCTTGCTCAGTCTCAAGTTAAATACATCAGACTGAAGTAATGCTTGCTCATCACAGTCTCAAGTTAAATACATCGGACTAAAGTAATGCTTGCTCGGTCTCAAGTTAAATACATCAGACTAAAGTAATGCTTACTCAGTCTCAAGTTAAATACATCAGACTAAAGTAATGCTTACTCAGTCTCAAGTTAAATACATCAGACTAAAGTAATGCTTACTCAGTCTCAAGTTAAATACATCAGACTAAAGTAATGCTTACTCAGTCTCAAGTTAAATACATCAGACTAATGCTTACTCAGTCTCAAGTTAAATACATCAGACTAAAGTAATGCTTACTCAGTCTCAAGTTAAATACATCAGACTAAAGTAATGCTTACTCAGTCTCAAGTTAAATACATCAGACTAAAGTAATGCTTACTCAGTCTCAAGTTAAATACATCAGACTAAAGTAATGCTTACTCAGTCTCAAGTTAAATACATCAGGCTAAAGTAATGCTTACTCACTCTCAAGTTAAATACATCAGACTAAAGTAATGCTTACTCACTCTCAAGTTAAATACATCAGACTAAAGTAATGCTTACTCAGTCTCAAGTTAAATACATCAGACTAAAGTAATGCTTACTCACTCTCAAGTTAAATACATCAGACTAAAGTAATGCTTACTCAGTCTCAAGTTAAATACATCAGACTAAAGTAATGCTTACTCAGTCTCAAGTTAAATACATCAGACTAAAGTAATGCTTACTCAGTCTCAAGTTAAATACATCAGGCTAAAGTAATGCTTACTCACTCTCAAGTTAAATACATCAGACTAAAGTAATGCTTACTCAGTCTCAAGTTAAATACATCAGACTAAAGTAATGCTTACTCAGTCTCAAGTTAAATACATCAGACTAAAGTAATGCTTACTCAGTCTCAAGTTAAATACATCAGACTAAAGTAATGCTTACTCAGTCTCAAGTTAAATACATCAGACTAAAGTAATGCTTACTCAGTCTCAAGTTAAATACATCAGACTAAAGTAATGCTTACTCAGTCTCAAGTTAAATACATCAGACTAAAGTAATGCTTACTCAGTCTCAAGTTAAATACATCAGACTAAAGTAATGCTTACTCAGTCTCAAGTTAAATACATCAGACTAAAGTAATGCTTACTCAGTCTCAAGTTAAATACATCAGACTAAAGTAATGCTTACTCAGTCTCAAGTTAAATACATCAGACTAAAGTAATGCTTACTCAGTCTCAAGTTAAATACATCAGACTGACAACATTGTAAGGGTGCCCCACATAGAAGGAACTGAACCTAACCTAATAGTGCTTTCTTTGTGTTAACTCAAGGAAACTTGAATAAACTTTATTTATGATACTGACCATATCACCCTCTAGTGTGCTGACAGGTCAAGGAAAATATGGGCACTAACAGCATATACCTATTTGCCTCTAAGGCATGACAGAATTACCTTTACTTTATGTTAAGTGAAGGAATCTTATATAAACTCTGTGTGTGTTAAGTGAAGTAATCTTATATAAACTCTGTGTGTGTTAAGTGAAGTAATCTTATATAAACTCTGTGTGTGTTAAGTGAAGTAATCTTATATAAACTTTGTGTGTATTAAGTGAAATAATCTTATATAAACATTGCGTGTATTAAGTGAAGGAATCTTATATAAACTGTGTGTGTATTAAGTGAAGGAATCTTATATAAACATTGTGTGTGTTAAGTGAAGGAATCTTACATAAACATTGCGTGTATTAAGTGAATGAATCTTATACACACATTGCATGTATTAAATGAAGAAATCTTATACAAACATTGCGTGTATTAAGTGAAGGAATCTTATATAAACATTGCGTGTGTTGAGTGAAGGAAGCTTGTATAAACTATGTGTATGTTAATTGAAGGAAGTTTGTATGAACTTTGTGTGTGTTAATTGAAGGAAGTTTGTATGAACTTTGTGTGTGTTAATTGAAGGAAGTTTGTATGAACTTTGTGTGTGTTAATTGAAGGAAGTTTGTATGAACTTTGTGTGTGTTAATTGAAGGAAGTTTGTATGAACTTTGTGTGTGTTAATTGAAGGAAGTTTGTATGAACTTTGTGTGTGTTAATTGAAGGAAGTTTGTATGAACTTTGTGTGTGTTAATTGAAGGAAGTTTTATGAACTTTGTGTGTGTTAATTGAAGGAAGTTTGTATGAACTTTGTGTGTGTTAATTGAAGGAAGTTTGTATGAACTTTATGTGTGTTAACTCAAGGAAGCTTGAATAAACTTTGCATGTGTTAAGTGAAGAAAACTTGTATAAACTTTTTATGTGTTAAGTGAAGGAAGCTTGTATAAACTTTTTATGTGTTAAGTGAAGGAAGCTTGTGTAATCTTTGTGTGTGTTAAGTGAAGGAAGCTTGTATAAACTTTCTGTGTGTTAAGTGAAGGAAGCTTATATAAACTTTTTGTGTGTTAAGTGAAGAAAGCTTGTATAATCTTTGTGTATGTTAAGTGAAAGAAGCTGTCACTGAAAACTTCACATATGCACCTGAGAAGAAAGTAGCATGACACTTTGTCTGCAGGCACAGACAGAAAGTAACATGAGAAAGTAACATGGCACCTTATTTTGTTTGCAGGCACAGACAGAAAGTAACATGAGAAAGTAACATGGCACCTTATTTTGTTTGCAGGCACAGACAGAAAGTAACGTGAGAAAGTAACATGGCACCTTATTTTGTTTGCAGGCACAGACAGAAAGTAACAAGAGGAATGATGTCATTGTTGATTGTGAGCAGAATGAAGAATTCCCTTTGACAAAGACAAACTCATTGATAAATCCTTTGCCTTGTGTAGAAGACAGTGCCTGTAAGTATATTTATGCTTCATTGAGGACAGACATTGGAAGACTGTAAAGTAATTTTTTAATATTAAAACTTCAGATATAACCTAACTCTGGACTGGACTGGCTGGAGAACTTTTGTTGATGCCTTATGCTCTGTGGGAGTACAGAGGACTGATTATATGTAAAATGTTGAAAACCACTGATGTATGAAAACCTGAGTTTATTTAAATGTTGAAAACCACTGATATATGACAGTCTGACTATATTTAAAATGTTAAAAACCGTTGGTGTATGAAAACCTGACCATATTTAAAATGTAAAAAAAAAATCATTGATGTATGAAAACCTGACCATATTTAAAATGTAAAAAAAAAATCATTGATGTATGAAAACTTGTCTGTTTATCCAGACTGTGTAGAATGCAAGCAAGAACATGGTGGACACTGCCCATCACGTGGACCACAAATCTATGTTGATAATGCTGAGGTAATATGCATATAGCAACACTTCTGTCAGTGGTTCTCATCAGGATAAAGTGTTTATGGTGATTTAATATATAGGGGAGGATTGGGGGGGGGGGGCAGCCAAGGAGCTGAGAACCACTGAGTCAGATGTTCTTCAGTTATTTGTACAGTCCTTTGTGATGATGTCCTATTTCTTGTAGCCATGATATCGAGGTTGATGTCAGTTACATCAGGATCACGTTGACTGGAATTTACCGGTAAATTACTGTTTAAAACTGAGAAAATCTTAAACTTATGTAGGTTGTCGGTTACATGACCATTTTATGTTATCAGAAACCTAGTAAAAAGGAAGCAGTGAAATCAGTTGATAGTTAGGCTAGGAGGCTGGTGATGCTGAGTTTGCTCGGAGGAGAAGCGGCCAGGTTTGACTCGGCTCCATCTTGCCAGCATTTTGTCAAGATTAAAACTCACAGCAAATAGGGTCAGAAAAAAAATGTTGACTTTACTTTCCACTGATGTTTGTAAAGTAATTTGCTGAATTTTACATTTTTTAAAAAAAGTACAAAGTACCAAATGTACTAAGAAAACCAGAATTTCGGAGAGTACTTCATGTAAGGTGAAAGACAAGTACAACTGTAGCAGTTTCAGGACATCCTAATGTGACCACTGGTTACATGTCTCATACTTGTAGCAGACTGGAAGATCATCACAAAACCTGAGGATCATTCTCTGGCACACAGATAAGACAAAAAAATTTCTGTGTCTGCACAGAAAAGTCTGTGTACATTGTGTACAGAACAGGTCAACTTCTGGAGCAGATGAAAGTGAAAAGAGAAATCATGAAAATACTTTTGAAATAGATGCCAAAGTAAAGACATGAAAGTGTAATGAAAGTCACATCAGGTGTGAAGGTTGAGAACCAATGAGGGAGAAGACCACAAGAGTAAAGGCATGAAAGTACAACTTGAGAAGAATGGACACCTATCCAGATTAGAGACGGCAGAACAAGCTGGGGATCTGTTATAATTGGATTCTGCCATCCTGTTTTCTATTATTTTCCTGTTTTTTTAATTCATCCAGCTTTGAGTAACAATTTTAGAGTTGTTTTTTTTTTTTTTGGGGGGGGGGGGGGGGAGTTGGTTAAAATTCGAATGAAGATAGCCAGAACTGGTACCTGGGGAATGAGAGCAGGAGAATTAAGGAAACTTTTGATCCAGGACAAAAGTGAGATCTGGTTACTGGGAGAATTAGAATTAAGGAAACTGTTGATCCAGGACAAAAGTGAGATCTGGTTACTGGGAGAAGGAGAATTAAGGAAACTGTTGGCCCAGGACAAAAGTGAGATCTGGTTACTGGGAGAAGGAGAATTAAGGAAACTGTTGATCCAGGACAAAAGTGAGATCTAGTTACTGGGAGAAGGAGAATTAAGGAAACTGTTTATCCAGGACAAAAGTGAGATCTAGTTACTGGGAGAAGGAGAATTAAGGAAACTGTTGATCCAGGACAAAAGTGAGATCTAGTTACTGGGAGAAGGAGAATTAAGGAAACCGTTGGTGTATGAAAACCTGACCATATTTAAAAAAAACAATTGGTGTATGAAAACCTGACCATATTTAAAAAAAACAATTGGTGTATGAAAACCTGACCATATTTAAAATGTAAAACAAAACAATTGATGTATGAAAACCTGACCATATTTAAAATGTAAAACAAAACAATTGATGTATGAAAACCTGACCATATTTAAAATAAAAAAAAAACCATTGATGTATGAAAACCTGACCATATTTAAAATAAAAAAAAAACCATTGATGTATGAAAACCTGACCATATTTAAAATGTAAAACAAAACAATTGATGTATGAAAACCTGACCATATTTAAAATGTAAAACAAAACCATTGATGTATGAAAACCTGACCATATTTAAAATAAAAAAAAAACCATTGATGTATGAAAACCTGACCATATTTAAAATAAAAAAAAAACCATTGATGTATGAAAACCTGACCATATTTAAAATAAAAACAAAACAATTGATGTATGAAAACCTGACCATATTTAAAATAAAAAAAAAACCATTGATGTATGAAAACCTGACCATATTTAAAATAAAAAAAAAAACCATTGATGTATGAAAACCTGACCATATTTAAAATAAAAAAAAAAACCATTGATGTATGAAAAACTGACCATATTTAAAATAAAAAAAAAAACCATTGATGTATGAAAACCTGACCATATTTAAAATAAAAAAAAAAACCATTGATGTATGAAAAACTGACCATATTTAAAATAAAAAAAAAAAATCATTGATGTATGAAAACTTGTCTGTTTATCCAGACTGTGTAGAATGCAAGCAAGAACATGGTGGACACTGCCCATCACGTGGACCACAAATCTATGTTGATAATGCTGAGGTAATATGCATATAGCAACACTTCTGTCAGTGGTTCTCATCAGGATAAAGTGTTTATGGTGATTTAATATATAGGGGAGGATTGGGGGGGGGGGGCAGCCAAGGAGCTGAGAACCACTGAGTCAGATGTTCTTCAGTTATTTGTACAGTCCTTTGTGATGATGTCCTATTTCTTGTAGCCATGATATCGAGGTTGATGTCAGTTACATCAGGATCACGTTGACTGGAATTTACCGGTAAATTACTGTTTAAAACTGAGAAAATCTTAAACTTATGTAGGTTGTCGGTTACATGACCATTTTATGTTATCAGAAACCTAGTAAAAAGGAAGCAGTGAAATCAGTTGATAGTTAGGCTAGGAGGCTGGTGATGCTGAGTTTGCTCGGAGGAGAAGCGGCCAGGTTTGACTCGGCTCCATCTTGCCAGCATTTTGTCAAGATTAAAACTCACAGCAAATAGGGTCAGAAAAAAATGTTGACTTTACTTTCCACTGATGTTTGTAAAGTAATTTGCTGAATTTTACATTTTTTAAAAAAAGTACAAAGTACCAAATGTACTAAGAAAACCAGAATTTCGGAGAGTACTTCATGTAAGGTGAAAGACAAGTACAACTGTAGCAGTTTCAGGACATCCTAATGTGACCACTGGTTACATGTCTCATACTTGTAGCAGACTGGAAGATCATCACAAAACCTGAGGATCATTCTCTGGCAAACAGATAAGACAAAAAAATTTCTGTGTCTGCACAGAAAAGTCTGTGTACATTGTGTACAGAACAGGTCAACTTCTGGAGCAGATGAAAGTGAAAAGAGAAATCATGAAAATACTTTTGAAATAGATGCCAAAGTAAAGACATGAAAGTGTAATGAAAGTCACATCAGGTGTGAAGGTTGAGAACCAATGAGGGAGAAGACCACAAGAGTAAAGGCATGAAAGTACAACTTGAGAAGAATGGACACCTATCCAGATTAGAGACGGCAGAACAAGCTGGGGATCTGTTATAATTGGATTCTGCCATCCTGTTTTCTATTATTTTCCTGTTTTTTTAATTCATCCAGCTTTGAGTAACAATTTTAGAGTTGTTTTTTTTTTTTGGGGGGGGGGGGGGGAGTTGGTTAAAATTCGAATGAAGATAGCCAGAACTGGTACCTGGGGAATGAGAGCAGGAGAATTAAGGAAACTTTTGATCCAGGACAAAAGTGAGATCTGGTTACTGGGAGAATTAGAATTAAGGAAACTGTTGATCCAGGACAAAAGTGAGATCTGGTTACTGGGAGAAGGAGAATTAAGGAAACTGTTGGCCCAGGACAAAAGTGAGATCTGGTTACTGGGAGAAGGAGAATTAAGGAAACTGTTGATCCAGGACAAAAGTGAGATCTAGTTACTGGGAGAAGGAGAATTAAGGAAACTGTTTATCCAGGACAAAAGTGAGATCTAGTTACTGGGAGAAGGAGAATTAAGGAAACTGTTGATCCAGGACAAAAGTGAGATCTAGTTACTGGGAGAAGGAGAATTAAGGAAACTGTTTATCCAGGACAAAAGTGAGATCTGAGAAATGGGAGCAAGAGAATTAAGGAAGCTGTTGATCCAGGACAAAAGTGAGATCTGAGAAATGGGAGCAAGAGAATTAAGAAACCTGTTGATCCAGGACAAAAGTGAGATCTGAGAAATGGGAGCAAGAGAATTAAGGAAGCTGTTGATCCAGGACAGAAGTGAGATCTGGTTACTGGGAGAAGGAGAATTAAGAAAGCTGTTGATCCAGGACAAAAGTGAGATCTGGTTACTGGGAGAAGGAGAATTAAGAAAGCTGTTGATCCAGGACAAAAGTGAGATCTGAGAAATGGGAGCAAGAGAATTAAGGAAGCTGTAGGCCCAGATCAAAAGTTTGATCTGATTCCTGGGAGCAAGAGAATTAAGGAAGCTGTTGGCTCAAGACATCGCTGACACATAACTAATGTAATAATACTACTACTATACACTAGCCTAACATCTCTCTCTCTCTCTCTCTGAACCTTAAGTGCCCAGGGCACATGGGGCTTCCGCAAGGGTTTTCCACAAATGCCTGTCCTTCGCCTTTTTTTCTGCTCTTGCCCAGGTGAGCTCTCTATTGCTCAGAATCCTTTCTGTTGTTCTTCTTTATGTCTCTTTTGGTCTACCCTTACTTCTCTTCCCCTGTGGTGTCCATCTTAGTGCTATTTTTGGTAGTGAGTTGTCAGTCATTCGGAGCACATGTCCCAACCATCGCCAGCGTCTTTCCTCAATAATTGTTGTCAGTGGCTTCATCTGCATTTCTGCCAATAAGATGTTATTTCTTATGGTGTTTGGCCAAAATATTTTTCTAATTCTTCGTAAACATTTAGTCTGGAAAGAATTCAACTTGTTTTCTATGGTTTTGGTGATTTTCCAGCATTCACTTCCATAGAGTAGTACACTTAGAACATTACTCTTAAATATCATGATTTTCATATTTTTTTCATTTATACATTTTGTCATATTTATTTATTTACTACATACTGTAGTAATATTGCTACTATACACTAGCCTGACCTAATGTAGTAATATTGCTGCTCTACAAAAGCCTGATCTAATGTAATATTATTACTACTATACGCTAGCCTGAAATAATGTAGTAATATTGCTAATCTTTATTAGCCTGGTCAAATTTAGTAATATTGCTAGTCCAATTCTGTACTTACAGATGTGTTTTCATGATTAAATTTTCTGCTTTAAACTCCCCAAGACTTTAACATTTTTCTATTTCTGTTTTTTCCTCTACCACATCTTGCCTGCCTGGCTGGCACCCCAAACATTTTACAGGACTTTGATGCAATGTGTGCAGGAACGCTACCAGAAGGCCTTGTTATAAAAAAGTCCAAAATACCAAATGCTGGCCTGGGCGTTTTTGCTCTCAAAGACTTTCCTGCCAACTCAGTTTTTGGGCCTTCCATAATCAAGGTTGAGATGGATGAAGAAGCTATCACAGAGTGTGACAGCATCCATCAGGTAGGTGACTTCCCTGTGTGTACACATATGAAAGTAGATGATTTCACAGAGCTGGTGAGAGAGAAGTAGATGTTTTCATATAACTGCTGAGAGAGACAGTAGATGTCTTCATTTAACTCCTGAGAGAGGCAGTAGATGTTTTCATATAATTGGTGAGAAAGAAAGTAGATATTTTAACTAGTGAGAGAGAAGTAGATGTCTTTATATAATGATGAGAAATAAAGTAGACAATTTCTTATAACTGGTGAGAGAGAAAATAGATTTTATGATAAAACTGAAGGAGAAAGTGGATAATCAGGAAGGATCATCATCCATGCGCTCTAGACACATCTGTACATGCTCCACATCTCCTTCAGTGTACAGTAGCTGACGACACCCACTCTTTGTTGCTTTACCATCTGTCTGGAGCCCTTCATTCATTTTCCAGCACCCCAACTCCTTCATTGTTGTCAGTGGCTTCATCTGCATTTCTGCCAATAAGATGTTATTTCTTATGGTGTTTGGCCAAAATATTTTTCTAATTCTTCGTAAACATTTAGTCTGGAAAGAATTCAACTTGTTTTCTATGGTTTTGGTGATTTTCCAGCATTCACTTCCATAGAGTAGTACACTTAGAACATTACTCTTAAATATCATGATTTTCATATTTTTTTCATTTATACATTTTGTCATATTTATTTATTTACTACATACTGTAGTAATATTGCTACTATACACTAGCCTGACCTAATGTAGTAATATTGCTGCTCTACAAAAGCCTGATCTAATGTAATATTATTACTACTATACGCTAGCCTGAAATAATGTAGTAATATTGCTAATCTTTATTAGCCTGGTCAAATTTAGTAATATTGCTAGTCCAATTCTGTACTTACAGATGTGTTTTCATGATTAAATTTTCTGCTTTAAACTCCCCAAGACTTTAACATTTTTCTATTTCTGTTTTTTCCTCTACCACATCTTGCCTGCCTGGCTGGCACCCCAAACATTTTACAGGACTTTGATGCAATGTGTGCAGGAACGCTACCAGAAGGCCTTGTTATAAAAAAGTCCAAAATACCAAATGCTGGCCTGGGCGTTTTTGCTCTCAAAGACTTTCCTGCCAACTCAGTTTTTGGGCCTTCCATAATCAAGGTTGAGATGGATGAAGAAGCTATCACAGAGTGTGACAGCATCCATCAGGTAGGTGACTTCCCTGTGTGTACACATATGAAAGTAGATGATTTCACAGAGCTGGTGAGAGAGAAGTAGATGTTTTCATATAACTGCTGAGAGAGACAGTAGATGTCTTCATTTAACTCCTGAGAGAGGCAGTAGATGTTTTCATATAATTGGTGAGAAAGAAAGTAGATATTTTAACTAGTGAGAGAGAAAGTAGATGTCTTTATATAATGATGAGAAATAAAGTAGACAATTTCTTATAACTGGTGAGAGAGAAAATAGATTTTATGATAAAACTGAAGGAGAAAGTGGATAATCAGGAAGGATCATCATCCATGCGCTCTAGACACATCTGTACATGCTCCACATCTCCTTCAGTGTACAGTAGCTGACGACACCCACTCTTTGTTGCTTTACCATCTGTCTGGAGCCCTTCATTCATTTTCCAGCACCCCAACTCCTTCATTCTTGACAATGGCACAGACTCACAGTTCTCAGTGAAGTCCTTTGTTTGACCAACTTCTCAAATAGCACTGACTCACAGTTGTCAGTGAAGCCCTTTGTTTGACCAACTTCTCAAATAGCACTGACTCACAGTTATCAGTGAAGTCCTTTGTTTGACTGGCTTCTCTTATAGCACTGACTCACAGTTGTCAGTGAAATCCTTTGTTTGACTGGCTTCTTTTATAGCACTGACTCACAGTTGTCAGTGAAGTCCTTTGTTTGACTGGCTTCTCTTATAGCACTGACTCACAGTTGTCAGTGAAGTCCTTTGTTTGACCAACTTCTCAAATAGCACTGACTCACAGTTATCAGTGAAGTACAGATGTCAGTGAAGTCCTTTGTTTGACCAGCTTCTCTTTTAGCACTTACTCACAGTTGTCAGTGAAGTCCTATGTTTGACCAAGAGCGATGTGCTCTTGTTCTGCTAATGTACGATCTCGGAGGGTCCTAGAACAACGCCTTATTTTCCAGACTGGCTGTCTCCACCTAGCTGGAATTAACAATGTCTTCAGCTTTTTGTAACTACTTTATTTTTCCACTGGCCTTTTTTTTTTTTTTTAAACTCAGCTTTCTTTCTCTATGCTACCCCTCCCTACCACCATCCTATTTTCTTCTCTGCCAACATATTGGTCTTGTCCTAATCACCAGTTTCACATTTTCTCCCTGCAGGTGTTTATGATCTTCATTCATTATCTCCCCGCGTCCCCTCTTCCCCCTCGACACCTCTAGCGGCTATCATGTTTCTATTGCCTTCCCCCACCCCTTTCTCCCACATGTTCTCCTCCTCTCTCTCCACCTCTTCTTTACGATTGGGTCTATCGGGCATCTTTTGTTTGGAGGCAACGTGGTCTTTCCTTCTCTCTTCTACCACACACATTTCTGTTTCCCACTTGGAGCAAGACACTTCAGATAAGTTCTTCGTGTTTGTATTTCATTGTGTATGTATCCTCGAATAAGGCTCACGCCGAAATATCGGATGTTGTATGTTTTTCATTTATACATTCTCATACTTTCTATTCGTTTTTTTCTCACCTTACTCACTCCCTCCCTCACTTTGTGAAACTGCACCATACACCTCTGTCTACCTTATTTATTTAAACCAGTTTTACAGCAGTCACCATCCCATTTATTTGTTTGACCAGCTTCTCTTATAGCATAGACTTAGTTCTCAGTGAAGTCCTTTGTTTGACCAACTTCTCAAATAGCACTGACTCACAGTTGTCAGTGAAGCCCTTTGTTTGACCAACTTCTCAAATAGCACTGACTCACAGTTATCAGTGAAGTCCTTTGTTTGACTGGCTTCTCTTATAGCACTGACTCACAGTTGTCAGTGAAGTCCTTTGTTTGACTGGCTTCTTTTATAGCACTGACTCACAGTTGTCAGTGAAGTCCTTTGTTTGACTGGCTTCTCTTATAGCACTGACTCACAGTTGTCAGTGAAGTCCTTTGTTTGACCAACTTCTCAAACAGCACTGACTCACAGTTATCAGTGAAGTACAGATGTCAGTGAAGTCCTTTGTTTGACCAGCTTCTCTTTTAGCACTTACTCACAGTTGTCAGTGAAGTCCTATGTTTGACCAAGAGCGATGTGCTCTTGTTCTGCTAATGTACGATCTCGGAGGGTCCTAGAACAACACCTTATTTTCCAGACTGGCTGTCTCCACCTAGCTGGAATTAACAATGTCTTCAGCTTTTTGTAACTACTTTATTTTTCCACTGGCCTTTTTTTTTTTTTTTAAACTCAGCTTTCTTTCTCTATGCTACCCCTCCCTACCACCATCCTATTTTCTTCTCTGCCAACATATTGGTCTTGTCCTAATCACCAGTTTCACATTTTCTCCCTGCAGGTGTTTATGATCTTCATTCATTATCTCCCCGCGTCCCCTCTTCCCCCTCGACACCTCTAGCGGCTATCATGTTTCTATTGCCTTCCCCCCACCCCTTTCTCCCACATGTTCTCCTCCTCTCTCTCCACCTCTTCTTTACGATTGGGTCTATCGGGCATCTTTTGTTTGGAGGCAACGTGGTCTTTCCTTCTCCCTTCTACCACACACATTTCTGTTTCCCACTTGGAGCAAGACACTTCAGATAAGTTCTTCGTGTTTGTATTTCATTGTGTATGTATCCTCGAATAAGGCTCACGCCGAAATATCGGATGTTGTATGTTTTTCATTTATACATTCTCATACTTTCTATTCGTTTTTTTCTCACCTTACTCACTCCCTCCCTCACTTTGTGAAACTGCACCATACACCTCTGTCTACCTTATTTATTTAAACCAGTTTTACAGCAGTCACCATCCCATTTATTTGTTTGACCAGCTTCTCTTATAGCATAGACTTAGTTATCAGTGAAGTCCTTTGTTTGACCAGCTTCTCTTATAGCATAGACTTAGTTATCAGTGAAGTCCTTTGTTTGACCAGCTTCTGCTATAGCATTGACTTAGTTATCAGTCAAGTCCTTTGTTTGACCAGCTTCTCTTATAGCATAGACTTAGTTATCAGTGAAGTCCTTTGTTTGACCAGCTTCTCTTATAGCATAGACTTAGTTATCAGTGAAGTCCTTTGTTTGACCAGCTTCTCTTATAGCATTGACTTAGTTATCAGTCAAGTCCTTTGTTTGACCAGCTTCTGCTATAGCATTGACTTTGATGTCAGTAAAACCCTTTGTTTGACCAGCTTCTCTTATAGCATTGATTAAGATATGTCAGTCAAGTCCTTTGTGTGATCAGCTTCTCTTATAGTATTGATTCACAGATATAAGTCAAGTCCTTTGTTTGACCAGCTTTATGCAACTAACAGTATTAACACTAATGTTTGTGTTCAGAGCAGCAGCTAACAATCTTAACACTAATTTTTGTGTTCTAAGCTACAGCTAACAATCTTAACACTAATTTTTGTGTTCTAAGCTACAGCTAACAATATTAACACTAATGTTTGTGTTCTGAGCTACAGCTAACAATATTAACACTAATGTTTGTGTTCTAAGCTGCAACTAACAATATTAACACTAATGTTTGTGTTCTAAGCTACAGCTAACAATATTAACACTAATGTTTGTGTTCTAAGCTACAGCTAACAATATTAACACTAATGTTTGTGTTCTAAGCTACAGCTAACAATATTAACACTAATGTTTGTGTTCTAAGCTACAGCTAACAATCTTAACACTAATGTTTGTGTTCTAAGCTACAGCTAACAATATTAACACTAATGTTTGTGTTCTGAGCTACAGCTAACAATATTAACACTAATGTTTATGTTCTAAGCTACAGCTAACAATATTAACACTAATGTTTGTGTTCTAAGCTACAGCTAACAATATTAACACTAATGTTTGTGTTCTAAGCTACAGCTAACAATCTTAACACTAATGTTTGTGTTCTGAGCTACAGCTAACAATATTAACACTAATGTTTGTGTTCTGAGCTACAGCTAACAATATTAACACTAATGTTTGTGTTCTGAGCTACAGCTAACAATCTTAACACTAATGTTTGTGTTCTAAGCTACAGCTAACAATATTAACACTAATGTTTGTGTTCTAAGCTACAGCTAACAATATTAACACTAATGTTTGTGTTCTAAGCTACAGCTAACAATATTAACACTAATGTTTGTGTTCTAAGCTACAGCTAACAATATTAACACTAATGTTTGTGTTCTGAGCTACAGCTAACAATATTAACACTAATGTTTGTGTTCTAAGCTACAGCTAACAATATTAACACTAATGTTTGTGTTCTAAGCTACAGCTAACAATCTAACATCAGCTTGACTGTTGTATTCTTAACTTCAAAACTTTATGAAAAGAAGGCCAAACTGTGAAGAAGAAGATCGGCTGAGGTTGTTGAGCCTGGCACTTCACTGTGTTCACATTCAAGCATTTTTTCTACTACATTCACACCAAACAGGCTCCACGCAGCCTCTAAAAATGGGCACCAGAGAAATCTGGGAAGCTAAATGTGGCCAAGTTTGATACTGACTACGTCATGGTTTCGTGGGCTGAAGGTCTTGAAGTACAGCCCAACTCCGTGTCCCTAGCATGCCTTAATGGCAAGGAAATAGACAGGAATTTTATGTTTATTACTTTTCTTTTTTTTCCATTTGTTTAACATGATCAGAAATATGCTGGCTGTGACATAGTAAAGTTATTGATAGTGATTTGTCTTGTCTTTCAGTGAGTTGTGATAATAAATGTGACAATTTGTCTTGTCTTTCAGGCGAGTTATGATGATAGTGACCTGAAAGACTTGAGTATTGAGTTCCAGAAAATTGAAAACTTTGAAAGAAAGATGCCAGCAACAGAGGGTACAGCTAAAGCTGCTGTACTTGGTGAGGATGATGGTAAGTAGCTATAGCAACTGCTTGTTGGCAGTATCAGGTGTGGAGGTTTAATCTTAACTTTGATGATAACCATGTGTTGACATTGGAGGTTTAATCTTAACTTTGATGATAACCATGTGTTGACATTGGAGGTTTAATCTTAACTTTGATGATAACCATGTGTTGACATTGGAGGTTTAATCTTAACTTTGATGATAACCATGTGTTGACATTGGAGGTTTAATAATAGCTTTGATGATAACCATGTGTTGACATTGGAGGTTTAATAATAGCTTTGATGATAACCATGTGTTGACATTGGAGGTTTAATAATAGCTTTGATGATAACCATGTGTTGACATTGGAGTTTAATAATAACTTTGATGATAACCATGTGTTGACATTGGAGGTTTAATAATAGCTTTGATGATAACAATGTGTTGACATTGGAGTTTAATAATAACTTTGATGATAACAATGTGTTGACATTGGAGTTTAATAATAACTTTGATGATAACCATGTTGACATTGGAGGTTTAATAATAGCTTTGATGATAACCATGTGTTGACATTGGAGGTTTAATAATAGCTTTGATGATAACCATGTGTTGACATTGGAGTTTAATAATAACTTTGATGATAACCATGTGTTGACATTGGAGGTTTAATAATAGCTTTGATGATAACAATGTGTTGACATTGGAGTTTAATAATAACTTTGATGATAACAATGTGTTGACATTGGAGTTTAATAATAACTTTGATGATAACCATGTGTTGACATTGGAGGTTTAATAATAGCTTTGATGATAACCATGTGTTGACATTGGAGGTTTAATAATAGCTTTGATGATAACCATGTGTTGACATTGGAGTTTAATAATAACTTTGATGATAACCATGTGTTGACATTGGAGGTTTAATAATAGCTTTGATGATAACAATGTGTTGACATTGGAGTTTAATAATAACTTTGATGATAACAATGTGTTGACATTGGAGTTTAATAATAACTTTGATGATAACCATGTTGACATTGGAGGTTTAATAATAGCTTTGATGATAACCATGTGTTGACATTGGAGGTTTAATAATAGCTTTGATGATAACCATGTGTTGACATTGGAGTTTAATAATAACTTTGATGATAACCATGTGTTGACATTGGAGGTTTAATAATAGCTTTGATGATAACAATGTGTTGACATTGGAGTTTAATAATAACTTTGATGATAACAATGTGTTGACATTGGAGTTTAATAATAACTTTGATGATAACCATGTGTTGACATTGGAGGTTTAATAATAGCTTTGATGATAACCATGTGTTGACATTGGAGTTTAATAATAACATTGATGATAACAATGTATTGACATTGGAGGTTTAATAATAACTTTGATGATAACCATGTGTTGACATTGAAGGTTTACTGATAACTGTCAGGGAATGTTCACCTACTGACATTGAGAGATGTATCTACTGTCATATATGAGAAGCATGAAAACTCTGAGAGGCTACTACTTTATACCAGAAACTTTTAAGTCAGTCTCAACAGTGATTCAGAATCTGCACAGAAATCAGATGGATATGCTTCCAGAAAGAGCTCTGTGTCAGTCTTGGCCTTCATCAGTCAGTGTTTAAAGTCTGGATCGCTGGTTGTTAACAAAGGACCCACAGAACAGCATATGGAGTGCTTGGATTACAAGAATCTTGTCATCATCTAGGTTCTATTTATTGATTTATTTTTAGTGAAAAAACAGAAGTTAGGAAGCTCTGATGTCAAGACAATGTTGGTTTTATTTTCTGTTCAAAGCTCATCTGTATGTAGCTGTATTATTTTACACTTCAGTTTTCTTCCATTCTTATAAAATTATTGTATTTGTTTTGTTAAAATCTGCACAGAGTTATATTTTCTCATATTTCAGGTGTGTTCTCATGTAGTATGTGCTACCTTGCTTTCTCCCAGCTCGGCTATCTCCAGAAACACATGAAGAGGATGCACAGCGACAAGTACTGGCAGCTCAGAGACAACGATTTCTTATCCTTTATACTGCCAGACTATGACAGGAAGTCCGACAAGAAGGATAACTCTGTTGTTAGTGGAGAAATTGTCTTCCCTGGTCTAGAACTGACTAAAGAAGAAGAAAGTCGGAGTTTCCTGGACTGCTACAACAAACTTCCTGACATGCCGGGCACGCAGGATGAGCAGAAGTCAGCTTTACACAGTGATCAGCTTGCCAGTGAGGAGGGGCCAAAGGTGGAGTTTTTGATGACTGACATCTCTGCTGAACCTATTGGAATTGAAGATGATTTGAAAACATTTGATAACAAGAGTGTGAACTCAGAGAAGAAGAAGCCACTAAGTAAACGTTACAAGTGCGATGTCTGTGGTGTAGGCTTCGCTCACAGCGGCAATTTACAGACGCACAAACGGAAGCATACAGGAGAGAAGCCTTACAAATGTAGCGTCTGTGGTGCAGGCTTTGCTCAGCTGGGTAATCTAACAACACATTTGAGGAGACATACAGGAGAGAAGCCTTACAAATGTAATTTTTGTGGCATAGGCTTTGCTCAGATTGGTAACCTGCAGTCACATAGGAGAACACATACTGGAGAGAGACCCTACAAGTGTGATGTCTGCGGTGTCGCTTTTGCTCAGAATGGAAACCTGAAAGCTCACAAGAGGACACACGCAGAAGAAATCCCCTACAAGTGTGAGATATGCGGGGCAGGTTTTACACAGCATGGTCACCTTCGAAGACATAACAGAATACATACAGGGGAGAAGCCGTATGTATGTGACATATGTGGCGCTAGTTTTACTCAGAATTGTAACCTACAGGCACATAAAAGAGTACATTCAGGACTAAAGCCATACAAGTGTGACATCTGTGGAGCAGAGTTTACCCTGAATGGTAACCTACAGGCACACAAGAGAAAACATGCAGGAATCAAGCCGTACAAGTGTGACGTGTGCGGCCTGGCGCTGACCTACAGCAGCCAGCTGCAGGCTCACAAGAGAAGGCATACAGGAGAGAAACCATACAAGTGTGATATCTGTGGTATAGGTTTTGCACAGAATGGTAACCTCAGAACACACATAAGAAAACATACGGGGGAAAAGCCATACAAATGTGATGTCTGTGGTGCAGGCTTTGCTCACAGTAGTCAGATCCAAACACACAAGCGGAAACATACAGGAGAGAAACCTTACAAATGTGATGTATGTGGTGCAGCATTTGCTCAGAATGGTAATCTTAGAACACATAAACGAATACATACAGGAGAAATCCCATACAAATGTGATATTTGTGGTGTTGGATTCACCCAGAATAGTAACCTGCAGGCACATATACGTAGACATGCAACAGGGCAAACATATAAGTGTAATATTTGTGGTATTGAGTTCACCCAAAGAAGTCAGCTACGAATACATAAAAGAACGCACCCTCCAAACAGGTGTTACAGGTGTGACATTTGTGGCTCTGCTTTCACTCAGAATGGTAATCTGAAGAAACACAGGAAAAAGCACTTTATAGAAAAACCTCACAAATGTGAATTTTGTGGTGCAGCCTATGCACAGCCCATTCACCTTCAGGTTCACAGAAGGAAGCATACGGGGGAAAAGCCTTACGGTTGTGAAATCTGTGGTGCTAGGTTTGCTTACGATAGTCAGCTCCAGACACACAAACGTAAACATACAGGAGAGAAGCCGTACAGGTGTGATGTCTGCGGGGCTGGATTTGCCCAAAACGGCAATCTTAAGACCCATAAAAAGATACATACAGGAGAGAAACCTCACAGATGTGATATTTGTGGTGTGGGGTTTGTTCACAAAAGTCAGTTGGTGAGGCATACAAGAAGACATACCGGAGAAAAGCCATACAAGTGCGACATTTGTGGCGCTCTCTTCGCCCAGAATGGAAACCTCCAGACACACAGGAGAATACATTCAGGAGAAAAACCTTACAGGTGTGACATTTGTGGTGTAGGTTTTACTCAGAACAGCAACCTGCAGACACACCGCAAGACACACACAGGACTGAAGCCTTATAAATGTGAAATCTGTGGTGCAGGATTCACGCATAATGGTAACCTGCAGGCACACAGAAGAAAACACGAGGAAGAAATGCCAGAAGACTACCCAGAGTGTAAGGTTGTGTTTGCTGATGCTGGCCACATGGAAGGAGAGGCAGAGATCCGTGGTAGTTCTGCCCTGGAGTCTGGCCAGAGTGATACCCTGCCGGCATGCAAGATAGAGCTGCTGATTGATGAGAACCATCACATTTGTGATGTTTGTGGTGCTGGTTTTACACAGAGCGGTCACCTTCAAGCGCACAAGAAACTTCACACAGGTGATACTTTCACTTGTGATGTTTGTTATGTAATCTTTACAGAGTATGCTGAACTAGAGGCTCATGCAGTGATACATTCACAAGAGAAATCTTAAGAATGTGATGTCAGTGATTTATGGCCTGTATTCAGCTGTAGTTTATGCAGGCATGCAAGAAATTGTGCAGAAATAAAAGGCAGTTTAGAGACAATCATTGAAACCCCATTACAGTCATAATACACAGATAATGTCTATCATTTAACACTGTAACTGACTAGCAATTGTAAATATCATCAATCTAATTATCTGTGGTGATGTGGACATCTGTGGAGGATGGGGGTGGGGGATGGGGATAAATCTTGATCATGTAGGTTTCTAATTTTATGACACATTGTTATTTGTTGGTTATCATAACCTTAGATATTGTACAAATTTATTGTATACTTTACCCATAATGGCATGTTTCTGAAAAGTTTTTGATTTCATACAAGACAGTCTCATTTATATGTATCTGTCTTGTCATTTCATATTTGACATAGGTATATATATATATATATGTATGTATGTGTGTGCATGCGTGCGGTCTTATACATATTTATAATTGCTGTAATGAAGGCATCAAATATGCAATCTGTGACCCTCACTGTTCCCCCCCCCCCCAAGAATCACATGATGGATTTCAACCTACTCTGTTGGTAATACAGCTCATTTAAACTTATCTTATATCCTTCCTGTACTGTTAAACATCACATAGTAAGGTAGTTTGCCAATTTTTCCTGTCTTTGGCGAGCTTCTCAACCTCATCAAGGGATTTTATGCCTGTTAATTTGCCCTCTCTTAACGGTGTCGTCTTCAGAGTTTCACGCAGTTGACCTCTTTCTTTGCCCTCTGTGTTCCACTTGATAGCTTGTTTTGGGATTCTCTTATTGTTTCTTCTTATCATGTGGCCAACATATGTCCATCTCCTTTTCCTGATCACCCATGAGATTGGTTGTTGTTCAGTCATCTGTCTTATCTCTGCATTGTTCTTGAATTCGCTCCACTTGATGCCGAGTATTTTCCTTAGGCATCTGTTTTCAAAAGAGTCTAATTTATTGTCTATTTCTTTAGTTGTTTTCCAGCTTTCGCATGCATAAATGAGGGTGGATATTGCATATGAATTGGTTTTTGTGCTTATAACTTTTGAATGCCATGTGTTCTCAAGATTGATGCTGCTTTTGCAATTCTAGTTCTAACTTCCTTTCTGGTGTCACCATCCTGGTCTATGTAGCTGCCAAGGTATGCAGATTGATTGACTTCTTCAACAGCTATCCCTTCTATGTGTATTTTTGATTAATGGGAAGTTTCATTATTTTTGTTTTGTCCTTGTTAATTTCAAGTCCTATTTTGCTAGCCAGTGAAGACAGACTATCTGTTTTCTCTAGCATGGAATTCACATTGTCACTGATAAGAGTTATATCATCAGCAAAATCAAGATCTTCTAGTTGGGTCCCATGTCCCCAATCAATACCTGTGTTACCTGTGCAGCATTTGTTCATTATGAAGTCATTTAAACTACTGACACAGAATTATCTCTCTCAAACCTGCCTAGTGCCACAAAGCTAGCCAGGGTCTATGCTTACAGCTACACACAGCTGTCAGTTGTAGTCTGGGATTTTTCCTTGTAATTATCACTTAATGATTGTGTTCTTGTTGTGGTCCAGTAGAACTTTATAAGATGCTGTAAATGTAGTAGAATATTTTGGTTATATAGAAAAGTTGCCAGGCTACAAGATGAAGTGATTTGGTAGAAGTTTACTGGTTGTGCCAGCTGCTCTAATCACTCCACACTTCTTAGTGATGAGGTCAGATGTACTTTGCTTTTGTTGTGATATCTTTTCTTAGTTTCTGAGTCTAGCTTTTGTTGTGATATCTTTTCTTAGTTTCTGAGTCTAGCTTTTGTTGTGATATCTTTTCTTAGTTTCTGAGTCTAGCTTTTGTTGTGATATCTTTTCTTAGTTTCTGAGTCCAGTTTTTGTTGTGATATCTTTTCTTAGTTTCTGAGTCCAGCTTTTGTTGTGATATCTTTTCTTAGTTTCTGAGTCCAGTTTTTGTTGTGATATCTTTTGTTGTAAGTATAGATTTGAAGTGAATTGAGGTCAGCTTCTTTTCTTTTTTTTTTTCTTGGAGGAAGAGAACTCTTTAAGAAAAAGTGTTGTGACAAAAGAAATCTTATAGTTAAATGTCTTCTCCCATCATTTTTGATGCATTACCACTAGTTGATAATACAAATCATGTCCATAAGTTTGTGGTAGTCTTGGTGGCAGGATGAGAAGAAAAATATCCAGGGCATAGTTTTTCTCTGCCAGGCAAACAGTTTGATAAGGAAAAACTAATTTTGTTCCAGAAGTGAGGCAGCTTACCCCTCTTGTTTCAAGCTCACCACAGACATATATCACAAAACACAAGGCTGAGTCTAAAACTTCACTGCCATAGTTTAACATAAAACACACAAATATAACTGAAAACTCCTTATCACTTTTCAGCACAGTCCCCACCATGCTCAGTGCAGATCTGCTTCACTAATAGGATTCCTCAAGAAAAACTGTAGCCATCTGTGCACTGCTTCTTTATCTCTTTGTCCATACTGAATTTCTTCCTGCTTAAAGAGTCTAAATACATGATAGTCAGATGGTGTGAGGTCAGGTGAATATGTAGGAGGTAGAAGACACTCCAGATGCAGATTCATATTTTGTTGAGCTGTTGCACATTCTGTGGGAGGCTGTATGTTAGTGTTCTATAAAAGTGCACTAGAATTGGACAAACTGTGACATTTTGACCTGATCACAAGTTTCAAGTGGTTGTTATATGACAGTATCATTCCTTTCAGTTCATTGTTAGTGTCAGGCATGATGGCAGCATGAGGCCCGGGGTGAGCTACATCAGCCTGACTCTGTGGCTGGTTATGTCTGTCAGATATTGCTGGAATCAGCCATTAGAGATGTTGCTATAATCAGCTATGAGAAATGTTGCTAGAATCAGCCATGAGAGATGTTGCTAACAAGACCATGTTCTGTAGCTTCCATCCATCTGTTTCTATTGTGTCTTCTAAGACAGAAAGATCATCCACCTGATTCTAGTGTCTTCTAGTACAGAAGGACCATCTGTCTGCTTCTGTAGTGTCTTCTAGGACATAAAAATCATCAACCTGTTTTTCTATAGTGTTTTCTAGTACATAAAGATCATCAGCCTGTTTTTCTATAGTGTTTTCTAGTACAGAAGGATCATACACCTGCTTCTGTAGTGTCTTCTAGTACAGAAAGATCATCCATCTGCTTCTATAGTGTCTTCTAGGACAGAAAGATCCACTGATATGTTTGACTTCATTATCAAGAACTTGTCATACATTTTTGTTTGATTTCTAACAGTACAGTGAATGTATGCAGCTTTGTATTATAATAAAATGTTTTAGCCAAGTTTCCACAGTGCACATCTGTAGACTGATTTAGTCAAGTTTCTACTGTGTAAAGCTGCATACTACTTTAGTCAAGTTTCCACTGTGTAAAGCTGCATACTACTTTAGTCACATTTCCACTGTGTAAAGCTGCATACTACTTTAGTCACATTTCCAATGTGTAAAGCTGCATACTACTTTAGTCACATTTCCACTGTGTAAAACTGCATACTACTTTAGTCACATTTCCACTGTGTAAAGCTGCATACTACTTTAGTCAAGTTTCCACAGTGTAAAGCTGCATACTACTTTAGTCACATTTCCACTGTGTAAAACTGCAGACTACTTTAATCAAGTTTCCACTGTGTAAAGCTACATACTACTTTAGTCACATTTCCACTGTGTAAAACTGTATACTACTTTAACCAAGTTTCTACTGTGTAAAGCTGCAGACTACTTTAGTCAAGTTTCCACTGTGTAAAGCTGCAGACTACTTTAGCCAGGTTTCCACTGTGTAAAACTGCAGACTACTTTAGCCAAGTTTCTGCAGTGTATAGCTGCAGACTACTTTAGTCAAGTTTCCACAGTGTATAGCTGCAGACTACTTTAGGCAAGTTTCCACAGTGTATAGCTGCAGACTACTTTAGGCAAGTTTCCACTGTGTATAGCTGCAGAATACTTTAGGCAAGTTTCCATTGTGTAAAGCTGCAGACTACTTTAGCTAAATTTCTACTGTGTAAAGCTGTAGACTAATATGATCAAATTTCCACTGTGTAAAGCTGTAGAAACTTGTATGTCCAGCAGTCTGTTTGTTTTGTTTTAAATGAAATACTGGTATATATTGTAGTTGATCCAATTGTTATTCATCACTTGAAAGATAACAGTGAATGATAACAACTCAGTGGCACCTCAATAGAATAGTGGTTTCCATAGTCATGGCTTTATTGAAGTATATAATGTGAATGTTATTTATTGTACATAATGATGTGAATTTATTATTGTATTTATAGTCCATGATATGACTAGTGTTCATAAGAATGTGTTACTTACAATACATATTATGTTGATGTCAACTGGTTTTTTTAATCATAAATATTATGCCTCTTTTAGCATGATGTATTATTGTATGGTTTGTTGTTGAATGGAAAGTGTTATCTGTGTGTGTGTGTGTGCTACAGTGATGTTGCCACGTGTGGAGTCAGTGCCAGTCGGACACTGTGAGTATCATGGCTCTGTACTTAACATCCAGACCTTCAGACATTTGTTGGATGAGTCAAGGTTTCATGTTACATTGCCTTGTTATGTATTGTTATGTTGACTGGTGAACTTATACTACTTTAACCAAGTTTCTACTGTGTAAAGCTGCAGACTACTTTAGTCAAGTTTCCACTGTGTAAAGCTGCAGACTACTTTAGCCAGGTTTCCACTGTGTAAAACTGCAGACTACTTTAGCCAAGTTTCTGCAGTGTATAGCTGCAGACTACTTTAGTCAAGTTTCCACAGTGTATAGCTGCAGACTACTTTAGGCAAGTTTCCACAGTGTATAGCTGCAGACTACTTTAGGCAAGTTTCCACTGTGTATAGCTGCAGAATACTTTAGGCAAGTTTCCATTGTGTAAAGCTGCAGACTACTTTAGCTAAATTTCTACTGTGTAAAGCTGTAGACTAATATGATCAAATTTCCACTGTGTAAAGCTGTAGAAACTTGTATGTCCAGCAGTCTGTTTGTTTTGTTTTAAATGAAATACTGGTATATATTGTAGTTGATCCAATTGTTATTCATCACTTGAAAGATAACAGTGAATGATAACAACTCAGTGGCACCTCAATAGAATAGTGGTTTCCATAGTCATGGCTTTATTGAAGTATATAATGTGAATGTTATTTATTGTACATAATGATGTGAATTTATTATTGTATTTATAGTCCATGATATGACTAGTGTTCATAAGAATGTGTTACTTACAATACATATTATGTTGATGTCAACTGGTTTTTTTAATCATAAATATTATGCCTCTTTTAGCATGATGTATTATTGTATGGTTTGTTGTTGAATGGAAAGTGTTATCTGTGTGTGTGTGTGTGTGCTACAGTGATGTTGCCACGTGTGGAGTCAGTGCCAGTCGGACACTGTGAGTATCATGGCTCTGTACTTAACATCCAGACCTTCAGACATTTGTTGGATGAGTCAAGGTTTCATGTTACATTGCCTTGTTATGTATTGTTATGTTGACTGGTGAACTTATATTATTTTCTAATGTGATCTGGCTATGTTGTCTGTGAATGTAGTGCAGTGCTATCAGTGGTTTGTTTTGTTACACTATCAGATGATTTGATGTTATGTTGTATGTCATTTTATGTTGGTTTTGTGGTGTATGCTGTGTTGTCTGGTGAGGTGTGCTCTTATGTAGTCATTACATATGATAACTTGTTTGTGTGGGTGCATGTTTTCTTGATAGAGAGTGTGCCAACTTGTTTGTGTGGGTGTATGTTTTATGTTCAGTTAGGTAGAGAGTGAGCCAGCTTGTTTGTGTGGGTGTATGTTTTTCTTGATAGAGAGTGTGCCAACTTGTTTGTGTGGGTGTATGTTTTTCTTGATAGAGAGTATGCCAACTTGTTTGTGTGGGTGTATGTTTTATGTTCAGTTAGGTAGAGAGTGAGCCAACTTGTTTGTGTGGGTGTGTTTTCTTGATAGAGTGAGCCAGCTTGTCTGTGTGGGTATGTTTTCTTGATAGAGTGTCAACTTGTCTATGTGGGTGTATGTTTTCTTGATAGAGTGTCAACTTGTCTATGTGGGTGTATGTTTTCTTGATAGAGTGAGCCAGCTTGTCTGTGTGGGTGTATGTTTTCTGTTTTCTTGATAGAGTGTGCCTGCTTGTTTGTGTGGGTGTATGTTTTCTGTTTTCTTGATAGAGTGTGCCAGCTTGTTTGTGTGGGTGTATGTTTTCTGTTTTCTTGATAGAGTGTGCCTGCTTGTTTGTGTGGGTGTATGTTTTCTTGATAGAGTGAGCCAGCTTGTCTGTGTGGGTGTATGTTTTCTTGATAGAGTGTCAACTTGTCTATGTGGGTGTATGTTTTCTTGATAGAGTGTCAACTTGTCTATGTGGGTGTATGTTTTCTTGATAGAGTGAGCCAGCTTGTCTGTGTGGGTGTATGTTTTCTGTTTTCTTGATAGAGTGTGCCAGCTTGTTTGTGTGGGTGTATGTTTTCTGTTTTCTTGATAGAGTGTGCCAGCTTGTTTGTGTGAGTGTATGTTTTCTGTTTTCTTGATAGAGTGTGCCTGCTTGTTTGTGTGGGTGTATGTTTTCTTGATAGAGTGTGCCAGCTTGTTTGTGTGGGTGTATGTTTTCTGTTTTCTTGATAGAGTGTGCCTGCTTGTTTGTGTCTGTGTATGTTTTCTTGATAGAGTGTGCCAGCTTGTTTGTGTGGGTGTATGTTTTCTGTTCATTTAGGTAGAGAGTGAGCCAGCTTGTTTGTGTGGGTGTATGTTTTCTGTTCATTTAGGTAGAGAGTGAGCCAGCTTGTTTGTGTGGGTGTATGTTTTCTGTTCATTTAGGTAGAGAGTGAGCCAGCTTGTTTGTGTGGGTGTATGTTTTCTGTTCATTTAGGTAGAGAGTGAGCCAGCTTGTTTGTGTGGGTCAGTAGTTTCTATGTCTGTGACAACTTTCTCTGTGTTTGTCCGTCTTCTCTGACTCTTACAACCCAAGGGAACAAATAGTTCTTTTCATGATTGGTCATACACATCAGTCTTACACATACAGCATCCTCACAGCTGATCTACTATCAGTCTTACACATACAGCATCCTCACAGCTGATCTACTATCAGTCTTACACATACAGCATCCTCACAGCTGATCTACTATCAGTCTTACACATACTCACAGCTGATCTATATCAGTCTTGCACATACAGCATCCTCACAGCTGATCTATATCAGTCTTGCACATACAGCATCATTACAGCTGGTCTATATCAGTCTTGCACATACAGCATCATTACAGCTGGTCTTATTGCTGATAGAATTAATTATCTACTACATACCATTGACTGATCCTGTGCCAGTCTTTCTTACAAGAAGGATACCAGGAGAGCTGTGTATTTTTTTTTATCTGTTTATCATGTTTTTATCTGTTCTGTTGTTTTTGTATGTTTTCTTGAAAAAAAAAAGCATTTGCTGAAATATTGGATAGTTGTATTTTCTGTATTTATATTTACTTATCTTACTTTCTGTCACTCACTTCCCTGCCCACTTTCCTCACTCTTTCTATCTTTTGCTAAAACTGAACTCTGTTCATCTACCTTTATTACTAGAAGCAGTTTTACTGCAATCCTCATTTCTGTTAACTGATGCTTGTCTCATATGTTTCTCATGTTAATCTCATTTACTTTATCTTGTTAGTGGATCTTTTAACAAACACTGCTTTCACTCATGTCTGTTGATCTGTTAACACACACTGCATTCATTCATCTGCTCAGAATCATTTTTCTTTACAGTGTTATTATTGTTTTCTCTCTTTGGCTATCTTTCTTTAATACATCATTTTCTCTCTCTCTCTCTCTCTCTCTCTTCTTTAAATCCATCATTTTCTTTATTTCTATCATTTTCTTTCTGTTCTCTAATTCAGCTTTCTCTGTTTTCTGAACCATCATTTTCTAATTCAGCTGTTTCTTCTACTTGTCTCTGACTCATGTCTCACTGTTTGTTGTTTGTCTAATTCAGACTCAGCTCCACACAGCTGTTTCTTCTACTTGTCTCTGACTCATGTCTCACTGTTTGTTGTTTGTCTAATTCAGACTCAGCTCCACACAGCTGTTTCTTCTACTTGTCTCTGACTCATGTCTCACTGTTTGTTGTTTGTCTAGTTCAGACTCAGCTCCACACAGCTGTTTCTTCTACTTGTCTCTGACTCATGTCTCACTGTTTGTTGTTTGTCTAATTCAGACTCAGCTCCACACAGCTGTTTCTTCTACTTGTCTCTGACTCATGTCTCACTGTTTGTTGTTTGTCTAATTCAGACTCAGCTCCACACAGCTGTTTCTTCTACTTGTCTCTGACTCATGTCTCACTGTTTGTTGTTTGTCTAGTTCAGACTCAGCTCCACACAGCTGTTTCTTCTACTTGTCTCTGACTCATGTCTCACTGTTTGTTGTTTGTCTAGTTCAGACTCAGGTCCACACAGCTATTTCTCCTACTTGTCTCTGACTCATGTCTCACTGTTTGTTGTTTGTCTACTTCAGACTCAGGTCCACACAGCTGTTTCTCTTACTTGTCTCTGACTCATGTCTCACTGTTTGTTGTTTGTCTAGTTCAGACTCAGCTCCACACAGCTGTTTCTTCTACTTGTCTCTGACTCATGTCTCACTGTTTGTTGTTTGTCTAGTTCAGACTCAGCTCCACACAGTTGTTTAGGATCCTGTTCAGAATTCAACCATTTTGAATGGGGTTTTTTTGTAAATAAACTTAAAACTGGAAATTTTGAATGTTACTTGAAACATTGGGTGTCTGAGTGGCGAAGTGGTTAGTGCACTGGTCTCTCATCACGAAGGTCGGGGGTTCGAATCCGGCCGGCAGCAGCCCAGTCACCCAGCTGTAGAAATGGGTACCCGACTTCTTCTGGAGTTGGGGAAAGAAAAGGCAGCCAGGTGTGATACTGATCATATCACCCTCTAGTGTGCTGACAGGTCAAGGAAAATATGGCCACTAACACCATATCTCTATGTGCCTCTAAGGCATGACAGGGTTACCTTTACTTTACTTTTTTTACTTGAAACATTATGTGTGATTGTTTTGTGTTAGGAGAGCTCTTACTTTGTAATAAGATGTTTACACTGTTGATGTATGTCTGCAGGAGCAGTTTTACACTGTTTATGTATATCTGCTAGAAGCAGTTTTACATTGTTTATGTATGTCTGCTAGAAGCAGTTTTACACTGTTTATGTGTGTCTGCTAGAAGCAGTTTTACATTGTTTATGTGTGTCTGCAAGAAGCAGTTTTACATTGTTTATGTGTGTCTGCAAGAAGCAGTTTTACACTGCTTATGTGTGTCTGCTACAAGCAGTTTTACATTGTTTATGTGTGTCTGCTAGAAGCAGTTTTACACTGTTTATGTGTGTCTGCTACAAACAGTTTTACACTGTTTATGTGTCTGCTACAAACAGTTTTACACTGTTTATGTGTGTCTGCAAGAAGCAGTTTTACATTGTTTATGTGTGTCTGCTACAAGCAGTTTTACACTGTTTATGTGTGTCTGCTACAAGCAGTTTTACATTGTTTATGTGTGTCTGCAAGAAGCAGTTTTACATTGTTTATGTGTGTCTGCAAGAAGCAGTTTTACATTGTTTATGTGTGTCTGCAAGAAGCAGTTTTACACTGCTTATGTGTGTCTGCTACAAGCAGTTTTACATTGTTTATGTGTGTCTGCTACAAGCAGTTTTACATTGTTTATGTGTGTTTGCTAGAAGCAGTTTTACACTGTTTATGTGTGTCTGCTACAAGTAGTTTTACACTGTTTATGTGTGTCTGCTACAAACAGTTTTACACTGTTTATGTGTGTCTGCTACAAGCAGTTTTTCACTGTTTATGTGTGTCTGCTACAAGCAGTTTTACACTGTTTATGTGTGTCTGCTACAAGCAGTTTTACACTGTTTATGTGTGTCTGCTAGAAGCAGTTTTACACTGTTTATGTGTGTCTGCTACAAGCAGTTTTACATTGTTTATGTGTGTCTGCTACAAGTAGTTTTACACTGTTTATGTGTGTCTGCTACAAACAGTTTTACACTGTTTATGTGTGTCTGCTACAAGCAGTTTTACACTGTTTATGTGTGTCTGCTAGAAGCAGTTTTACACTGTTTATGTGTGTCTGCTACAAGCAGTTTTACATTGTTAATGTACGAGTGTCGTACTGAAAGTCGTGAGGAAAAATTTTTTCAAAATCAGAATTTATAGATTGAGACAATATAAATGTATCACATTAATCTGCTTCCTTTTCTTCACTTTTCGACATAATCTCCATTTCTCTGCACACATTTTTCCCATCGCTCTGCAAGTTTGAAAATATCCTCCTGGTAGAATTCCATTCCAGCTGACGTACTCTACTGTGGGACCCAGCGGGCACAAACTTTTCTATAGCCTAGGGTTTCAATCATTTCCTGTACTGCATTGTGTCCTATTCCAAGATTTACAGCGATTTCAGATACTGTGACACGTCTGTCATGTTTAATGATGTCGTCAACCCTTTCCACGTTGCATTAAGTGGAGGCAGTTCAAGGGCGACCGCTGCGAGGCATATCTTGGATGCTCGTGTTTCCATCTTTGAAACATTTCCTTCACCTCCTAACACTGCTAGCACCCGTATACACATCTCCATAAGCAAGTTGAAGTCTTTGGTGAGTTTCAGCACATAGGATTTCCTCTTTAACCAGGAACTCAATAACAGCATGTTGATGAAATGAAACTTCAGCACCCACCATTTTGTTTCTGCTCCATGTGGTCACGTGACATATGATGGTGATGTCATGTGACCTCTACATGAAGTGCAAAGGATGCAGATTAAGGTGATGCATTTATATTTTCTCTACCTATAAATTTTGATTTTTAAAAAATTTTTACTTATGACTTTTGGTATGATCCTTGTATATCTTCTAGGAACAGATTTACATTGTTAATGTAAATCTGCTAAGAACAGTTTTACACCACTACTGTGTGTTTTACTAGTGAAATGTTTACAACATTGATGTGTGTTTTACTAGTGAAATGTTTACAACATTGATGTGTGTTTTACTAGTGAAATGTTTACAACATTGATGTGTGTTTTACTAGTGAAATGTTTACAACATTGATGTGTGTTTTACTAGTGAAATGTTTACAACATTGATGTGTGTTTTACTAGTGAAATGTTTACAACATTGATGTGTGTTTTGCTAGTGAAATGTTTACAACATTGATGTGTGTTTTACTAGTGAAATGTTTACAACATTGATGTGTTTTTTACAAGTGAAATGTTTCAGATTAGTCTTCTTGTTGTAATATTCAGTAGATATTTGTACAAGCGAACATTTCCTTGGAAACTTTTGCTTTTTAAATTGTTCTGTTGCTTTACTTGAAGCAAATCAAATATGTCAACATTCTATTTTGGTCAGGCACTATTTTTTAATATTCTATTTTGGTCAGGCATAATTTGATTAAATCTCTACAGCTGTGTTTTGTGTGGATCTTTTTTTTTTTTTGTCTGCTAACAAATTGTTCATACAATATTTCCCAGAGCATTCCTAAACTTGGATGTACATGACTGTCAGAGTTATATATGTACACACAATGCAGCCTACATGACTGTCAAAGTTATATATGTACACACAACACAGCCTACATAACTGTCAAAGTTATATATGTATACACAACACAGCCTGCATGACTGTCAGAGTTATATATGTACACACAACGCATCCTGCATGACTGTCAGAGTTATATATGTACACACAACACAGCCTACATGACTGTCAGAGTCATATGTACACACAACACAGCCTACATGACTGTCAGAGTTATATATGTACACACAATGCAGCCTACATGACTGTCAAAGTTATATGTACACACAACACAGCCTACATAACTGTCAAAGTTATATATGTACACACAACACAGCCTGCATGACTGTCAGAGTTATATATGTACACACAACGCATCCTGCATGACTGTCAGAGTTATATATGTACACACAACACAGCCTACATGACTGTCAGAGTCATATGTACACACAACACAGCCTACATGACTGTCAGAGTTATATATGTACACACAACATAGCCTACATGACTGTCAAAGTTATATATGTACACACAACGCAGCCTACATGACTGTCAGAGTCATATGTACACACAACGCAGCCTACATGACTGTCAGAGTCATATGTACACACAATGCAGACTCTCCTGTACACAGACATGATCTGCCCCAAACAGAATATACATTTATGTTTGAGGCAGACTAAATTTGTACATGTTTCCCCCAACATGTCCAAGACAAGTGTACACACAACACATCCAACACTAGACAGATGTACACACAACATGTCCAACACTAGACAGATGTACACACAAGACATCCAACACTAGACAGATGTACACACAATAGACAGATGTACATACACCACAATATGCCCTAGACATAGATCTGCATATAGCACAGTCACTCAGACAGATATACACACTGTATATGTCTTAGACACAGGTATACACACACTATATATGTCTCAGACACAGGTACACACACACTGTATATGTCTTAGACACAGGAACACACTCTGTATATGTCTTAGACACAGGTACACACACACTGTATATGTCTTAGACACAGGTACACACACACTATATATGCCTCAGACACAGGTACACACACACTGTATATGTCTCAGACACAGGTACACACACACTGTATATGTCTCAGACACAGGTACACACACACACTATATATGTCTCAGACACAGGTACACACACTGTATATGTCTTAGACACAGGAACACACTCTGTATATGTCTTAGACACAGGTACACACACTGTATATGTCTTAGACACAGGTACACACACACTTTATATGCCTCAGACACAGGTACACACACACTGTATATGTCTCAGACACAGGTACACACACACACTATATATGTCTCAGACACAGGTACACACACACTATATGTCTCAGACACAGGTACACACACACTATATGTCTCAGACACAGGTACACACACACTATATATGTCTCAGACACAGGTACACACACACTATATATGTCTCAGACACAGGTACATACACACTGTATATGCCTGCGACACAGGTACACACACACACTGTATATGTCTTAGACACAAGTACACACAAACGGTGTTTCCCAGACAGATGTACACACAAATATAACCTGTCTTAGATTACACAACAGTCTGTCTCAGGCACACATGTATAAACAACAGCCTATCCCAGACAGCTGTACACACAACAGTCTGTCCCAGACAGGTGTACACACAACAGTCTGTCCCAGACAGGTGTACACACAACAGTCTGTCCCAGACAGGTGTACACACAACAGCCAGTCCCAGACAGATTTACACACAACAGCCTGTCTCAGATGTACACATAACTTTCACAGACTGTCCTAGACGCAAGCTCCCAATAGTGTGACAATGACCAGCTGTGATAAAGAAGAAAGACAATGACATGATAATCTGTGACAAAAAGAAAGGAGTTAATGACATGACAAGATGTGACAAAAAGAAAGGAGTTAATGACATGATAATCTGTGACAAAAAGAAAGGAGTTAATGACTTGATAATCTGTGACATGAACAGAGATGTTACTGTCATGACAATCAGTGACTAGAAGACTTAATATCATGACAATCTATGACAGGAAACAGACTTAATGACATAACAATCTGACATGAACAAAGGAGTTATTGACATGACAGTCTGTGACAAGAAGAGAAGACTCGATGACATGACAATCTGTAACAAGAAGAGAAGACTTGATGACATGACAATCTGTAACAAGAAGAGAAGACTTGATGACATGACAATCTGTAACAAGAAGAGAAGACTTGATGACATGACAATTTGTAAGAGAAGACTTGATGACATGACAATCTGTAACAAGAAGAGAAGACTTGATGACATGGCAATCTGTAACAAGAATAGAAGACTTGATGACATGACAATCTGTGACAAGAAAAGAAGACATAATGTCATGACAGTCTGTAACAAGAAGAGAAGACTTGATGACATGACAATCTGTAACAAGAAGAGAAGACTTGATGACATGACAATCTGTAACAAGAAGAGAAGACTTGATGACATGACAATCTGTAACAAGAAAGAGAAGACTTGATGACATGACAATCTGTGACAAGAAAAGAAGACATAATGTCATGACAACCTGTAACAAGAAGAGAAGACTTGATGACATGACAATATATAACAAGAAGAGAAGACTTGATGACATGACAATCTGTGACAAGAAAAGAAGACACAATGTCATGAGAATCTGTAACAAGAAGAGAAGACTTGATGACATGACCATCTGTGACAAGAAGAGAGAACTTAATGATATGACAGTCTGTAACAAGAAGAGAAGACTTGATGACATGACAATCTATAACAAGAAGAGAAGACTTGATGACATGACAATCTGTAACAAGAAGAGAAGACTTGATGACATGACCATCTGTGACAAGAAGAGAGAACTTAATGATATGACAATCTGTAACAAGAAGAGAAGACTTGATGACATGACAATCTATAACAAGAAGAGAAGACTTGATGACATGACAATCTGTAACAAGAAGAGAAGACTTGATGACATGACAATCTGTGACAAGAGAAGACTTGATGACATGACAATCTATAACAAGAAGAGAAGACTTGATGACATGACAATCTGTAACAAGAAGAGAAGACTTGATGACATGACAATCTATAACAAGAAGAGAAGACTTGATGACATGACAATCTGTGACAAGAAAAGAAGACATAATGTCATGATAATCTGTAACAAGAAGAGAAGACTTGACAATCTGTGACAGGAGAAGACTTGATGACATGACCATCTGTGACAAGAAGAGAAAATTTGATGACATGACATCCATTAAAAGAGAAGACATAATGTCATGACAGCCTGTGACAAGAAGGGAAGACTTAATGATGTGACATCTGTGACAATAAGAAAGAGCAAATGACAGTTTGTGACAACAGGAAGGGAAGTGAAATATTGACCAGGTGCTGTAACAAGAACTAGAATCACTAAATATAGAACAGTTATGTGCATGTAAGTTTTATTTTAACTAAAGCCAACAGCAGAATATTATTAGAAATGCAATCATGTCAGCAGTTTAAGACAGGTCTGCAGCAGAAGTTCCTAGTGAGAAGGTTTAGTGTGTGCTGTTTGTGTGATTTTAATCCTGCACTTCACATCAAGCACACACATCAGCAAATGTGAATGCAGCACTTGTCACTAAAACTGTCAACATCATTGTGGATCTCTACAACTGATATGTTTGTGCAGTCAACACAGACGAAGGAATGAGTGAATGGTTCCAGATTGAAACAGGCATGAAACAAGGATGTATGCTGTCTCCCTTGCTTTTTGGAATTGTCATAGATTTCATAATGAAAAAATGTTGCAAAGGTAAAATGGGCATTGATTGGGTACTTGAGACCCAACTGGAAGATCTTGGTTTTGCTGATGACATAACTCTTATCAGTAACAATGTGAAATTAATTCAAAAGAAGAAACAGATAGCCTGTCTTCACTGGCTAGTAAAATAAGACTTGAAATTAAAAGGAACAAACAAAAATAATGAAGGAAAAATATATGTAGAAGGGACAGCTGTTGAAGAAGTAAATCAATGTGCATACCTTGTCAGCTACATAGACCACAATGGTGACACCAGAAAGGAAGTTAGAATTAGAATTGCAAAAGCAGCATTGATCTTCAAGAATCTTGAGAACATATGGAATTCAAAAGTTATAAGCACAAAAACCAAGTTGAGACTATTCAATTCAAATGTAATATCCACACTCATTTATGCATGCGAAAGCTGGAAAACAACTAAAGAAATAGACAAGAAAACAAATGCCTCAGGAAAATACTCTGCATCAAGTGGAACGAATTTAAGAACAATGCAGAGATAAGACAGATGAGCGAACAACAACCTGTCTCATGGGTGATCAGAAATAGAAGATGGACATAGTCATGTGCCGAGAAGAAACGACCAACAACCAAAGAATCCCAAAACAAGCTATCAAGTGGAACACAAAAGGCCGAAGAAAAAGAGGTGGACCACGTGAAACTCTAAAGAGGACATTTGTTAATAGAGGCCAATTTAATGGGCATAGCATCCCTTGATGAGATTGAAATTCTCACCGAAAACAGGAAAACTTGGCAAACTACCATACAATCCCTATGTGACATTTAGAGTCACAGGTTCCCCATCCACCACCCCCAGTTACAACCCACCAACCACATGTCACAGGTCTCTATTTAAACAGTCTCCACATTCTACTAAATCCATTCCTGATACACACCGCCAGACAAGTCACACCTTACAACTGACAGCTAAGTACTCTTTTTAAAAATATATTTTTTTTAACAGTATTCATGTGGATCTCTACAACTGATATGTTTGTGCAGTCAACACAGACGAAGGAATGAGTGAATGGTTCCAGATTGAAACAGGCATGAAACAAGGATGTATGCTGTCTCCCTTGCTTTTTGGAATTGTCATAGATTTCATAATGAAAAAATGTTGCAAAGGTAAAATGGGCATTGATTGGGTACTTGAGACCCAACTGGAAGATCTTGGTTTTGCTGATGACATAACTCTTATCAGTAACAATGTGAAATTAATTCAAAAGAAGAAACAGATAGCCTGTCTTCACTGGCTAGTAAAATAAGACTTGAAATTAAAAGGAACAAACAAAAATAATGAAGGAAAAATATATGTAGAAGGGACAGCTGTTGAAGAAGTAAATCAATGTGCATACCTTGTCAGCTACATAGACCACAATGGTGACACCAGAAAGGAAGTTAGAATTAGAATTGCAAAAGCAGCATTGATCTTCAAGAATCTTGAGACTATATGGCATTCAAAAGTTCTAAGCACAAAAACCAAGTTGAGACTATTCAATTCAAATGTAATATCCACACTCATTTATGCATGCGAAAGCTGGAAAACTACTAAAGAAATAGACAAGAAAACAAATGCCTCAGGAAAATACTCGGCATCAAGTCGAACGAATTTAAGAACAATGCAGAGATAAGACAGATGAGCGAACAACAACCTGTCTCATGGGTGATCAGAAATAGAAGATGGACATAGTCATGTGCCGAGAAGAAACGACCAACAACCAAAGAATCCCAAAACAAGCTATCAAGTGGAACACAAAAGGCTGAAGAAAAAGTGGTGGACCACGTGAAACTCTAAAGAGGACATTTGTTAATAGAGGCCAATTTAATGGGCATAGCATCCCTTGATGAGATTGAAATTCTCACCGAAAACAGGAAAACTTGGCAAACTACCATACAATCCCTATGTGACATTTAGAGTCACAGGTTCCCCATCCACCACCCCCAGTTACAACCCACCAACCACATATCACAGGTCTCTATTTAAACAGTCTCCACATTCTACTAAATCCATTCCTGATACACACCGCCAGACAAGTCACACCTTACAACTGACAGCTAAGTACTCTTTTTAAAAATATATTTTTTTTAACAGTATTCATGTGAATCTATACTTTATCTTCTCTCTCTATTTCTTCGTCCTGTATGTTTTTGTATGATTAAGGCTTATGCCGAAACGTCACAACTTTGTAATCGTTAAGTAATAATGTTGCTCCTGTTTTTTTCTAGTTTATACTTTCTTGATCAACTATCTGTCTAAAGCTCTTTGTTTATTAACTTTCTGTCTAAGGCTCTTTGTTGATTAACCATCTGTCTAAAGCTCTTGATTAACCATCTTTCTAAAGCTCTTTGTTGATTAACTATCTATCTAAAGCTCTTTGTTGATTAACTATCTATCTAAAGCTCTTTGCTGATTAACTATCTATCTAAAGCTCTTTGCTGATTAACTATCTTTCTAAAGCTCTTTGTTGATTAACTATCTATCTAAAGCTCTTTGTTGATTAACTATCTATCTAAAGCTCTTTGTTGATTAACTATCTATCTAAAGCTCTTTGCTGATTGCCCATCTGAAGCTGTTTGACCATCTCTCCACACCTCTTTATTGGTTGACCATCTGTCTGGAGCTCTCTGTTGGCTGACCATATTTCTGAAGCTCTTTATTGGTTGAACATCTGTTTAAAGCTCTTTATTGCTTGAAAATCTGTCTGAAGCTCTTTGTTATTTGACCATCTATCCGGAAATAGTTGTTGATTGACCATCTGTCTTAAGCTCTTTGTTGGTTGACAATCTGTCTGGAGATCTTTTTTGGTTGATCATCTGTCTGAAGCTCTTTATTGTTTGAATATCTGTCTTTATCTCTTTGATGGTTGACCATTTGTTTGAACCTCTGATGGTTGACCAGCTGTCTGAAACTCTTTGTTGGTTGACCATCTGTCTGAATGTCTTTATTGTTTAATCATCTCTCTGTAGCTCTTTATTAGTTGACCATCTGTCTGAATGTCTTTATTGTTTAATCATCTCTCTGTAGCTCTTTATTAGTTGACCATCTGTCTGAAGCTCTTTGTTGGTTGACCATCTATCTGAGTACACAAAGGTAGTGTGCAATCATTTCTGTGAGTACACAAAGTTAGTAAGCAATCATTTCTGTGAGTACACAAAGTTAGTAAGCAATCATTTCTGTGAGTACACAAAGTTAGTAAGCAATCATTTCTGTGAGTACACAAAGTTAGTAAGCAATCATTTCTGTGAGTACACAAAGTTAGTAAGCAATCATTTCTGTGAGTACACAAAGTTAGTAAGCAATCATTTCTGTGAGTACACAAAGTTAGTAAGCAATCATTTCTGTGAGTAAACAAAGTTAGTAAGCAATCATTTCTGTGAGTACACAAAGGTGGTGTGCAATCATTTATGTGAGTACACAAAGGTAGTGTGCAATCATTTCTGTAATCAAAGCATTGTACATTAGGTAGGAAGGACTGTCATCTATGCCTTCTAGAACACATCCATTAAATGATCAAATCTCCTCTTCACTATCTTCTTCAGTGTGTAGTAATTGGTTACACCCATTCTTCTTTGCTTAACCATCTGTCTAAAGCTCTTTGTTTATTGCCCATCTGTCTAAAGCTCTTTGTTGATTAACAGTCTGTCTAAAGCTCTTTGTTGATTAACAGTCTGTCTAAAGCTCTTTGTTGATTATCCGTCCATCTAAAGCTCTTTGTTGATTAACAGTCTGTCTGAAGCTCTTTGTTGATTAACCATCTGTCTAAAACTCTTTGTTGATTAACCATATGTCTAAAACTCTTTTTTGATTAACCATCTGTCTAAAGCTCTTTGTTGATTGCTCATCTATCTAAAGCTCTTTCTTGATTAACCATCTGTCTAAATTTCTTTCTTGATTAACCATATTTCAAAGCTCTTTATTGTTTGACCATCTGTCTGAAGCTGTTTGTTGGTTGACCATCTTTCTGGAGCTCTTTGTTGATTGGTCACATGTCTGATGCTCTTTATTGGTTCACCACCTAACTGAAACTCTTTAATGTTTGATCATCTGTCTGAAGCTCTTTATTGGTTCATCATCTGTATGAAACTCGTTCTCATTTGACCATCTGTCTAAAGCTTTTTGTTAGTTGACCATCTGTCTAAAGTTCTTTGTTGTTTGACCATCTGTCTGAAGCTCTTTATTGTTAGACCATCTGTCTGAAGCTCTTTAATGCATTATCTTCTTTCTAAAGCTCTTTGTTGGTTGACCATCTGACTGGATCTTTTTGTTGGTTGACCATCTGTCTAAAGCTCTTTGTTGGTTGACCATCTGACCGGATCTTTTTGTTGGTTGACCATCTGACTGGATCTTTTTGTTGGTTGACCATCTGTCTAAAGCTCTTTGTTGGTTGACCACCTGTCTAAAGCTCTTTGTTGGTTGACCATCTGACTGGATCTTTTTGTTGGTTGACCATCTGTCAGGAGCTCTTTGTTGGTTGACCATCTGTCTGAAGCTCTTTGTTGGTTGACCATCTGTCTGAAGCTCTTTGTTGGTTGACCATCTGTCTGAAGCTCTTTGTTGGTTGACCATCTGTCTGAAGCTCTTTGTTGGTTGACCATCTGTCAGGAGACCTTGATGAATCATTTATTTTTCACCAGCTCAAGTTTTACCCCCCAACTCCTTCATCCTTGACAATAGCACTGACTCACAGTTCTCAGTGAAGTCCTTTGTTTGACCAGCTTCTCTTATAGCAATGACTCACAGTTCTCAGTGAAGTCCTTTGTTTGACCAGCTTCTCTTATAGCACTGACTCACAGTTCTCAGTGAAGTCCTTTGTTTGACCAGCTTCTCTTATAGCACTGACTCACAGTTCTCAGTGAAGTCCTTTGTTTGACCAGCTTCTCTTATAGCACTGACTCACAGTTCTCAGTGAAGTCCTTTGTTTGACCAGCTTCTCTTATAGCACAGACTCACAGTTCTCAGTCAAGTCCTTTGTTTGACCAGCTTCTCTTATGGCACAGACTCACAGTTCTCAGTGAAGTCCTTTGTTTGACCAGCTTATCTTATGGCACAGACTCACAGTTCTCAGTGAAGTCCTTTGTTTGACCAGCTTCTCTTATAGCACTGACTCACAGTTCTCAGTGAAGTACAGATGTCAGTGAAGTCCTTTGTTTGACCAGCTTCTCTTATAGCACAGACTCAAAGTTGTCAGTGAAGTCCTTTGTTTGACCAGCTTCTCTTATAGCACAGACTCAAAGTTGTCAGTGAAGTCCTTTGTTTGACCAGCTTCTCTTATCGCACTGACACACAGTTATTAGGTCTCTTCTTTCTTTTTCTTCATACGTAATGTCTGTCTATATCTGCAGTCCTGTTTCTTGGATAAATTTCACTGTTTTTTGTAATTCATGTATGGAACCATAGAGCTTATCTTCTTTAGTGGTTTCACTGGGCCAGTAATTATTTCTCAGTGTCTCATAGTTGGTGCAGTTCTGGAGGATATGTTCCACAGTTTGGGGCACCTGGGCACATGTACATAGATTAGTAGTACCAACCTTAAACTTTGAATACATATGACTTCGGAGTCAGCTGTGTCCTGTTCGGAGATAGAAAATGGTGACTTGTTCCTTTCTTCTTCTTCTTCTTCTTCGTTCGCACTGTCTGTCTATATCTGCAGTCCTGTCTCTTGGATAAATTTCACTGTTTTTTGTAATTCATGTATGGAACCATAGAGCTTATCTTCTTTAGTGGTTTCACTGGGCCAGTAATTATTTCTCAGTAACTCGTAGTTGATGCAGTTCTGGAGGATATGTTCCACAGTTTGGGGCACCTGGGCACATGTACACAGATTAGTAGTACCAACCTTAAACTTTGTATACATATGACTTCGGAGTTGGCTGTGTCCTGTTCGGAGACGGAAGATGGTGACTTGTTCCTTTCTGTTTAGCATGTGATAGTCATCATGTGGTGGTGTTTGTGGCTTCCTGTAGGTTTTTATCATGCTTTTCTTTTGATTATAGGTGACTGGTATGTCTGGCTGCTCCATTTCAGTGCCCTCTTTAGCCAGATAGTCGGCTTTCTCATTGCCTGGTATCCCACAGTGGGAGGGAATCCACTGCAAAGTGACTCTGGTTTTTGACAAGGCATCCTTAAGGTCTGGTAGTTTGTTGCACTGAAGAGCTTCCAGTACTGGTCTTGCATCTGTGAGAATTACTATGGGGCACATATCAATTCTGGAGTCTGATAGTTTTTCAACTGCAGCAATAATTGCCCTAACTTCTGCATCAAAGTTGTTGCAGTATTTTCCAGTGGGTATGGAAATCTTGTCAGTGGTGTTGTTTGGATATTCAATATGTGCTCCTACCCCTCCATTCTTTATGGCATTATGTGCAGATCCATCTGTATACACACGTATCCAGGTGTCACATGGATATTTGTCATCTAGAACACTAAGTGTGGCTGTTGATCTTAAAAGACTGCTCTGCATCTCACTATTCTGCACACCTTTCACTTCAGTCTGAATAGTTATTTGTGTATAATCTGCTTCTTTCCATGGTGTATGCTCTGGTATAGATGATAATGGAGAAACTACAGTTGGAAGGTCAGGTATCAGCTTACGCATACGCTTGGCCTGATGAATGAAGCTGCTTCTTTTAAGCCATCTTAGTGCAAAGTTATTGAATCTCTCCTTCATACTTTGCTGATATACATTCTTGAGGATTCTTTCACTAGCTCCCCATGTGGTTCCACTTTTCTTAATATGGCTACTTTTCTTCTGGCTTTTGCTTCTGCACTGTTGATATGTTGCTTCCAAGTCAGTTTTGAGTCAAGAGTCACTCATAAGTAAGTGAGTTGGTTGTCCATCCTTAAGAATATTTCATTTACAAAGATCTTACCTGCTTTCTGTTTAGATGAGAGAGTGAACAAAGTGGTACTTGATTTCTCTGTGTTGATACTTACACACCATTTGTTTGTCCATGATGTCAAGATGTCTGCTGCTTTTTGTAGTCTCTGTGTAGCAACTGTCGCATATTCATCTGTACACCACATGACCAGATCATCTGCATACAGTGCTGCTTTGATTCCATAGGGAAGTTCCTTGACCAGGTCATTAATGAATACAAGGAATAGTGTAGGGGAAAGGACTCCTCCTTGTGGCACACCATGTCACAGCAGTACTTTCTGGCTTTTGTGTCTATCCATTACTAGATAAAAGGGATGGCGACTGCAGTAAAACTGGTTTAAATAAACAAGGTAGATAGAGGTGTATGGTGCAGTTTTACAAAGTGAGGGAGGGAGTGAGTAAGGTGAGAAAAAAGTGAATAGAAAGTATGAGAATGCGTAAATGAAAAACATACAAAATCCGATATTTCGGCGTGAGCCTTATTCAAGGATACATGCACAACGGGACAAAAACATGAAGAACTTATCTGAATGTGTCTTCCTCCAAGTAGAATTTTTCTATCGGATGTTGTATGTTTTTCTTTTATACATTCCCTTTCTTTCTATTCACTTTTTTCTCACCTTACTCACTCCCTCCCTCACTTTGTAAAACTGCACCATACACCTCTATCTACCTCATCCATTACTACTCTAGCTCTTCTATTGTGTAAATAGGACTTTATCCAGTTGTACAGTCTTCCATTCACATTGCAGTTTCTTAGTTTCCACAGCAGACCTTTTTTCTATACTTTATCAAAGGCTTTCCTCAGTTCTATCCACGCTGCTAGTACAAGGTTTTTCTCTTGGAATGCATCCTCAATCTCTTGAGAGAGATAGGTCACTTGATCTTCTGTGCTGTAGTACTGCCTAAATCCTGCTTGTTGTGGAACGAGACGGTTTTCACTTTCTAGGTACCATTTTAGCCTCAGGTCTATGATGCGTTCCATCGTTTTGCAGAGGCAGCTAGTGAGACTGATTGGCCTGTAGTTGGAGGCTGTATCACTATTTTTCCCTGGCTTTAGCAGTGGTACCATGCTTGCTTCCTTCTAGATTTGAGGTAACTTACTTGTGCTTCAGCACATACTGAAAATATCCAACAGCTTTCCCATTGCTGCCATTCCAAGGTTCTTGATCATTTCATTGGACACTCCATCTGGTCCTAGTGATTTCCTTGGTTTCAGTTTACTGACTGCTAGGTCTAACTCACTGCGTGTGATTGGTGCATCCATGACCTCCACTTTTCTGCTAAGTTCCTCTTCTTTCTGTGGGTCAATGCGTACTGTACACTCTTTCTCTGGATGGATATCAATGTTGCAGTCCTGTGCAAACATGCGAGCAAAGTGATTTGCTACCTGCTTATCTGTAAGAGATTTCCCATCCTCTATTAGTGTAATCTTTGTACTTCTTCCAGTACTCTCATCATTTAACTGTTTGATTAGTTTCCACAGTTTCCTTCCATCCTTTTCAAAGTTTAGGGACTCTGTTTTCTCTCTCCAACTTTCCCGTCTGGCTTGCAGCTTGGCTCTCTTAAATTTGGCCTTAGCATGTTGGTAATTGTGGTGTTCTTGACATGGTCTATTTTCTGCTTGCTTTCGAGCTGTTTCCACATCGTCATGGAGTTTTCCCAGCTCACTGGACCAGTATGGTTTATAGTCTCTACAAGCCTCCTCTGGGAATGGTTTCACAGGCGGCCCGAAGGATACAAGCATTGAATTCCTTCACTGTGATGTTAATATCCTTACCTTCTATGGACAGCTGTCCCACCAGGATACCTGTACGATGTCTGTGCTTTTTTATAGTTCCATCTGGGAAGAAGGCTGCTGGTGTTAAGGAGTTCATTTTCTATTGTCAGGAAGACTGGTCGATGGTCGCTACCTCCAAGTTGTTTTCCAACTTCACGTGTAATGTTCCACTTCAGATCTGGAGAGTGGAATGCCAGATCTGGTGTTGAGGTTGTATGCCAAGCCTTTTAGTAAAATGTTGGGGGATCCATTGGCTGGTTGATCAGGAGAAGTCCATTATCATCCTGCCAGCTCTCAATTTCCTCTCCTCTCTTGTCTGTGTGGTCATAGCCCCAGCTCTGGGAATGACTGTTAAAATCGCCACAGACCATCAGTCTCTCTTTGTGTGGGATTGTTTCTAGAGCAAGTGGATGGTCATTAGGACAGTAATAGTTATGTAGGTGGAAGTCTGTATTACTGGTTTTTAGATGGATCATCTGATATTTGGCTCCTTCCATGTACACTCCCACCTGACATGTGCTGATGTTATTCTTAACATGTGTGAGTACTCCTCCTTTTCTTCTGTCATGTCGGTCTGATCTAAAACACTGGTAGCCTCTGATTTTAAAGGTGGCATCTTTGGTTAGGTGTGTCTCCTGTATGCAGTATATACTTACCTGCTCTGCAAAGAGTATGTTCTCTAGTTCAACCTTTTTGCTATAGCCATCTCTAACACTGCTGACACCCTCAGCATTCCACTGCATTATTTTTAAGTTCTTGCTTTTTGGCAGTTTTCTGCCGTTGTATTTTTTGGCCAGTAGCTCTACTCTCATGTCTCTTGACTCCACAAGACGAACTGAGAGGACCTCCAGTAGCATTGGGTGGACCCTTTCGAGGCAGGGGGCCCGGCACTGCACCTGCCTGGTTAGTCTTCACAGGGCAAGCACCATGTTTGAAAACTGCAGATAGAGACATTTCATTAGCGATACTAATCTCTGATTTTTGGTTGGGTACCTCTGACTTCAGCACCTTTCCTTGCTAGGGCAGACTGTGGTCTTGCTCGAACTGCCATGAAGACAGTATGGCTGGCCTGGCCAAAACTTTGTTTTCCAGCCTCTGGTGGCTGTATGTAAGTCCCTTCTCCATGTCAAATGGTTTGGAGACAGTTCCACAAAGACACTCTGACTTTGGGATAAGGAATCCGATGAGTTCTTCAACAATATCCATTCCCCGCCACCTATAGTCTGCTGGCTCTGTTTTGTTTACATCATTCTGATAGCCATTGTTGTAAAGACCTATAGGCTTGTCACGTCCTGGAATCATTGGTTTCACACCAGACTTCCCTCATCCCCGCCAGATGTCCTCATCCATCCACCAACCTGACATTACATTTTACAAAAATAACAATTACAATGAGTGTTGATTGCTACAAGTTTCTGGGCTACAGAAGTAGGTCAGAGTTTTCAAGCAAACAGATCTATGTTCCCTGTCTCACAAACACTATATTAAGATAAGTTGTTCCCTGTCTCACAAACACTATGTTAAGATAAGTTGTTCCCTGTCTCACAAACACTATGTTAAGATAAGTTGTTCCCTGTCTCACAAACACTATGTTAAGATAAGTTGTTCCCTGTCTCACAAACACTATGTTAAGATAAGTTGTTCCCTGTCTCACAAACACTATGTTAAGATAAGTTGTTCCCTGTCTCACAAACACTATGTTAAGATAAGTTGTTCCCTGTCTCACAAACACTATGTTAAGATAAGTGTGCTCTTAACACAGTTGTTCCCAGGGGGACAGTTGTTAGTGAAACCCTTTGTTTGACTAGCTTCTCTTATTGCACTGATGCACTTTTGTCAGTCAAGTCCTTTGTCTGACCAGTTTCTCTTATGGCACAGACTCACAGTTGTTAGTCAAGTCCTTTGTTTGACTAGCTTCTCTTATAGCACTGATGCACTTTTGTCAGTGTAGTGCTTTGTTTGACCAGTTTCTCTTATAGCACTGACTCACAGTTCTCAGTGAAGTCCTTTGTTTGACCAGCTTCTCTTATAGCACTGATGCACTTTTGTCAGTCAAGTCCTTTGTTTGACCAGTTTCTCTTATAGCACTGATGCACTTTTGTCAGTCAAGTCCATTGTTTGACTAGCTTCTCTTTTAACACAAACTCACAGTTGTTAGTCAAGTCTTTTGTCTGACCAGTTTCTCTTACAGCACTGATGATGTCTGCTCAGTCCACTACCTGCCCTTCCTCCATAACAGCTGAGCCAGTCAGCTGATCTGCTCTTCATTTACACCAACACCTGCATGGCCTGGTACAAAAAAATGAAGGTCATTTGATGGATCTGTGACATCTGCCTGGATTCAAGGTCATTGTTATCTTGGAGAGCTAACCTGAATTTTCTGTAGCTTATTCATAGACTTGCTGGAGATGCATGTAGGGTATGTTGTAAGTAGTGCTGTGATATAAGGCAGCTCAGAATTGTCATTGTGAGATTGTTGTTGCAACAAAAGCATCACTGGGTTCTGTCATTGTTCTGCCATCTGAGACCAGGATATAGATGAGAAGGTTGTCATGATCATACAGTTCTAGTGACCTGCTGCCATCTTTATTTCTGATGTTTTGTGGCTCTCTGAAAGCTCCCAGCATTCGACTTCAATCAGCTTGTTCCACAACTCTACACACATTGTCCAGTACATGGCAAAGACTATATATCAGTTTGTTCCACAACTCTACACACATTGTCCAGTACATGACAAGGAGTGTATATCAGCTTGTTCCACAACTCTATACACATTGTCCAGTACATGGCAAGCAAGTGTAATATCAGCAACAGGTTGTAGTCTCCTCATCTCATATTGTAGAACTTAGATTCTGATACAAATTTTGTTTTAAGGATTTTACCAGCAGTGGTTGGTTCTATGTATAAACTAGGAAAAAGGTAGGAAAAGCTTTATTACTTAACAAGTACACAGTTGTGATGTTTTAGCATGAGCCTTAATCATACAAAAACACACAGGATGAAGAAATAGAGAAAGAAGATAAACTATAAATTCACATGAATGCTTTGTAAAAAACAGGAACGGAAGAAAAAAAAAAGAGTAAAATAAAATGAACGGAGCACTTAGCTGTGACTTGTAAGAAGCTATGACTTGTAAGAAGCTGTGACTTGTAAGAAGCTGTGGCTTGTAAGAAGCTGTGGCTTGTAAGAGGCTGTGTTCAGAAGTAGCTTCATGTATAGTTATGTACTTGGTTTTATATACCCATACACTAATTATTCATGGTTGGTTCTGTGATCACTTCAATACCCAGCTTTCTTACTCATTCACCCTGGAGTGTAGGAATACATTTAAAACGTTTCCTAGTGATTTTCCTTTCATACTTCCCGTGTGTTCTACGAGCGGTAAGGAAGATCCACCGACGGCTTGCTGGGTCAGTCGCTCTTTAATTAAAGGCAGAGTTTAACACATGGGGGAGAAACCTCGCCCCTCCCCCAGCCAGCCAGATCCACATAGCCTCATCGGCCACCTTTTCCAGCCTATACAAACGTGTTGGGATGACTTATGTATACACCAGACATCAGCAAGTAACTAATTTTCACTTTACACTGCACAAAAGAAGCTTCAACATTGTTGGCTGCAGAGCAAGGCAAAGTAGCCACCTTACACGACGGTGATAGTGAGAATAGCATTTTTGTCTCAGTTTTTTAATCGGAGCCGTAGCCAATCCAAGATGGCGTCTGTGCTAGGATGTCATAATTTTCATAAGTAAGCATCAAATTCTGGCCTAGCGTGCTAGATACGTGATATAAAATCATCACATTAGAAGTTAATAGTGGAACTGTAGTGTTACAAATTGTTTAAGTCTTATGTAAGTGGTGGCAACCACAGCGATCTATGTTCACGAAAACTTTCTTGTCCCAATGTATTTGGCGCGTTACTGGTTTCTTGTGCTATACTTGTACCAGCCTGGCCTTATCATGTTTGTTTCTTGTGCTATACTCATACTAGCCTGACTTTATCGTTTGTTTCATGTGATATACTCATACCAGCCTGACTTTATCATGTCTGTTTCTTGTGCTGTACTCATACCAGCCTAACTTTATTGTCTTTATTTGTTTTACTACTGTACTAGCAAGACCATGACTTCTTATCTTAACAACCCTTCTTATACTAGCTTTTGACCTTGCTTTTATCTTATTAAGTTGTTTTGGTTTTTTTTTATTTGTATGTTGTGTTCTAATGCATGACTTGGGAAATGCTGATGTCAGTCACAGCTGAAATATTTAATGTTGAGTCTCTGTTCCGAGACATGGTTGGTTGGTCAGTGAACTCAGATGTGTGGAGGGGGCACTGAGGATGGAGCAAAACAGTTTAACTATGATATTCTTGTTCCTAACAAACAATAAGCATTCATACAGTTTAACTATGATATTCTTGTTCCTAACAAACAATAAGCATTCATACAGTTTAACTATGATATTCTTGTTCCTAACAAACAATAAACATTCATACAGTTTAACTATGATATTCTTGTTCCTAACAAACAATAAACATTCATACAGTTTAACTATGATATTCTTGTTCCTAACAAACAATAAACATTCATACAGTTTAACTATGATATTCTTGTTCCTAACAAACAATAAACATTCATACAGTTTAACTATGATATTCTTGTTCCTAACAAGCAAACATTCATACAGTTTAACTATGATATTCTTGTTCCTAACAAACAGTAAACATTCATACAGTTTAACTATGATATTCTTGTTCCTAACAAACAAACATTCATACAGTTTAACTATGATATTCTTGTTCCTAACAAACAATAAACATTCATACAGTTTAACTATGATATTCTTGTTCCTAACAAACAAACATTCATACAGTTTAACTATGATATTCTTGTTCCTAACAAACAGTAAACATTCATACAGTTTAACTATGATGTTCCTAACAAACAATAAACATTCATACAGTTTAACTATGATATTCTTGTTCCTAACAAACAAACATTCATACAGTTTAACTATGATATTCTTGTTCCTAACAAACAGTAAACATTCATACAGTTTAACTATGATATTCTTGTTCCTAACAAACAATAAACATTCATACAGTTTAACTATGATATTCTTGTTCCTAATAAACAATAAACATTCATACAGTTTAACTATGATATTCTTGTTCCTAACAAACAATAAACATTCATACAGTTTAACTATGATATTCTTGTTCCTAACAAACAATAAATTCATACAGTTTAACTATGATATTCTTGTTCCTAACAAACAATAAACATTCATACAGTTTAACTATGATATTCTTGTTCCTAACAAACAATAAACATTCATACAGTTTAACTATGATATTCTTGTTCCTAACAAACAAACATTCATACAGTTTAACTATGATCTTCTTGTTTCTAACAAATAATAAACATTCATACAGTTTAACCTTGATCTTGCCAGATGTTGTAAAGATGTATTTGTTCTCACAGAAATGCTAGTGACATGTGTCAGGCAGTTGTGCAGTTTATAACTTGTTATGATTGCCAAAGTTTTGCTATCTTGATGCTGGATTTTCTGAAGCACACTTTTCTGTCCCTAACTCCCCACTTTCCTTTTCATATTTAGTAGTAACCTGTTAGGTGTGAATCTAGTAACCTGCTAGGTGTGAATCTAGTAACCTGCTAGGTGTGAATCTAGTAACCTGCTAGGTGTGAATCTAGTAACCTGCTAGGTGTGAATCTAGTAACCTGCTAGGTGTGAATATAGTAACCTGCTAGGTGTGAATCTAGTAACCTGCTAGGTGTGAATATAGTAACCTGCTAGGTGTGAATATAGTAACCTGCTAGGTGTGAATATAGTAACCTGTTAGGTGTGAATCTTCACACATATATTCTGTAGAAAGGAAAGAGAATTTGAGAGGTCAGTTGCAGTTCTTAAAATTCATGTATTTTTGCTGGGACAAGTAATACAGCCAAACTACAAGTTCACTGTAACATGCTCTACAGGTCAGCAGAAGACATTGTTCACATCTCAGCAGCAGATCTGGAGTCATGTACAGAAACTTTGCAGGAAAAAAGATGAAAGTGCACAGATGATGCACATCCCAAGAAATGAGGTCAGTATTCTGGTCTTGTTAAGCTCTGCAGCCCATAAATAGTGTGATGTGTACAGGACTCAGTACCAGCTCATATATAACATATAACGAGACAGCACTGTACACCACAACATTTATAACACATGACAACACTGTACATGGAAACAAACATGACAGCACTGTACATGGAAACAAACATGACAGCACTGTACATGAAAGCAAACATGACAGCACTGTACACAGCAACATTTATAACATGACACCACTACATGGAACAAAAATGACAGCACTACACAGCAGCATTTATAACATGACAGCACTGTACACAGCAACATTTACAACATGACAGCACTACACAGCAACATTTATAACATGACAGCACTACATGGAAACAAAAATGACAGCACTACACAGAAGCATTTATAACATGACAGAAGGAAAAAATGGTCACCTATGTTTACTGCCATGTTTTCTTCTTTCTCATTTGAGTGAGGTAATATGTGAACATGGCTGAACAACTTGCTGATCTCCAAGACAAGCAGCTCTCTGGAGAGAAGAGTTACACCAAGCTTGATTTGTGTGGGGATGGTCGAGATAAACATTTGAACTGTGACGAGTCAGGTGAGGTGGTCAGGATAAATATTTGAACTGTGATAAGTCAGGTGAGGTGGTCGAGATAAATGCTTGAACTGTGACAAGTCAGGTGAGGTGGTCAAGATAAGTGCTTGAACTGTGACAAGTCAGGTAAAATGGTCGAGATAAATGCTTGAACTGTGACAAGTCAGGTGAGGTGATCAAGATAAACATTTGAACTGTGACAAGTCAGGTGAGGTGATCAAGATAAATGCTTGAACTGTGACAAGTCAGGTAAGATGGTCGAGATAAATGCTTGAACTGTGACAAGTCAGGTGAGATGGTCGAGATAAATGCTTGAACTGTGACAAGTCAGGTGAGATGGTCAAGATAGATGTGTGAGCTGTGACGAATCAGGTGAGGTGGTCGAGATAAACACTTAAACTGTGTTTTTTTATTGGTCTGCTTGTTTTCAAGCTTTGATGTAGAAAAAATAGTTTTTAGTTTTTCATTTCAATTTAGATAAATGAGTTTTCTAATTTTTCAGTTCAGTCTAGAGTTTTCTAGTTTTTCGGTTCATCATCATCATCATGTGCCGTGCTGACTGGCGTTGGCTATTATGCTTCTCCAGAGTACATGATCTTCTAACATTCATTGATAAGGATGTGTTGGCTAATGTGTTTCTCATTCTCTGAAATGCTGTCTTTGCTTGGGCTGTTCTGTTCCAAATTTCTGTTCTGCACTTCCCATCTGAAGTTATTACTGCTCCAAGGTATTTGAATTTCTGCACCTGCTTTAGAATAGTTCCGTTTAATTTAATACTGCATGTTGGTGGATTCTGTTTCTTAGATATAACCATAGTCTCTGTCTTTTTTATATTTAAAGTAAGGCCTTTCTTTTCACTTTCTTTGGTGACTTTATACAAGAGATTTTGCAGGTCTCGTTGGTTCTCAGCTATCAGTACTGTGTCGTCAGCATATCGAAGGTTGTTAATATTGTATCCTCCAATTTTTATGCATGGTTCTGTGATGATTGTTCTTAGAATATTCTCGCTGTACAGAGAAAAAAAGGTCTGGAGATAGTACACATCCCTGTCTCACCCCTTGTTTTATAGATTGATATTTTCTACTTCTGTTTTCAACTCGAATTGCTGCTTCTTGGTGCCAGTATAGATGTTTTACAATCCTCAGGTCTTTGCCGTCTATATTGATGTCTTCAAGCATTTTAATAATTTCATTATGTTTCACCTTGTCAAATGCCTTGGTGTAATCAATGAAGCATAAGTAGAGATCTTTCTGTACTTCTAAAGCTCTTTCTGTTAGTGTTCGTAAAGCAAAAATTGCATTGTGTGTTCCCTTTCCTTCAACAAATCCAAACTGTTCATCTGCTATTTCCATTTTTATCTTTTTCCTTGTTCTTCTCATAATTATTCTCAGAAGTAGCTTCGTTATGTGACATGAGAGGCTGATAGTCCAGTGGTCGTCACATTCCTTTGCACCTGGTTTCTTTGGTAGTGCTAGAAACGTGGATTTAATCAGGTCACTGGGAATATAACCACTGTTGTAAATGTCATTCAGTAACTTGATTATTATTTTTATTCCTGTCTCCTCTAGTGCCTCTATTTCTTCTATTGTTATATTATCAGGCCCAGTCGCTTTTCCTTTCTTCATGTGTTTGATGGCATCTATGATTTCATCTTCAAGTATTGGTGGTCCATCACAGTTTTCAGTATTTGGTGTTAATTCTGGTCTTTCTCCTCCATATAGCTCACCTATGTACTCTGTCCACAATGTCTTCTTTTCCCATTAACATTTTACCTTCTTTTGATTTCGGGATATCTTTGTTATATTTTGTCTTCCTACCTGTGAGTTCACTAATTTTTTTGTGCATGTTTTTGCTGTCTTTATTATGAGAGTCTTTCTATTTGTCTGCACTGTTCATTTAACCACACTTCGTTTGGTTCTATGCATTTGCGTCTTATTTCTTTATTTCTCTTGCTGTATTTTTACTCCTCCTCTTGTCCATCAGTCCTAAGATGTCGTCTGTCATCCATTTATTTTTAGAGGCTTCTTTTTTTTGGTGGTATTATCTCCCTAACATTTTGGTGGATAGAATCTCTTAACATTGCTCATTGTTCATCTATAGTATTTATCTTTGCTATTGCATTGTATCTATTTGTTATAATAACTTTGTATTGTTCTCGCAGTTTTTGGTCATTTGTAAGGAGTTCTGTATTCAGTTTGATGCTTCTGACTTTTCTGCACACTTTTTTTTTATCTTTATTCTAATTTTTCCACACAGTGGGTCATGGTCACTATTGCAGTCAGCTCCTGGCATGGTTTTTGTTGTCAGTAATGCATTCCAGAATCGTTTGTTGATTAATATGTAGTCTATCTGATTAAAAGTCTTTTTGTCTGGGCTGCACCACGTTGCCGGTCTTTGGGGATGTTGTTTAAACCAAGTGTTTCCTACAACCATGCTGTGTATTCTTGCCCATTCAATTAATTTACTACCTCTGTCATTCCTCTCCCCCAGTCCATAGTCACCAGCGATGTCTGAAGTTCTTCCTTTACCAACTTTGGCATTAAAATCTCCCATGACTATAGTAACTTCATGTGACTTTGTGTGTTTCAGGGCTGTCTGTATTTCATTATAAAATAGCTGAACATCTTCTTCAGAACTGTCAGATGTTGGAGCATACACTTGTATAATATTTATGTTTATTGGTCGTCCTTTCAGTTGGGCTAGCAGGACTCGGTCTGAGATGTTCAGATATCATACAATTGTCCTTGCTGTTTTTCAGTTCAGTCTAGATAACTGAGTTTTCTAGTTTTTCAGTTCAGTCTAGATAACTGAGTTTTGTTGATGTTACAGATTAGATTACTATTAGCAAGATCAGTGAGAATTTGTCTTTAGTTAAAGTGTATATGCCACATTTCACAGAACTGTGTAAACTACCTCTAACTGTAGCATGTTTCTTATCTTTATCTGTTTCAGATATGATAAGTAAACAACATTGTCTTATCACTTCCCAGAAGGATAAAGTACACAACAGTTCAGGTTTGTGCAGTCATGAGTGTAGTTTGAGTGACAATATGCAAGAAGGTGCTAGAACTTCTGTTACAAATGTTTATCCTGCAACTGATGTGATGGAGTATGGTAATGAGCTAGTCCTGGATGTAAAGAAAGAACCAGTGAATGCCATGGACTATAAGATAATGGCAGATAAGGTTAATGTGACTCATAGTGTTGCCCTGGAAACTCCTGAGCACAAAGAATTGCCACAGAAATGTTTTTTTCTTGATAAAAGCGTTCAAAATACAAGCAGCAGCAACTCTGAAGTTCAAGGTCATGTTAATTCCTTTACCGGGCGGCATCCAGGACGGAGACTTTTTAAATGTGACTTTTGTGATGCCGGGTTTTATGACATTGGTGACCTTGGCAAGCACAGGCAGACGCATGCTGGAGAAAGACCTTACAAGTGCGATATCTGTGCCTTAAATTTTATCCGAAGCAGCGACCTCAACAGACATGTGAGAGTGCATGCTGGCCAGACATCTTACGCATGTGAGGTTTGTGGGTTAGGTTTTGCTGAGAGTGGTAGTCTGTGTAGACACAGGAGACTTCATGTGGGAGAAAAACCTTACAAGTGTGACTCTTGTGGCATAGGGTTCACTGAAAAGTGTAATCTACAGAGACACAGAAGAATACATTCGGGGGTGAAGCCATACAAGTGTGATTTGTGTAATGCAGAGTTCACTGAAAAGTGTAACCTGCAAAGACACAAAAGAATACACACAGGAGAAAAGCCTTACAAATGTGATGTTTGTGGGGTAGGGTTTGCTCAAAGTGGTGATCTCACAAAACACAAGAGAACTCATACAGGAGAGAAGCCTTACAAATGTGATGTTTGTGGGGTAGGGTGTAACCAGAGTGGTGACTTGAACAAACATAAGAGAATCCATGCAAGAGTGCAGCCACACAAGTGTGAAGTTTGTGGCTCAGGGTTTACCACAGAAGATAGTCTGGACAAGCACAGAATCACACACACGCTTGACTTACCTTTCAGGTGCGATATTTGTGGTGCCGGCTACAGGCGAAGTTGGGATTTAAATAAACATGTTAGGAAGCATACAGGTGAGAGACCTTACAGGTGTGAGATTTGTGATGTAGGATTTACGCTGAACTGTAACCTGCAGAGACACAAGAGAACACACACGGGAGAGAAGCCTCACAAATGTGATGTTTGTGGGGCAGGGTTTGCTCAGAACAGTGACTTAAACAAGCACAGGAAGGTGCATGATGGAGAACAGCCGTTCAAGTGTGACCAGTGTGATCTGAGGTTTCATTTAAATGTCAGCTTACAGAGGCACAGAAGACTACACACAGGTCAGAAGCTTCACAAATGTGATGTTTGTGGGGTGATGTCTTCTCACAGCGCTGATTCACAACATGAAACAGAAAGTGCTTCCAAGTGGTGCGCTTGCAGCAGGGCCAGTGCCCAGAACAATGACTGTGTTAATCTTATCAAGATACATACATGACAGTACATGGGCATATGTGATGTGGTGTACACATGACAGTACATGGGCATATGTGATGTACACATGACAGTGGATATGCATGTTTAATGACAAGATAGATGAGAGCAAATGTGCATGTTTGACATGTAATATGCACATCATAGTAAATATGCAACCTTAATGTTTGTAGTTGATACATATCTGTCACAGTTCTCCTTGCTGATGTCATGATAACATACATAGATCTAACAGTTCTCCTTGCTGATGTCATGATAAAATACATAGATGTAACAGTTCTTGGTTTATTAGAAGAATGTTGCGAATCCCTTGACAGCAAAAATAACTAATGAAGAATGTATGAGAAGAGCTGGAGAGACAAAAAATCTTGTCAAAAAGATAAGAGAGAGACAATGTACTTTCACAGGATATGCAATGAGAAGAGAGGGCATTGAAAATATTATAACAACAGGAAAAATAGAAGGAAGAAGATCAAGAAGAAGACCAAGAGAAATGATACTGACAGGATGGTGTGAGAGGAGGTCACCAACTGAGCTGATGACCTGCATGAAAGATCATGTACTCTGGAGAAGCATAATAGCCTGGCACCTGATGATGATGATGATGAACAGTTCTTCTTGCTGATGACATTCTTTAACAAAGATCTGACCCATCAGAAGTTGGTTATCTCTGTGTATTTGTCGTAAGTTGGTTATCTGTCTGTGTATTTATTGTAAGTTGGTTATCTCTGTGTATTTGTCGTAAGTTGGTTATCTGTCTGTGTATTTATTGTAAGTTGGTTATCTGTCTGTGTATTTATTGTAAGTTGGTTATCTGTCTGTGTATTTATTGTAAGTTGGTTATCTGTCTGTGTATTTATTGTAAGTTGGTTATCTGTCTGTGCATTTATTGTAAGTTGGATATTTGTGGTGCCGGCTACAGGCGAAGTTGGGATTTAAATAAACATGTTAGGAAGCATACAGGTGAGAGACCTTACAGGTGTGAGATTTGTGATGTAGGATTTACGCTGAACTGTAACCTGCAGAGACACAAGAGAACACACACGGGAGAGAAGCCTCACAAATGTGATGTTTGTGGGGTAGGGTGTAACCAGAGTGGTGACTTGAACAAACATAAGAGAATCCATGCAAGAGTGCAGCCACACAAGTGTGAAGTTTGTGGCTCAGGGTTTACCACAGAAGATAGTCTGGACAAGCACAGAATCACACACACGCTTGACTTACCTTTCAGGTGCGATATTTGTGGTGCCGGCTACAGGCGAAGTTGGGATTTAAATAAACATGTTAGGAAGCATACAGGTGAGAGACCTTACAGGTGTGAGATTTGTGATGTAGGATTTACGCTGAACTGTAACCTGCAGAGACACAAGAGAACACACACGGGAGAGAAGCCTCACAAATGTGATGTTTGTGGGGCAGGGTTTGCTCAGAACAGTGACTTAAACAAGCACAGGAAGGTGCATGATGGAGAACAGCCGTTCAAGTGTGACCAGTGTGATCTGAGGTTTCATTTAAATGTCAGCTTACAGAGGCACAGAAGACTACACACAGGTCAGAAGCTTCACAAATGTGATGTTTGTGGGGTGATGTCTTCTCACAGCGCTGATTCACAACATGAAACAGAAAGTGCTTCCAAGTGGTGCGCTTGCAGCAGGGCCAGTGCCCAGAACAATGACTGTGTTAATCTTATCAAGATACATACATGACAGTACATGGGCATATGTGATGTGGTGTACACATGACAGTACATGGGCATATGTGATGTACACATGACAGTGGATATGCATGTTTAATGACAAGATAGATGAGAGCAAATGTGCATGTTTGACATGTAATATGCACATCATAGTAAATATGCAACCTTAATGTTTGTAGTTGATACATATCTGTCACAGTTCTCCTTGCTGATGTCATGATAACATACATAGATCTAACAGTTCTCCTTGCTGATGTCATGATAAAATACATAGATGTAACAGTTCTTGGTTTATTAGAAGAATGTTGCGAATCCCTTGACAGCAAAAATAACTAATGAAGAATGTATGAGAAGAGCTGGAGAGACAAAAAATCTTGTCAAAAAGATAAGAGAGAGACAATGTACTTTCACAGGATATGCAATGAGAAGAGAGGGCATTGAAAATATTATAACAACAGGAAAAATAGAAGGAAGAAGATCAAGAAGAAGACCAAGAGAAATGATACTGACAGGTTATGGTGTGAGAGGAGATCACCAACTGAGCTGATGACCTGCATGAAAGATCATGTACTCTGGAGAAGCATAATAGCCTGGCACCTGATGATGATGATGATGAACAGTTCTTCTTGCTGATGACATTCTTTAACAAAGATCTGACCCATCAGAAGTTGGTTATCTCTGTGTATTTGTCGTAAGTTGGTTATCTGTCTGTGTATTTATTGTAAGTTGGTTATCTCTGTGTATTTGTCGTAAGTTGGTTATCTGTCTGTGTATTTATTGTAAGTTGGTTATCTGTCTGTGTATTTATTGTAAGTTGGTTATCTGTCTGTGTATTTATTGTAAGTTGGTTATCTGTCTGTGTATTTATTGTAAGTTGGTTATCTGTCTGTGCATTTATTGTAAGTTGGTTATCTGTCTGTGCATTTATTGTAAGTTGGTTATCTGTCTGTGTATTTATTGTAAGTTGGTTATTTGTCTGTGCATTTATTGTAAGTTGGTTATCTGTCTGTGCATTTACTGTAAGTTGGTTATTTGTCTGTGCATTTATTGTAAGTTGGTTATCTGTGCATTTATTGTAAGTTGGATATTTGTCTGTGCATTTATTGTAACTGTTATGATTGTGTTTATCCAGGATGTACTGAACTATGCCTTCTTGTGCAGAAACAAATTCTGGCATGACACAGTATCTTAACTATCATGTTGTTTTTATCATTTAACATAGAGAGAGAGAAAACATTTCAGTGTTAGATGTGCCTGTTTCCCCAAGAGAGAGAGAACATTTCACTATTAGATGTGCCTGTTTCCCCAAGAGAGAGAGAGAAAAAACATTTAACTATTAGATTTGCCTGTTTCCACAAGAGAGAGAGAGAACATTTCACTATTAGATGTGCCTGTTTCCACAAGAGAGAACATGTCACTATTAGATGTGCCTGTTTCCACAAGACAGAGAGAACATTTCACTATATTAGATGTGCCTGTTTCCACAAGAGAGAGAAAACATGTCACTAGTTTAGATGTGCCTGTTTCCACAACAGAGAGAGAACTTTTCACTATTAGATGTGCCTGTTTCCCCAAGAGAGAGAGAGAGAGAGAACATTTCACTATTAGATGTGCCTGTTTCCACAAGAGAGAGAGAGAACATTTCACTATTAGATGTGCCTGTTTCCCCAAGAGAGAGAGAGAGAGAACATTTCACTATTAGATGTGCCTGTTTCCCCAAGAGAGAGAGAGAGAGAACATTTCACTATTAGATGTGCCTGTTTCCCCAAGAGAGAGAGAGAGAGAACATTTCACTATTAGATGTGCCTGTTTCCCCAAGAGAGAGAACATTTCACTATTAGATGTGCCTGTTTCCCCAAGAGAGGGAGAGAACATTTCACTATTAGATGTGCCTGTTTCCCCAAGAGAGAGAGAGAGAGAACATTTCACTATTAGATGTGCCTGTTTCCCCAAGAGAGAGAGAGAACATTTTCACTATTAGATGTGCCTGTTTCCACAAGAGAGAGAGAGAACATTTTCACTATTAGATGTGCCTGTTTCCCCAAGAGAGAGAGAACATTTCACTATTAGATGTGCCTGTTTCCCCAAGAGAGAGAGAGAGAAAAAACATTTAACTATTAGATTTGCCTGTTTCCACAAGAGAGAGAGAGAACATTTCACTATTAGATGTGCCTGTTTCCACAAGAGAGAACATGTCACTATTAGATGTGCCTGTTTCCACAAGACAGAGAGAACATTTCACTATATTAGATGTGCCTGTTTCCACAAGAGAGAGAAAACATGTCACTATTTTAGATGTGCCTGTTTCCACAACAGAGAGAGAACTTTTCACTATTAGATGTGCCTGTTTCCCCAAGAGAGAGAGAGAGAGAACATTTCACTATTAGATGTGCCTGTTTCCACAAGAGAGAGAGAACATCTTCTCAGTGTTAGATTGTCTGTTTCCCCGAAGGAGAGAGAGAGAACATTTCACTATTAGATGTGCCTGTTTCCCCAAGAGAGAGAGAGAGAACATTTCACTATTAGATGTGCCTGTTTCCCCAAGAGAGAGAGAGAGAGAGAACATTTCACTATTAGATGTGCCTGTTTCCCCAAGAGAGAGAGAACATTTCACTATTAGATGTGCCTGTTTCCCCAAGAGAGAGAGAGAACATTTCACTATTAGATGTGCCTGTTTTCACAAGAGAGAGAGAACATTTCACTATTAGATGTGCCTGTTTCCCCAAGAGAGAGAGAGAACATTTTCACTATTAGATGTGCCTGTTTCCACAAGAGAGAGAGAGAGAACATTTTCACTATTAGATGTGCCTGTTTCCACAACAGAGAGAGAACATTTTCACTATTAGATGTGCCTGTTTCCACAAGAGAGAGAAAACATGTCACTATTAGATGTGCCTGTTTCCACAAGAGAGAGAGAGAACATTTCACTATTAGATGTGCCTGTTTCCCCAGGAGAGAGAGAGAGAACATTTCACCATTAGATGTGCCTGTTTCCCCAAGAGAGAGAGAGATAGAGAACATTTTAACTATCAGATGTGCCTGTTTCTACAAGAGAGAGAGAGAGAGAACATTTTCACTATTATATGTGCCTGTTTCCCCAAGAGAGAGAGAGAGAGAACATTTTCACTATTAGATGTGCCTGTTTCCACAAGAGAGAGAGAGAGAACATTTTCACTATTAGATGTGCCTGTTTCCCCAAGAGAGATAGAGAACATTTCACTGTTAGATGTGCCTGTTTCCACAAGAGAGAGAGAGATAGAGAACATTTCACTATTATATGTGCCTGTTTCCACAAGAGAGAGAGAGAGAGAACATTTCACTATTAGATTTGCCTGTTTACCTAAGAGAGAAGAGAGAAAACATTTTAGTGTCAGATGTGGCTGTTTCCCTAAGGGGGAAAGAGAGAACATCATCTCAGTGTTAGATTTGCCTGTTTCCCTAAGGCAGAGAGAGAGAAAACATCATCTCAGTGTTAGATTTGCCTATTTCCCTAAGGGAAAGAGAGAGAGAAAACATCATCTCAGTGTTAGATTTGCCTATTTCCCTAAGGGAAAGAGAGAGAGAAAACATCATCTCAGTGTTAGATTTGCCTATTTCCCTAAGGGAAAGAGAGAGAACATCATCTCAGTGTTAGATTTGCCTGTTTCCCTAAGGGAAAGAGAGAGAACATAATCTCAGTGTTAGATTTGCCTGTTTCCCTAAGGGAAAGAGAGAACATCATCTCAGTGTTAGATTTGCCTGTTTCCCTAAGGGAGAGAGAGAGAACATCTGCTCAGTGTTAGATTGCCTGTTTCCCTAAGGGAAAGAGAGAGAGAGAACATCTTCTCAGTGTTAGATTGCCTGTTTCTCTAAGGGAAAGAGAGAGAGAGAACATCATCTCAGTGTTAGATTGTCTGTTTCCCCGAAGGAGAGAGAGAGAGAACATCATCTCAGTGTTAGATTTGCCTGTTTCCCTAAGTGAAAGAGAGAGATAGAACATCATATCAGTGTTAGATTTGCCTATTTCTCTGAGGGAAAGAGAGAGAGAGAACATCATCTCATTGTTAGATGTGCCTGTTTCCCTAAGAGACAGAGAGAGAACATCATCTCAGTGTTAGATGTGCCTGTTTCCCTGAGAGAGAGAAAAACATCATCTCAGTTTTAGATTTGCCTGTTTCCTTAAAAGAGAGAGAGTATCATCTCATTGTTAGATATGCCTGTTTCCCTAAGAGAGAGAGAAAGAGAGAGAGCATCATCTCAGTGTTAGATTTGCCTGTTTCCCTTCGCTGTTGGCGAGATTCTTCAGCTGCCGTGCGTGGAACGGTACTCCTCCCGACCAATGAAGAAAAGTGCAAATGGGGTTGCCGCGCAGCATCACTGCGGAAAAGGTGGTAGAAAGGATAAAGCGAAGCAAACAGTCAGGTCATGGCACCTCTGGTCTGGAGGTCGGCCACGTCCTGAGTGCAGTCATATCGGGTGAAATGCATGAACCAGCTTGTCCCAGAGGTTAAGACACTGCTGGTGAGACTCTTCAAATGCCGCGCGTGGAGTGAAGCTCCTCCCAGTCAAGGATGAAAATGCGGAAAAGAAATAAAGGTTGCTGTGCTGCGCCAATGTGAAAAGGTGGTGGAAAGGATAAAGTGAAGTCTAATCGGTATGTCCAGTAGTATCACTACGAGAGCCATACATACCACGGCACCTCTGCTCCAGAGGCCGGCCACGTCCAAAATACACCTACACTGGTGAAATATGCCTAAACCGGCACACACCAAGGATGGAACTTGATGGCTAGACATGTCATGCCACCTCCGCTCTAGAGGTCGGTCACGCCTGATATACACCCATACTGGTGAATTTTGCCTAAACCAGCTCACACCAGGGGTGAATCTTGAAGGCTATGCATGTCACAGTACCTCTGCTCTATAGGTCGGTCACATCCCAAACACGCCCATACTGGGATAATATGCCTAAACCGGCTCAACCCAGGGGTGGAAGTCACTAGTGGCGAGGATTCGTCCTCCTGGACAAAAGCTTCATCCTAGGAAGGGTAGCGGCCACGACCGCAAAATGCTGAAGTCGGAGACACTGGACCAGTGCAGTCTAGATAGGTAACCACCTCTCACCTGGCGGGGATGTTTGCGTATCCTAATCACGCTGAGGTTTTCCGGTGAGAAAGTCCAACTCTGGACTGGATGGGCAACCACCTCTCACCCGGCGGTGATACACGGGTATCTCAAAACACGTCAAGGTTTTCCGGTGAGAAGGTACAACTCTGGCCTGGGTGGGCTACTGCCTCTCACCCAGCGGGGAAGCACTGATATCCTAAACACGTCGAGGTCTTCCGGTGAGAAAATCCAACTCTAGACTAAACTGGTGCAACGAAAACCACGGTGTCACGCAATCCGCTTCAAAGACCCACCAAGAATACAGTCTAAAGCCCTGCGATACTCTGAAACCCTTGTGGATCTCGTGTGGTCCTTTCTCCACACAGGAGACCACAGGACCTAACGAGGACCACAGGTGTAAATTCAGTAGGATCACAGTGCGGTTTTGGTGGTAGAAGCGAACGAAGAAGAAGAAGAAGAAGCCTGTTTCCCTAAGGGAGAGAGAGAGAATATCATCTCAGTGTTAGATGTGCCTGTTTCCCTAAGAAAGAGAACATCATCTCAGTGTTAGATGTGCCTGTTTCTCTAAGAAAGAGATAGAACATCATCTCAGTGTTAGATGTGCTTGTTTCCCTAAGAGAGAGAATATCATCTCAGTGTTAGATGTGCCTGTTTCCCTAAGAGAGAGAGAACATCATCTCAGTGTTAGATGTGCCTGTTTCCCTAAGAGAGAGAGAGAATATCATCTCAGTGTTAGATGTGCCTGTTTCCCTAAGAGAGAGAGAATATCATCTCAGTGTTAGATGTGCCTGTTTCCCTAAGAGAGAGAGAACATCATCTCAGTGTTAGATGTGCCTGTTTCCATAAGAGAGAGAGAATATCATCTCAGTGTTAGATGTGCTTGTTTCCCTAAGAGAGAGAATATCATCTCAGTGTTAGATATGCCTGTTTCAATAAGAGAGAGAGAACATCATCTCAGTGTTAGATGTGCCTGTTTCTCTAAGAAAGAGATAGAACATCATCTCAGTGTTAGATGTGCCTGTTTCCATAAGAGAGAGAGAGAGAACATCATCTCAATGTTAGATATGCCTGTTTCAATAAGAGAGAGAGAACATCATCTCAGTGTTAGATGTGCCTGTTTCCCTAAGAAAGAGAACATCATCTCAGTGTTAGATGTGCCTGTTTCTCTAAGAAAGAGATAGAACATCATCTCAGTGTTAGATGTGCCTGTTTCCATAAGAGATAGATAGAACATCATCTCAGTGTTAGATGTGCCTGTTTCCATAAGAGATAGATAGAACATCATCTCAGTGTTAGATGTGCCTGTTTCCATAAGAGATAGATAGAACATCATCTCAGTGTTAGATGTGCCTGTTTCCATAAGAGATAGATAGAACATCATCTCAGTGTTAGATGTGCCTGTTTCCATAAGAGATAGATAGAACATCATCTCAGTGTTAGATGTGCCTGTTTCCATAAGAGATAGATAGAACATCATCTCAGTGTTAGATGTGCCTGTTTCCATAAGAGATAGATAGAACATCATCTCAGTGTTAGATGTGCCTGTTTCCATAAGAGATAGATAGAACATCATCTCAGTGTTAGATGTGCCTGTTTCCATAAGAGATAGATAGAACATCATCTCAGTGTTAGATGTGCCTGTTTCCATAAGAGATAGATAGAACATCATCTCAGTGTTAGATATGCCTGTTTCAATAAGAGAGAGAGAACATCATCTCAGTGTTAGATGTGCCTGTTTCCATAAGAGATAGATAGAACATCATCTCAGTGTTAGATGTGCCTGTTTCCATAAGAGATAGATAGAACATCATCTCAGTGTTAGATGTGCCTGTTTCCATAAGAGATAGATAGAACATCATCTCAGTGTTAGATGTGCCTGTTTCCATAAGAGATAGATAGAACATCATCTCAATGTTAGATATGCCTGTTTCAATAAGAGAGAGAGAACATCATCTCAATGTTAGATATGCCTGTTTCAATAAGAGAGAGAGAGAGAGAGAGAGAACATCATCTCAGTGTTAGATGTGCCTGTTTCCATAAGAGATAGATAGAACATCATCTCAGTGTTAGATGTGCCTGTTTCCATAAGAGATAGATAGAACATCATCTCAGTGTTAGATGTGCCTGTTTCCATAAGAGATAGATAGAACATCATCTCAATGTTAGATATGCCTGTTTCAATAAGAGAGAGAGAACATCATCTCAGTGTTAGATGTGCCTGTTTCCATAAGAGATAGATAGAACATCATCTCAGTGTTAGATGTGCCTGTTTCCCTAAGAGAGAGAGAGAATATCATCTCAGTGTTAGATGTGCCTGTTTCCCTAAGAGAGAGAGAGAATATCATCTCAGTGTTAGATGTGCCTGTTTCCCTAAGAGAGAGAGAGAACATCATCTCAGTGTTAGATGTGCCTGTTTCCATAAGAGAGAGAGAACATCATCTCAGTGTTAGATGTGCCTGTTTCCATAAGAGAGAGAGAGAGAGAGAACATCATCTCAGTGTTAGATGTGCCTGTTTCCATAAGAGAGAGAGAACATCATCTCAGTGTTAGATGTGCCTGTTTCCATAAGAGATAGATAGAACATCATCTCAGTGTTAGATATGCCTGTTTCAATAAGAGAGAGAGATATCATCTCAGTGTTAGATGTGCTTGTTTCCCTAAGAAAGAGAACATCATCTCAGTGTTAGATGTGCTTGTTTCCCTAAGAAAGAGAACATCATCTCAGTGTTAGATGTGCCTGTTTCCCTAAGAAAGAGAACATCATCTCAGTGTTAGATATGCCTGTTTCAATAAGAGAGAGAGAGAGTTAATCATCTCATTGTTAGATGTGCCTGTTTCTCTAAGAAAGAGATAGAACATCATCTCAGTGTTAGATGTGCCTGTTTCCCTAAGAGAGAGAACATCATCTCAATGTTAGATATGCCTGTTTCAATAAGAGAGAGAGAACATCATCTCAGTGTTAGATGTGCCTGTTTCCCTAAGAAAGAGAACATCATCTCAATGTTAGATATGCCTGTTTCAATAAGAGAGAGAGAACATCATCTCAGTGTTAGATGTGCCTGTTTCTCTAAGAAAGAGATAGAACATCATCTCAGTGTTAGATATGCCTGTTTCCATAAGAGAGAGAGAATATCATCTCAGTGTTAGATGTGCCTGTTTCCATAAGAGATAGATAGAACATCATCTCAATGTTAGATATGCCTGTTTCAATAAGAGAGAGAGAGAACATCATCTCAGTGTTAGATGTGCCTGTTTCCCTAAGAGAGAGAGAGAGAGTTAATCATCTCATTGTTAGATGTGCCTGTTTCTCTAAGAAAGAGATAGAACATCATCTCAGTGTTAGATGTGCCTGTTTCCATAAGAGAGAGAGAGAATATCATCTCAGTGTTAGATGTGCTTGTTTCCCTAAGAGAGAGAGAAATCATATGACTGAGGGACAGTTGTGTCCTGTGTATCGTCTGAGATGGACGTGGATTGGTCTGTTAGAAATGTAGTTGTTTAGTGAAATAGATGTAAGACAGAGTGTGTTAGGATGTTCTGATGCCGACAGTAGTCTGCCTTGAACATATATATTATGTCGTGGAGATGGAAACTGTGTCCGGGGATTTTGTTGATTTTCTTCGTTCGCTTCTACCACCAAGACCCCCCCCCCCCCGTGATTCTAATGAATTTACTCCTGTGGTCCTCGATAAGTCTCGTGGTCCCCGAAAGGACCACACGAGGTTCAGGGCTTGAGCCTGTATTCTCGGTGGGTCGGAGAAGCGTGCCACTGTGGTTTTCGTTGCACCAGTTTAATCTAGAGTTGGACTTTCTCATTGGAAAACCTCGACGTGTTTGGAATATCAGTGTATCCCCTCTGGGTGAGAGGTGGTTGCCTATCTAGACTGCACTGGTCCAGTGTCTCCGACTTCAGCATTTTGTGGTCGTGGCCGCTACCCTTCCTAGTTGTGACCAAGATGGAGCTTTTGTCCAGGAGGACGGGTCCTCGCCACTAGTGACTTCTACCCTGTGTTAAGCCGGTTTAGGCGTATTATCCCAGTATGGGCGTGTTTAGGACGTGACCGACCACTGGAGCGAATCCTAATATTACATGCGTAGCCATCAAGTTTCGGCCCCTCCCCCCCCCCCCCCCGGTTTAAGCCGGTTTAGGTATATTTCACCAGTATGGCTGTATATTGGACGTGGCCGGCCTCTAGAGCAGAGGTGCCGTGGTATGAGTAGCTCTCGCCGCGAGACTACTGGACATATCAACTAACCTTCACTTTATCCTTTCCATCACCTTTTCACATCGGCGCCGCACGGCTATCCTAATTTCTTTTCCGCATTTTCTACACTGACCGGGAGGAGTTTCACTCCACGCGCGGTATCCGAAGAATCTCGCCAGCAATGTCTTAACCCCTGGTTAAATCGGTTCCTGTTTGGTAGACACAAGACAGGAGACTAGGTTCGGAGTAGCTACATCAGAACATGCAGGGAAGTTGGCCATCTTACCGAGTTCACATAGACATCTTTAGTAATGCTACTAATGATGATGATGAAATATCTTGGATTCAAACCAGTCACACTGCTGATCTCTCCAGTAGATAGACATACTGGACCATGCGTCCTTCCCGCTTGCTTATGATCTCAGCCCCGTGTAGAAATGGCCATGTTCTACGAGCTAATAATTCTGTTTGTGACATCCATGACAGGGCAAGTCTTGCCGGGGTCGTCGGTCAAGTCCATGTCGTAACCTCAGGGGGGTTAACCCGTAGTTCTAACAGCAGGGGACACACAAACACATGTAATACTGTACACACATTGATTGCCACAAATTTATGTAAACAACACAGAAGATATGCAAATAAATAGTGATACATCTGAGTTGCTTGTTCTTGTTTTGTTTGTCAGCAGCATCCAACATGTCTGCATTCAACATCCATAATACCTTTAACAATTATTTAACTATTACAGGCCTGTCTGTCGTGTACACACCTTATTCTGTCATTCTAAAGTTACATACCTGTCTGTCGTGTACACACCTTATTCTGTCATCCTAAAGTTACACACCTGTCTGTCGTGTACACACCTTATTCTGTCATCCTAAAGTTACACACCTGTCTGTCGTGTACACACCTTATTCTGTCATCTTAAGTTACACACTATAGTAGTATATAGAATGTAATTTAGATAACTCATCTGAGAATTGGAAAATTAGTATAAAATGAGTTATCTTCTAAGGTAATCAGCTGTTTGTGAGTCCACCTGCTTTGTCTCAATCTGTACGTGGGTCACAGTTAAGATATGACAGGAAAAAGGTCAGGTGAGAGAGAAATCATATGACTGAGGGACAGTTGTGTCCTGTGTATCGTCTGAGATGGACGTGGATTGGTCTGTTAGAAATGTAGTTGTTTAGTGAAATAGATGTAAGACAGAGTGTGTTAGGATGTTCTGATGCCGACAGTAGTCTGCCTTGAACATATATATTATGTCGTGGAGATGGAAACTGTGTCCGGGGATTTTGTTGATTTTCTTCGTTCGCTTCTACCGCCAAGACCCCCCCCCCCCCGTGATTCTAATGAATTTACTCCTGTGGTCCTCGATAAGTCTCGTGGTCCCCGAAAGGACCACACGAGGTTCAGGGCTTGAGCCTGTATTCTCGGTGGGTCGGAGAAGCGTGCCACTGTGGTTTTCGTTGCACCAGTTTAATCTAGAGTTGGGCTTTCTCACTGGAAAACCTCGACGTGTTTGGAATATCAGTATATCCCCTCTGGGTGAGAGGTGGTTGCCTATCTAGACTGCACTGGTCCAGTGTCTCCGACTTCAGCTTTTGTGGTTGTGGCCGCTACCCTTCCTAGTTGTGACCAGGATGGAGCTTTTGTCCAGGAGGACGGGTCCTCGCCACTAGTGACTTCTACCCTGTGTTAAGCCGGTTTAGGCGTATTATCCCAGTATGGGCGTGTTTAGGGCGTGACCGACCACTTGAGCGAATCCTAATATTACATGCGTAGCCATCAAGTTTCGGCCCCTCCCCCCCCCCCCCCCGGTTTAAGCCGGTTTAGGCATATTTCACCAGTATGGCTGTATATCGGACGTGCCGGCCTCTAGAGCAGAGGTGCTGTGGTATGAGTAGCTCTCGCCGCGAGACTACTGGACATATCAACTAACCTTCACTTTATCCTTTCCATCACCTTTTCACATCGGCGCCGCACGGCTATCCTAATTTCTTTTCCGCATTTTCTAAACTGACCGGGAGGAGTTTCACTCCACGCGCGGTATCCGAAGATTCTCGCCAGCAATGTCTTAACCCCTGGGTTAAATCGGTTCCGGCAATTCGCCCGGTATGAGTGCACGTAGGACGTGGCCGACCTCCAGACCAGAGTTGCCGTGATTTGAGCAGTCCTGACCTCGAGACTGCTGATTACTTCACTTAATCCTTTCTTTCACCTTTTCCGCAGTGGCACCACACGGCGACCCCATTTGCACCTTTCTTCCCTGGCCGGGAAGAATCTCGCCAGCAGCGCTAGATGAGCTACCAAACATGCCTCTCATCTACCCAAAGCGTCTGGTTTTCAGGCGCCAGATATTGGCCTTCGCGCCTTCTCCTGTCAGTTTGAACAGTTCTGCCAGGAGCTGGACTTGACTGTCAGAGGCTATGTGAGACGCACGCCTGGGGGACATTTCACTGGAGCGGAGAGCGTATCCCCTATCATCCTAAAGTTACAGACCTGTCTGTCGTGTACACACCTTATTCTGTCATCCTAAAGTTACAGACCTGTCTGTCGTGTACACACCTTATTCTGTCATCCTAAAGTTACAGACCTGTCTGTCGTGTACACACCTTATTCTGTCATCCTAAAGTTACACACCTGTCTGTCGTGTACACACCTTATTCTGTCATCCTAAAGTTACACACTATAGTAGTATATAGAATGTAATTTAGATAACTCATCTGAGAATTGGAAAATGAGTATAAAATGAGTTATCTTCTAAGGTAATCAGCTGTTTGTGAGTCCACCTGCTTTGTCTCAATCTGTACGAGGGTCACAGTTAAGGTATGACAGGAAAAAGGTCAGGTGAGAGAGAAATCATATGACTGAGGGACAGTTGTGTCTTGTGTATCGTCTGAGATGGACGTGGATTGGTCTGTTAGAAATGTAGTTGTTTAGTGAAATAGATGTAAGACAGAGTGTATTAGGATGTTCTGATGCCGACAGTAGTCTGCCTTGAACATATATATTATGTCGTGGAGATGGAAACTGTGTCCGGGGATTTTGTTGATTTTCTTCGTTCGCTTCTACCGCCAAGACCCCCCCCCCCCCGTGATTCTAATGAATTTACTCCTGTGGTCCTCGATAAGTCCCGTGGTCCCCGAAAGGACCACACGAGGTTCAGGGCTTGAGCCTGTATTCTCGGTGGGTCGGAGAAGCGTGCCACTGTGGTTTTCGTTGCACCAGTTTAATCTAGAGTTGGGCTTTCTCACTGGAAAACCTCGACGTGTTTGGAATATCAGTATATCCCCTCTGGGTGAGAGGTGGTTGCCTATCTAGACTGCACTGGTCCAGTGTCTCCGACTTCAGCTTTTGTGGTTGTGGCCGCTACCCTTCCTAGTTGTGACCAGGATGGAGCTTTTGTCCAGGAGGACGGGTCCTCGCCACTAGTGACTTCTACCCCTGTGTTAAGCCGGTTTAGGCGTATTATCCCAGTATGGGCGTGTTTAGGGCGTGACCGACCACTTGAGCGAATCCTAATATTACATGCGTAGCCATCAAGTTTCGGCCCCTCCCCCCCCCCCCCCCGGTTTAAGCCGGTTTAGGCATATTTCACCAGTATGGCTGTATATCGGACGTGCCGGCCTCTAGAGCAGAGGTGCTGTGGTATGAGTAGCTCTCGCCGCGAGACTACTGGACATATCAACTAACCTTCACTTTATCCTTTCCATCACCTTTTCACATCGGCGCCGCACGGCTATCCTAATTTCTTTTCCGCATTTTCTAAACTGACCGGGAGGAGTTTCACTCCACGCGCGGCATCCGAAGATTCTCGCCAGCAATGTCTTAACCCCTGGGTTAAATCGGTTCCGGCAATTCGCCCGGTATGAGTGCACGTAGGACGTGGCCGACCTCCAGACCATAGTTGGCGTGATTTGAGCAGTCCTGACCTCGAGACTGCTGATTACTTCACTTAATCCTTTCTTTCACCTTTTCCGCAGTGGCACCACACGGCGACCCCATTTGCACCTTTCTTCCCTGGCCGGGAAGAATCTCGCCAGCAGCGCTAGATGAGCTACCAAACATGCCTCTCATCTACCCAAAGCGTCTGGTTTTCAGGCGCCAGATATTGGCCTTCGCGCCTTCTCCTGTCAGTTTGAACAGTTCTGCCAGGAGCTGGACTTGACTGTCAGAGGCTATGTGAGACGCACGCCTGGGGGACATTTCACTGGAGCGGAGAGCGTATCCCCTACCACACCTCCGGCTATAACAGTTCTTAGAACATTTGTTCATTCAATTGTCGTTCTCGTCATATCCCTCATCGACTCATCGTCACCCCGTGCATCATTAAAGTCATTTTAACTGTAAAGTTGCTGCTTCTGTATTACTATTTCCACTGAGAGAGAATGAACGTTCCTGACAGTAAGTAAATCTGAAGTGAATAACAAAACAGACGTAAAACCGACACGGATGTAGAACAGCCGTGAATTAAAATGAGATAAAAGCTAACAGTAATATAAAAAAAGAACATTATAACATTGGCCAGTAGTGAACATTTACAGAAAGATGCATAATTATGAGCAACAAGTTTACATATACACATAAGCAGAAGAGTTGATACCTGACTGTCGTGTACACACCTTATTCTGTCATCCTAAAGTACAGACCTGACTGTCGTGTACACACCTTATCCTGTCATCCTAAAGTACAGACCTGACTGTCGTGTACACACCTTATTCTGTCATCCTAAAGTACAGACCTGACTGTCGTGTACACACCTTATTCTGTCATCCTAAAGTACTAGACCTGACTGTCGTGTACACACCTTATTCTGTCATCCTAAAGTTGTAGACCTGTCTATCGTGTACACACCTTATTCTGTCATCCTAATGTTACAGACCTTATTCTGTCATCCTAAAGTTACAGACCTGTCTGTCGTGTACATACCTTCATCTGTCATCCTAAAGTTACAGACTTGACTGTGTTGTACACGCCTTCTTCTGGCATACTAAATTTACAAGCCTGACTGTCGTGTACACACCTTCATCTGTCATCCTAAAGTACAGACCTGACTGTCGTGTACACACCTTCATCTGTCATCCTAAAGTACAGACCTGACTGTCGTGTACACACCTTCATCTCTCATCCTAAAGTACAGACCTGACTGTCGTGTACACACCTTCTTCTGTCATCCTAAAGTACAGACCTGACTGTCGTGTACACACCTTCATCTGTCATCCTAAAGTACAGACCTGACTGTCGTGTACACACCTTATTCTGTCATCCTAAAGTACAGACCTGACTGTCTTGTACACACCTTCATCTGTCATCCTAAAGTACAGACCTGACTGTCGTGTACAACACACCTTCTTCTGTCATCCTAAAGTACAGACCTGACTGTCGTGTACAACACACCTTCTTCTGTCATCCTAAAGTACAGACCTGACTGTCGTGTACACACCTTCTTCTGTCATCCTAAAGTACAGACCTGACTGTCGTGTACACACTTTGTCACAAAAGCACGCGTAAGAAATGAAAAGCTGCAGTTTACTGCAAGATGTGGGCAGAGACTTGGACATCAACAAATAACATCCACCAGGTGTCTTAACACGATCATCGTTCCCTCATTACTTTGGCGCGCCCCCCCCTCTCTCTCTCTCTCTCTCTCTCTCTCTCTCGCTCGCTCATGCACACGTGTGTGTGTGTGTGTGTGTGAGAGAGAGAGACGGTACAAATGTCAGCCAGCAAAACTGAGCAGGCTTTGGCCCTGTCCCCCCCCCCCCCCTCTGTTGGTGCTCCAAGTAACATGCTCAGCCTAACACGCTGCCTCATTAGGCGCTGTTCACCGAGTTCCACGCTGTAAATATGTCACCGAGTTCCACGCTATAACTATGTCACCGAGTTCCACGCTATAACTATGTCACCGAGTTCCACGCTATAACTATGTCACCGAGTTCCACACTATAACTATGTCATCGAGTTCCACGCTATAACTATGTCACCGAGTTCCACGCTATAACTATGTCACCGAGTTCCACACTATAACTATGTCACCGAGTTCCATGCTGTAAATATGTCAACGAGTTCCACGCTGTAACTATGTCAGCGAATTCCACGCTGTAACTATATCAGCGAGTTCCACGCTGTAACTATATCAGCGAGAAGCTTTCTTTTTAGACCTTCTCAAGGTGAACCACCGCAGCTCCCCATACTAGGACTCTGCTAGAATCTCAGCTAGGATCTCTGCTAGGACCTCTGCCAGCTATTCTAAGATCTCTGCTAGCTATACTAGGATCTCTGCTCGCTAAACTAGGATCTCTACTAGAATCGCTGCTAGGATCTCTTCTATGATCTCTGCTAGCTATACTAGGATCTCTGCTAGCTATACTAGAATCTCTGCTATGATCTCTGCTAGCTATACTAGGATCTCTGCTAGCTATACTAGAATCTCTGCTATGATCTCTGCTAGCTATACTAGGATCTCTGCTAGAATCTCTGCTAGGATCTCTGCTAGCTATACTAGGATCTCTGCTAGCTATGCTAGGATCTCTGCTAGCTATACTAGAATCTCTGCTATGATCTCTGCTAGCTGTACTAGAGTTCAGCTAGACCAACAAGAACAAGTGAAATGACTTTTTAGACAGAATTTCTCACAAAGAAGTAGTGGAGATCTACAGTACCATGGAGATCTACTGCGTTTTTTAATGTTATTCTTGTTATTGTTGCCTGAAAGATTTTATTCAACTGCTTTTAAACCAAATAGACAAGCTTGTCGTTGTAGTACTCCCTGAGTGACACAACAACAATACCTAGACTCGCCTCTACTACAAGGAAAACACCAGTGTCACAAAACATCAACTAGCCTGCCAGTCGCACAACAGAACTAACAGTAGAAAACTTCATCAACTTAATAAGACTCCAACTAGAAAGAACACATAGAATATATTTACTGAACGAAGAAAATGAGTGTTGAAAGGGATGGAAAATGAGATGAAGCCACAAGGCTTGACAAGATTACAAACATAAGATTCCCGGCGTGATTACGCCATATGGGAAGAAACCACTATCAAACAAATGATAAAAAATACTACATTCTCACAAGATTGTCGAAAACTTCACACAATGTGACGAATTCCAAAAGATCACGACAGACTCATTCCTAAATATGGCAATAACAACTGCCTGTCCTAAACAGGACACTACTACAACTGTACGCTACATTTTCACAATTTCTGTTACAGACTAGCTACAATTCCACCCTTAAGCTAAAGGAACATTTTAAAAAACCTCTCTAACCAATCTATCTGAAACTCATGCTGAATAATAAGTGAAGACTACATTTCAACTAAAAAGATATACATCATCTCTCACAAAAAAGACCCTAGTCATCATTTCTCGCCCTTAAATATTCCCTACAAATAAGGTCTCCGCAAGCTTCCCTAATGTTCCATCATGAAACACCCAATTCACGTGAACTTGCATGTTTTATGACCTTTAGTTTTCACTAAAATATCATAAAAATCCTCTTTGTTATGCAAAATTGTGTCCTCTTTGTCCATAAATAGACTTCCCACTCAACAAACAAACCAAAAAAAGTGACAAGTCCAATATTTTACAGTCAAAACATGACCTGAGTGTTCTAAAAATAGATCTTAAGTCCAAGGTTTCTCACTAGATAAGGGACTGTATAATTACCTAGAAAATAACCAATAAAACAAAGACTGCGACAAGGGTGTGTAGTATCTCTAGACCTTTTTTCTCTGTACACCGAGAATATTCTAAAACAATCATTACAGAACCAAGTATAAAAGTAGGAGGATACAATATTAACAACCTTCGGTATGCTGACGACACAGTACTGATAGCTGAGAACCAACAAGACCTGCAAAATCTCTTGGATGAAGTGGCCAAAGAAAGTGAACAGAAAGGCCTTACTTTGAACATCAAAAAGACAGAGACTATGGTTCTATCTAAGAAACATAATCTAGCAGCATGCAGTATAAAATTAAATGGAACTATTCTAAAGCAGGTTCAGAAATTTAAATACCTTGACGCAATAGTAACTTCAGATGTGAAATGGAGAACAGAATAGGCCAAGCAAAGACTGCATTTCAGAGAATGAGAAACATATTATCCAACACATCCTTATCAATGAATGTTAGAAAACGAGTCCTAAAATGCTATATTGAACCTATCTTGTTATATGGAAGTGAATCATGGACAATAGGCAAGTCTGCACAAAAATCATTGGAAGCAGCAGAAATGTGGTTTATTAGAAGAATGTTGCGAATCCCCTGGACAGCAAAAATAACTAATGAAGAATATATGGGAAGAGCTGGAGAGACAAAACATCTTGTAAAAAAAAAATAATAATAAGAGAGAAACAATGTACTTTCATAGGACATGCAATGAGAAGAGGAGGCATTGAAAATATTATAACAACAGGAAAAATAGAAGGAAGATCAAGAGTAAGACCAAGAGAAATGATAGTGGACAGTCTGGCGGGATGGTGTGAGAGGAGATCACCAACTGAGCTGATGGCCTGCATGAAGGATCGTGTACTCTGGAGAAGCATAATAGCCAACGCCAGTCGGCACGGCACATGATGATGATGATGATGACGATGATGATGATTACTTAACCTACTTTTTAGCTGGATCATTTCCCTTTGACTAAACAAAAAATGCAGCTTACTCTAATAATCTTCTAATATACAGGTACATTCCCTCTCAGTACGGTATGATGCTCGCACTTAAACATTTTCTTTGGATTATGGTCTTGGTCTGCTCACTCTGTCAAGTGCACAGCTGAACAGACTAAAGCGTGTACAGAACGAGGCAATGAGAGTGGTCTTGGCTTGCACCAGGGATGCTCGTGTGATGGCCGTGCGCTTTCAGCTTGATACGCTGAGTGTGAGGTCTAAACACAGGTGTGCTCAGGTAAGGGCATACAGATAAGGGTTGATGGCACGAAGGATCATCCTACTCATAAGGAGCTGGGGTTAAAAAAAAGGGCAGACACATTAAACAAGGCAGATCCTGGATGGCTGAGGCCAAGGATACAATAAAGTCATTCTAGATGAGGTGCCTAAAGGTGATGACTGGTTACAGGTACAGGACCGACCTCAGCTAACAAAGTTTATTATATAGAAGGGTCGTGAATGTAGAGACTAGGCACAAGGAGCAGTTGAACTTTGATTTCAAGATCTCATCCAGCATCACTGTGGGCCTTCTGGCATGGTATATACAGATGGTTCAGTGACTCGGAACAGCAGAAGTGGTTGGGGTTTTGTTGTCTACGGAAATGGAAGAGTAATGGCACAGGGTTTGGGGGCCTCTGAAGTCCCCGCTTCAAGCACGCGCGTGGAAACTAAGGCTGTGTCGGCGGCGACGTGGAATGGTTAGCTGGTCATGATGTGGTTAATGGTGTCATTGTGACGGATACACAAGACTAAGAAGAATTTGCTTCCCAAAGAATGGGTTCATCTGTTAAAAGCCAATCAGCTGTGACAAGCCTAACGTGGCTTTACTATCCAGGGCATGCGGGGGTTTATGGCAATGATGTGGCAACAGGCTTGCTGTTCAGGCGAAAATAAATGGCAGGCTGACAATGGACAAGGGGAAACATTGCTAAGGCTGTAGTGGACAGACTGCGGGAAAATGAAGAGCGGGAATGGAAGAACAGTGTAGCTTTGAGGAGACTGCTGGAGCTAGGACAAATGAATGATACTGGCAGGAAATCTGAACTGTGGCAGAAAACACATTGTAAACAACCAACATTTGACAGGAACTATTAGCAAACATCCCCCGTGTGGTACCCGGGATCTGCAAAGAATAGGACCACTGTACTCTACCATGCATGATCGTAAAAGGCGACTAAGGAGGGTTCAGCATAGGGCCAGCAACCCTATCTGGTAAAAAACTATCAGACTGCTACAGAAACAGAAGCAAGGGAAAAAGCAAATGCAGGTGGAAGGAGAAATGCGTATCAGGAAACTGAGCCCATGAAGGTTGTGGATGAAAGCCAGCCACTGGAAGTCCCCAGCCCGACTGCAGACCTCCTGGAACCTAAACAAAAGATGCAAATAGGCAGCTGGAATGTAAGAACACTAAACCAGACTGGAAAACTAGCACAAACCATCAAGGAAATGCACAGATACAAACTAGACATACTAGGAATACAAGAAGCAAGATGGACAGGACAAGGCAGAAGGAAATTAACAACACAGCACACAGAAGATACAATAATATGGTCAGGTAAAGAAGATCTTCATGAAGGAGGAGTAGCATTGATTATAACAAAAGAAGCATCAAGAGCATTGGTGAAATGGACCCCAATAAATGAGAGATTATTATATGCACGGTTCAACTCAAGATTCACGAAGCTGTCTATTATAGTTTGTTATGCACCAACAGAAGCAGCTGAAGAGGAATTAAAAGAAGATTTTTACAACAGCCTCCAAGCCACAGTAGAAACAATACCCAAGCATGATATGCTACTCATCTTGGGCGACTTCAATGCAAAAGTAGGTGAAGGAAATGAAGATAGAAGAAGAATCATGGGAAGAGAAGGAATCGGAGAAATAAATGAAAATGGAGAAAGACTGTGCAGTTTCTGTGAAGAAAACATGATGACCATCGGAGGGACAATTTTCCAACACAAAAACATCCATAAGGTGACTTGGAGGTCACCAGATAAAACCACAGAAAACCAAATCGATCACATACTAATAAACAACAAGTGGAAACGGTCACTACAAGATGTGCGAGCAAGGAAAGGAGCAGATATAGGAAGTGATCACAACCTTCTGGTAGCAAAAATAAAACTAAAATTAAGGAAAGCCAGAATCGGAGAACACAGAAAGATACATTTTGATACAAGAAAACTGATAGACCAGCAAACAAGAAATGAATTCTCAATAATACTTAAGAACCGCTTCAGTGTCCTACAAGACGAAGCAGAAATGTCCATATTAGAGTTCAATAAAACACTACAGGAAACAGCAAAAGAGGTGCTGGGATATCGGAAAAGGAGAAAAGAGGAATGGATAAGTGAGACCACATGGGAAAAGATAGAGCAAAGAAAAGAAATCAAGAAAAAATTACTGAACACCAAATCACAACGGCTTAAAGAACGAGTTTTAAGTAATTATGCACAAAAAGACAAAGAAGTGAAGGAATCATGCCGTCAAGATAAACGTCAGTATTATGACAACTTAGCAGAGACAGCAGAGAAAGCAGCATATACAAATGACATGAAAACCATATATAAAATCACAAAGCAGATGACAGGTAACTTCAATACAAGATGTGAAAGTGCAGTAAGAACACAAAATGGACAACTGGTCAGTGGAGAAAGAGAAAAAATTGAAAGATGGAGGGAACACTTTAACACCCTACTAAACAGAACACAAGCAGCACAAGCAATAGATATACCTGAAGCAAAAGCGGAACTAAACATCAATACAGGACCAATAACAATAAATGAAGTAAAAGAGGCGATAAAGATGCTAAAATCAGACAGGGCACCAGGTGAAGATGAAGTGACTGCTGAGATGTTGAAAGCAGAAGAAACAGAAACACCAAAACAACTTTGCCGGATATTACAACAAATCTGGGATTTAGAAAAAGCCCCAGAGGAGTGGAAAACTGGTCTTATAGTAAAACTACCAAAGAAGGGTGACCTCAGAGATTGCGGGAACTGGAGAGGCATTACCCTACTGCCACTCACTAGTAAAGTATTTTGCAGAATAATCATCAACATAATTGTACCAACACTTGAGGAAAAACTTCGGAAAGAGCAGGCAGGATTTAGGAAAGGAAGATCATGCATAGACCATATATTTGTACTTAGACAAATATTAGAACAGGCAAATGAATGGCATAGCACAACATATGCATTATTCATAGATTTTGAGAAAGCCTTTGACAGTGTCAACAGAGATGCACTGTGGAAAATCCTAAGATGGCATGGCCTCCCCCATAAAATAGTTAATGTAATCAAAGCCCTATACGAGGGTTTTCAGTGCAAAGTGATCTGTGGAGAACATACCTCCAGCAGCTTTAGGGTACAAACAGGAGTGAAACAGGGATGTGTACTATCACCAACATTATTTATCTTGGCAGTAGACTGGTTAATGAAGGAGGCAACATCAGACAAACGCAGAGGATTACAATGGACCCTTAACACAGTGCTGGAGGACCTTGACTTTGCGGACGACATTTGTCTATTATCAAGCAGTCACAAAGATATGCAAGATAAAATAAACAAGTTAACCCAGAATGCAAACAACATAGGACTAAAGATCAACGTAGGAAAGAAAAGTTAATGAAGCAAAATGTGAACAACAGAAATGTACTCAGAGTAGATAACAAGTTAGTGGAGGAGGTCAACGAATTTGTATACCTTGGCAGCAGAGTAGTAGAAAATGGAGACAGCACAGAGGACATCAACAGCAGACTTACTAGAGCAAACCAGGCTTTTGCAATGCTACAGAATATATGGAAATCAAATAAACTAAGCATAAATATGAAAATCAGGATATTTAAGAGTAATGTTCTAAGTGTACTACTCTATGGAAGTGAATGCTGGAAAATCACCAAAACCATAGAAAACAAGTTGAATTCTTTCCAGACTAAATGTTTACGTAGAATTAAAAAAATATTTTGGCCAAACACCATAAGAAATAACATCTTATTGGCAGAAATGCAGATGAAACCACTGACAACAATTATTGAGGAAAGACGCTGGCGATGGTTGGGACATGTGCTCCGAATGACTGACAACTCACTACCAAAAATAGCACTAAGATGGACACCACAGGGGAGCAGAAGTAAGGGTAGACCAAAAGAGACATGGAGAAGAACAACAGAAAGGATGTTGAGCAATAGAGGGCTCACCTGGGCAAGAGCAGAAAAAAAGGCGAAAGACAGGCATTTGTGGAAAACCCTTGCGGAAGCCCCATGTGCCCTGGGCACTTAAGGTCCAGAGAGAGAGAGAGATTAGCAAACATACTCTTGGATGGATTCTGCGGCATGCGGCGGGGCATATATGGGATTGTCCCGAATGCAGTGAAGCCGGAGTCTGAACTTTAAAACATTTTCTATGTGTCGGCCGCAAAGAATAAAGTGCTCAGACATGATGAAAAAGTTGGCTTCAAAGAATAAAGTGCTCTGACATCATGAGAAAGTTGGGCTCAAAGAATAAAGTGCTCTGACATCAGGAGAAAGTTGGGCTCAAAGAATAAAGTGCTCTGACATCAGGAGAAAGTTGGCTGCAAAAAATGAAATGTATAAACTACGAAAAAAAATAGGAACAGGTTTATTACTTAACGAGTACACAGTTGTGACGTTTCAGAGTGAACATTAATCATACAAAAACACACAGGGTGAAGAAATAGAGAGAAGATATAGCATATACATTCACATGAATGCTATGTTAAAAAAAAATAAAATGAATAGAGCACTTAGCTGTAACTTGTAAGAAGCTGTGGCTTGTTTGACGCTGTGTGTCAGAAATGCGCATGGTGGAGTGTAGAGAGTATTTAAATGCAGACTTGGGATGTGTGGTAGGTGGGTCGTAACTGAGGGGAGGGAGAGTGATACATTGGTAATCTAGCCGGAAGAAGGTGAAATATGTGATTATAGTTAGGGGTAGAGGGGTTGTAATGTGATGCCGTGAGGACATTCTGAACTATGTATAATAAGTGAGAAGGGAGTGGAACTTAGGGGGGAGGGATTATGATTGTGGAAGAGAAGAATGTTAGGTGTAGCTGAATAACGAGTTCAAACCATGTGGTTCCAGAGTCCTATATTCCTGAATGTAGCGGTTCTCAAGCGCTAGGCGGCTAATGTCACCTGCGTGACACTGTTTGATGGCTGTTACCTGAAATTCAGATCTGCATCTGTGGTTGGGGCCATTGAAATGATTTGGGACTAGTTTCAAAGCATGCTATGTGATATCGTACATATGTTTTTGCATGCGGTCCCCTAATCTGAGGCCAGTTTCGCCAATATAAGTTATTCTGCATCTTTTGCGTGCAATGACATATATCACATTGCGGGACTCACATGTGAATCCCTCATGAAGAGTGATGATAGCTTTGGGGAAAGTGATCGTTTTCGTTTCCCAGACTACCGGGCAGGTAACACATCGAGGACGGTTACATTTTCTAGTGTCAGTATATGCAATGTTCCACTTAAGTGGCTATGGACGAGGATGTCCTTAAGATTTGGTTCCCGTGTGTATGGTAATACATGATGGATCAGAGAAAATGTCGCAAAGAATAAAGTCCTCTGGCATCATGACAAAGCGCTTAGACGTGTTTGTTGCAAAGAACAATTTTTGACTGCTGTTCTTTAATGTATAAGTCAATGCCGAAAATTATAATATCCGGTAGTGTTTGAGACGCCATCTTTGAGATGGCAGGATATGTTCATGACAACCGACAAGATATTTTCGGTTTAAAAGTCGGGCTTATTGTTCACGTCAAGTATCGCAGATGCTTGTGAAGGTAGAGTTACCACGGAACATTGATAGATATAATGTATATGCTTTTTGTTTTGCTTTGTTCGCTTAGTTTTACACACTACCACTGGCCGCTCTCTACTCTTAGTCCCGTCTCATTCGCCACGGCACGGCTTCAGCAAACACAAATCACAGGAACTGCTTCAGCTGGTCGCCTTGTAACAAACACAAATCACAGGAACTGCTTCAGCTGGTCGTCTTGTAACAAACACAAATCATAGCTTCATCAAGCACTAGTTAAACCTGCTTTAACAGGGACCAGAAAGTTCAGTGCCCCAAAAATTTGGTCATAAAATCCCCTCTAATTAAAAAAAAAAAGGCCAGTCTTGTGCATCTCTCTTCTGAACGTTCTGTAACAGATGGACAGGCTGCTGTTTCTGCTCGATGACACATTAAAAGTGCCTAAGGCTGAGAACTAGCAAACATCTGTGAGAAGCTAGACCAGGTCTTCAGCAGAGCTTATTGTAGAAACAATCCACACAGAACTGATTGTAGAAATAGGTTAACATGCCACATAGAACTGATTGTAGAAACAGGTTAACATGCCACATAGAACTGATTGTAGAAATAGGTTAACATGCCACATAGAACTGATTGTAGAAACAGGTTAACATGCCACATAGAACTGATTGTAGAAACAGGTTAACATGCCACATAGAGCTGATTGTAGAAATAGGTTAACATGCCACATAGAGCTGATTGTAGAAACAGGTTAACATGCCACATAGAACTGATTGTAGAAACAGGTTAACATGCCACATAGAGCTGATTGTAGAAATAGGTTAACATGCCACATAGAACTGATTGTAGAAACAGGTTAACATGCCACATAGAACTGATTGTAGAAACAGGTTAACATGCCACATAGAGCTGATTGTAGAAACAGGTTAACATGCCACATAGAACTGATAGAAACAGGTTAACATGCCACATAGAACTGATTGTAGAAACAGGTTAACATGCCACATAGAGCTGATGGCAGGACAAAGAGCCTATCCTACCTCCCCATTGTTACCCCCAGTAGCTGCTCCAGCCTGGCCGATGGGGATCACCATAGTCCCTGTGCTGGTGGTGGAGTCTGCTAAGAAATTATTGCCCGGCCCCAGTTTTTTAGCTGCACTCTGAGGTTGAAACATCATAACCTGCTCCCATGATGACCTGGCACTGTGCCACAATATTGTCACTGCACTGGCTGCAAGCATGTGGACAAACAGAGATATGAAGTCTATGAATGTGGACAAACAGAAATATGAAGTCTATGAATGTGGACAAACAGAAATATGAAGTCTGTGAATGCGGACAAACAGAAATATGAAGTCTATGAATGTGGACAAACAGAGATATGAAGTCTGTGAATGTGGAGATATGAAGTCTGTGAATGTGGACAAACAGAGATATGAAGTCTATGAATGTGGACAAATAGAGATATGAAGTCTATGAATGTGGATAAACAGAGATATGAAGTCTATGAATGTGGACAAACAGAGATATGAAGTCTGTGAATGTGGACAAACACAAATATGAAGTCTGTGAATGTGGACAAACAGAGATATGAAGTCTGTGAATGTGGACAAACACAAATATGAAGTCTGTGAATGTGGACAAACAGAGATATGAAGTCTATGAATGTGGACAAACAGAGATATGAAGTCTGTGAATGTGGACAAACAGAGATATGAAGTCTATGAATGTGGACAAACAGAGATATGAAGTCTGTGAATGTGGACAAACACAAATATGAAGTCTATGAATGTGGACGTGCAGAAATATGAAGTCTATGAATGTGGACAAACAGATATATGAAGTCTATGAATGTGGACAAACAGAAATATGAAGTCTATGAATGTGGATGTACAGAAATATGAAGTCTATGAATGTGGATATACAGAAATATGAAGTCTGTGAATGTGGATATACAGAAATATTAAGTCTGTGAATGTGGATGTACAGAAATATGAAGTCTGTGAATGTGGATGTACAGAAATATGAAGTCTGTGAATGTGGATATACAGAAATATGAAGTCTGTGAATGTGGATGTACAGAAATATGAAGTCTGTGAATGTGGATGTACAGAAATATGAAGTCTGTGAATGTGGATGTACAGAAATATGAAGTCTGTGAATAATATGAACTCTATGTGGATGTACAGAAATATGAACTCTATGAATGTGGATGTACAGAAATATGAACTCTATGAATGTGGATGTACAGAAATATGAACTCTATGAATGTGGATATACAGAAATATGAACTCTATGAATGCGGATATACAGAAATATGAGGTGTGTAAATGTGGATATGAAAGAATGAGGTATATAAATGCTGACATTCTGAAATATGAGATGTATAAATGTGGATATATAACAAATTGGTATATGAATGTGAATATAAAAAAAAAAATAAGGTGTTAAATAATGATACGCAAAAATATGAAGTGTATACAAATGTGGATATAAAATATGACATGTATAAATGTGGCTACGCAGAAAGGCAAAGAAGATAAGAGTGATGAATATACATTAAACTGATTTATAATACATCATCTATCAAGAGATGGGTCAACAACATGACATTTGTCAAGAGATGGGTCAACAACATGGCATCATTTGTCAAGAGATGGGTCAACAACATGGCATCATTTGTCAAGTGATGGACCAACAACAGTTTTAAAAAAAGGCAAGATTTTTAGACAGCGAGCAATATCTATACACTTAGACATGTTAGACAGGGAGTAATATCTATACACTTAGACATGTTAGACAGGGAGTAATATCTATACACGTAGGGAGTAATATCTGTACACTTAGACATGGAGTAATACCTATACACTTAGACATGGAGTAATATCTATACACTTAGACATGGAGTAATATCTATACACTTAGACAGGGAGTAATATCTATACGCTTAGACAAGGAGTAATATCTATACACTTAGACATGGAGTAATATCTATACACTTAGACATGGAGTAATATCTATACACTTAGACATGGAGTAATATCTATACACTTAGACAGGGAGTAATATCTATACACTTAGACATGGAGTAATATCTATACACTTAGACAGGGAGTAATATCTATACGCTTAGACAAGGAGTAATATCTATACACTTAGACATGTTAGACAGGGAGCAATATCTATACACTTAGACATGTTAGACAGGGAGTAATATCTATACAGTTAGACATGTTAGACAGGGAGTAATATCTATACACTTAGACATGTTAGACAGGGAGTAATATCTATACACGTAGGGAGTAATATCTATACACTTAGACATGGAGTAATATCTATACACTTAGACAGGGAGTAATATCTATACACGTAGGGAGTAATATCTATACACTTAGACATGGAGTAATATCTATACACTTAGACATGTTAGACAGGGAGTAATATCTATACACTTAGACATGGAGTAATATCTATACACTTAGACAGGGAGTAATATCTATACACTTAGACAGGGAGTAATATCTATACACTTAGACATGGAGTAGTATCTGTACACTTAGACAGGGAGTAATATCTATACACTTGTCTTATATCTTATATCCTTGCCATGGCGTTAAATGTCACATAGGGCTTGCAAGGTAGTTCACCAATTTTTCCTGTCTTTGGCGAGCCTTTCAGCTTCATCAAGGGATTTTATGCCTATTAATTTGGCCTCTCTTAACAATGTCCTCTTCAAAGTTTCACGCGGTCTGCCTCTTTTTCTTCGGCCTGTTGTGTTCCACTTGATAGCTTGTTTTGGGATTCTCTGACTGTTTCTTATCATCACATGACCAACATATGTCATCTCCTTTTCCTGATCACCCATGAGACTTACAGCTGACCAGAAAGATGTTCCCTGGTTCAGCTGTGTTCATGGGAGCCAGATAGTCAGAGTGTCCGGTTTAGTCAGAGTGTGTGGTTTAGTCAGAGTGTCTGGTTTTGTCAGAGTTCTGGTTTAGTCAGAGTTCTGGTTTAGTCAGAGTGTCTGGTTTAGTCAGAGTTCTGGTTTAGTCAGAGTTCTGGTTTAGTCAGAGTGTCCGGTTTAGTCAGAGTTCTGGTTTAGTCAGAGTGTCTGGTTTAGTCAGAGTTCTGGTTTAGTCAGAGTTCTGGTTTAGTCAGAGTGTCCGGTTTAGTCAGAGTTCTGATTTAGTGATGAAGGATGAGTTAGTGTACACCTGTTTGATTTGGAGATGAAACTGAGAACTGCCATATCTTCACTTGTGTGTCAAGTTTTGTGGTACTAGCACATGTAGGATGCTGCTTGTATTCAATAAGCTGTGAATGGAATAGCAAGCATGATGTTAATAACATGGAATCATGAATAATAAGTTCGGTGTAGTGGCTTATGTGTTTGTGGTACAGGGTACAGCTTTCTGTGTGTTGTGTATTGTTGGCTTATGTATTTGTGATATAGAGTATAGCTTTCTGTATGTTTTATATTGTTGGCTTATGTGTTTGTTGTATAGGGTACAGCTTTGTATGTGTTGTGTATTGTTGGCTTATGTGTTTGTGATATAGAGTATAGCTTTCTGTGTGTGGTGTATTGTTGGCTTATGTGTGTTGTGTTATAGGGTACAGCTTTCTGTGTGTTGTGTATTGTTGGCTTATGTGTTTGTGGTATAGGGTACAGCTTTGTGTGTGTTGTGTATTGTTGGCTTATGTGTTTGTGGTGTAGGGTACAGCTTTGTGTGTGTTGTGTATTGTTGGCTTATGTGTTTGTGGTATAGGGTACAGCTTTGTGTGTGTTGTGTATTGTTGGCTTATGTGTTTGTGGTATAGGGTACAGCTTTGTGTGTGTTGTGTATTGTTGGCTTAATGTGTTTGTGGTATAGGGTACAGCTTTCTGTGTGTGGTGTATTGTTGGCTTATGTGTTTGTGGTATAGAGTATGCGTGAAAGTGGTAGTGAAGGGAACAGAACAGTGTGTAAATCAGACATACATAAAATCTGATGAGCATAAAGGTTATAGGACCAGATTAACTATGAATGGTTATAGGAACATATTAATTATGTTGCACATTCTCACCCACACATAAATGTAGCAGTCTCTACTAGTGATGTTTTTGAAGGATTCCATGCTTATGAGGAGATGATGTGTGATAGTGAAGGATTCCATGCTTATGAGGAGGTGATGTGTGATAGTGAAGGATTCCATGCTTATGAGGAGGTGATGTGTGATAGTGCAGGATTCCATGCTTATGAGGAGATGATATGTGATAGTGAAGGATTCCATGCTTATGAGGAGATGATGTGTGATAGTGAAGGATTCCATGCTTATGAGGAGATGATGTGTGATAGTGAAGGATTCCATGCTTATGAGGAGATGATGTGTGATAGTGAAGGATTCCATGCTTATGAGGAGATGATGTGTGATAGTGAAGGATTCCATGCTTATGAGGAGATGATGTGTGATAGTGAAGGATTCCATGCTTATGAGATGATGTGTGATAGTGAAGGATTCCATGCTTATGAGATGATGTGTGATAGTGAAGGATTCCATGCTTATGAGGAGATGATGTGTGATAGTGAAAGCTCATAAAGGTTTATTTAGTGGCAAGGATCATGGCAGCTGCCAGCACTGAGCCATTCACTCATCAGGTTTGCCTTGGCCATCCTCACAGTCAGTCTGGCACAGACCAAATAACTTGAAAAGCTGCAGAATGGAGCCATGCACATTATCTTGGGCTGCATTAGAGACACACCATGTGGAGCACAGAATCAGGATTTGGAGGGCACATGCATGCCTCATGATAATCGCAGATATATAGCACCTGTTAAGTAGAGGGCTCATTGAAGAAAAGGGGGAACAATTGAAGAGAAGCAAATCTCAGGTGGGTCCAGCAGAAGACATCATCCACCAGGTCTGTGTGCTAACTAGTATCACTCCTGGTACAGCTGGCCACCAGTGCCTGCAGATTTTTCTTTTCTGTCATTGTCACACTCTTTCATCGTTGCAGAGAGCAGAAGCTGGTTGTGATCGACATGGAGGTCAACGCCATCATAGCAAAAATTCCAGTGACATAGATCTGTGATCTACACAAATGGGTCTGTTGTGCGGCATCAGCAGAGAACCTGGGGATTTGTATGCGCCCCAGTGGCAGAACAGCCCAGGAAGCCAGCGGTGCCTGTGCAGTGATTACCAGATCATGGCGGTGATGAAGCCATTTATCTGGCTGAGATCACACTTGTGTCTGTGGGTTATGTCTGTGTGCTGAGTGGCTCAAAGAGCATGCTCTGAAAGGTTCAGATGGATTCATGAACAGCCAGTGGCTGGAGACCTTACAGAGGCCAAAGATTCAGTGTCAGAATACTTGTATCAAGGCATGCTGGTGTCTGGGGCAAGGAAAGAGCAGATAGACTGGCTGGTTTGGCCACCATAGATGATGGCCAACCAGTGGATTGTGCTGACATTGCTAATGCCCTCAGAGAACTTGGAAGAGCAGAGGACTGTGAGAGGTGACTTAACATGGCTGTCTTAAATGTAGGAGTTGAGAGTGAAGAGTGGCATGGCAAGGACTGAGAGAGGTAGTTCCTTCACATGAGAGGAATCATCATTCACTGAACTGGGAAACATTGTACACTGAAGGCTGTAGGAAGGAGGAGCTTGCAGCAAATATGAACCTGTCAGTGCAGTGATGATGATCCATCTACAACATAACATCCCATAACATAAGTTATATAAGTCAAAAACTATCTGTGAATACTCAGTGGAGATTTTGTGGATGTAGGTTTATATACTGGTAAGATTGTGTGGTTGTAGGCATATATACTGGTAAGATTGTGTGGTTGTAGGCATATATACTGGTAAGATTGTGTGGTTGTAGGCATATATACTGGTAAGATTGTATGGATGTAGGCATATATACTGGTAAGATTGTATGGATGTAGGCATATATACTGGTAAGATTGTGTGGATGTAGGTTTATATACTGGTAAGATTGTATGGATGTAGGCCTGTATACTGGTAAGATTGTGTGGTTGTAGGCATATATACTGGTAAGATTGTACGGATGTAAGCATATATACTGATCAGATTGTGTGGATGTAGGCATATATACTGGTAAGATTGTGTGGATGTAGGCGTATATACTGGTAAGATTGTGTGGATGTAGGTGTATATACTGGTAAGATTGTGTGGATGTAGGTGTATATACTGGTAAGATTGTGTGGATGTAGGTATATATACTGGTAAGATTGTGTGGATGTAGGTATATATACTGGTCAGATTGTGTGGATGTAGGTATATATACTGGTAAGATTGTGTGGATGTAGGTATATATACTGGTAAGATTGTGCGGATGTAGCTATATATACTGGTAAGATTGTGTGGATGTAGGCATATATACTGGTAAGATTGTGTGGAAGTAGGTATATATTCTGGTCAGATTGTGTGGATGTAGGTATATATACTGGTCAGATTGTGTGGATATAGGCATATATACTGGTCAGATTGTGTGGATGTAGGTATATATACTGGTCAGATTGTGTGGATGTAGGTATATATACTGGTCAGATTGTGTGGATGTAGGTATATATACTGGTAAGGTTGTGTGGATGTATATATATATACTGATCAGATTGTGTGGATGTAGGTATATATACTGGTAAGATTGTGTGGATGTAGGTATATATACTGATCAGATTGTGTGGAACATAAATATATACATTATTTGATGTGGATGTTTGCTTTCTGCACCACGTAAAGCAGATATTAGTTTGCTTGAAGCTGTGGCCATCTTTTCTCATCACTTGAAAACTTGCCTTGTCTTTCATTTTGCATGTGCTTAATATTTCCCACATTAAAATCTTCAGATTACCCTTGTTTCATTGTTGGTCCCAAAGCTTGAGGCAAAAACTTATCACATGTAGCATTTTTATTTCATGCAAAAGCTATATGAAACTTTGTATTCCTTTCAGACTTGCATAACTGTACAGTGGGTAGTGGAGCTTGTAGAAGTGAAGAAGTAGCTGATGTGCCATGGCATAGAGTAAGAGTTGACCTTGTACAGTTTTCTGACACAGACATTGCAGCTGCCACATTCAGTCATTTCATCATGGATGACGCTCAGAGCCATCATTTCAGCCGAGCTATCATTGGCAATTCGTTTTCATTGCCGCCAGCGAAAGGAGAGCAGTTTGAAGCCAAGTGTCCAGTTCAGCATCATGTCAGACTTGACATGAGACGAGACTTAGACATTGTCAATCATGAGCTGAGAGCCTGCGTGGAAGCTGGTGACAGACAGAGGCTAAGTTCACAGATAGATCATGAAAATTTGAATGAATCTTCATCTGGTGGACCAAACTTTCCTGCTGTGAAACCTGCCCACACTCCAGAAATCAATGAATTTTTTATGTATTCGGGAGAGAACTCCAAAATAAGCTTGGAGCCGCTGTATGCAGTGAGAGAACTCCAGAAATTGCCTGTAGACGTTCTGTACGGGGGACGTGACGGCAAGGGAAGTCTCAACCTTAGCAAAGAGCATATAAGTGACAGTATTGCAGGCCATCCTCTGTATGATGCTGAAGTATTTAAAGGCAGTTTTGGCTCTCTCACAAGTAGCCAAGCATCTACAGACACCAGTGAGATTAACTTGGAGAAAATTTTTCGCTGTGACCTGTGTAGCAAAGTTTTCAGCAACAGTTTCTTCCTTCAGCAGCACAAGTTGTTTCATTCGGGTGACAAGCAGTTTGCGTGTGGAACGTGTGGTCATAAGTGTTTCTATAAGAGCCAGCTGAAGGAGCATGAGCGCACGCATACAGGAGAGAAGCCACACAAGTGTCGTGTCTGCGAAGTTGGTTTTGCCAGGAAAGATGCTCTGAAACGGCATGAAAAATGCCACCTGGAAGACAAGCCGCATCGCTGTGAGATTTGTGAGAAAGGCTTTAAACATAAAACCTATCTTCAGCTCCACAAGAGAATCCACACCGGTGAGCGTTCATACAAGTGTGAGATCTGCGAAAAGATGTTTGCTCGAGGAGAGAGTTTGAAACGGCACAAAATCTCGCATGTAAAGGAGAAGGCATACAAGTGTAATTTCTGCGAGAAAAGTTTCAAGTGCTTCACATATCTGCAGAGCCACACGCAGAACCACACCGGGGAGAAGCATCACGCCTGCGACGTGTGCGACAAGAAGTTCAAGTACCCTGCCTTACTAAAGAAGCACCAGCTGATCAAACATTCGGCCGACAGGCCATTCCGTTGTGATCTTTGTGAGAAAGGTTACTTTACAGAAACTGAGTTAAAAGTTCACAAAATGAACCATGCAATACAGCCACCATATACATGTGAGTTCTGTGGTAAAGGTTTTCATAGAAGTGAACAGTTAGAGAATCACAGGAGAGTTCACACTGGAGAAAGACCATTCAAGTGTAGGTTTTGTAATGACACATTTGCTCAGCAAGCAGGATTGCTGAGCCACGAGAGAGTTCATGCAGCAGAGAAGCTCTTTATTCAGCAAACAGGTCTGCAGAACCAGGAGCGCCTGCAGCTAGGGGAGAAACCATACATATGTGGAACATGTGGGCTGACATATTCTCAGCTGACAGCGTACAATGCACATATACTGACTCACAGCCGGGACATGCCATACAAGTGTGAGCCTTGTGGGAGAAAGTACCAGCATTATGCTAGCTTCAGATATCACCAGAATGTCTGCACATTTTACAATCATTCTCTTCCCAAGCAGAGTACGGTGCAGGAGTAGAGTCCTGCTGTTTCCAGGCAAACTGACTCTTGTAACCATAAATGGAGGTTCGGTAAGGGAAACTGCTGTTATATTTCCGGACCAGAATCCTGCTGTTTCCAGGCAACCTGTCCGTTGTAACTATAGATGGCACGTGTGAGGTGGATGTCCAGACTCCAGAGCATGTCCTGCAGCTCTCTCCCCGTCTGCCAAGAAGCCTGACCCAGCTCTGGCCACCTGGAAGACCCATGCACAAAGCGTGACCTCCAAAAGACCACACTTTATCTGAGCAACAAAAAGGATGTCCGAGGCTTGGAACACAGAAGAATTTAAAAAAAAAAAACCATAACTGTTCATAAGGCAGGGGGAAACCAGTGTCTTATTTGAAAAAAAAAATAGTCAAGCAGATATGACAAAATACACCAGCACTGACCTGAGATGAAGATCAGTTTTATCACTGGGCACAGCTCAGGATGATGATGAAGTATGTTGCCCAGTTCAGGGCTGTTAGTTTTAGCTTTTTTGGTGAAAGAAATTTGACTGAAACTACCAAGCTCTTGTAGATGAGAGCCATGCATGCAGCATCTTCTTTTACTTCTTCTCTCAGTACAAGCTTCAGACAAGGATTAACCTGCACAGGGTAGCAGATTGTATAAACCTGTCATGTTTTTACACTTCTTGGCATCTTCTGACTGCTCAGCTTCACTAAGTTTGTTAGTATCTCACATAATTCTGTGCTTTCTCACTAAAACAGTTTTCATTTTCCCAATATTTACTTTACATTACAGGTTCCTCATCCAGGCTTATCTGAACTTGACAGGTTCCTCATCCAGGCTTATCTGAACTTGACAGGTTCCTCATCCAGGCTTATCTGAACTTGACAGGTTCCTCATCCAGGCTTATCTGAACTTGACAGGCTCCTCATCCAGGCTTATCTGAACTTGACAGGTTCCTCATCCAGGCTTATTTGAACTTGACAGATTCCTCATCCAGGCTTATCTGAACTTGACAGGTTCCTCATCCAGGCTTATCTGAACTTGACATTACAGGTTTCTCACCAAAGCTTATCTGAGTTGAACATTGCAGGTTCTCACCAAAGCTTATCTGAGTTGAACATTGCAGGTTTCTCACCAAAGCTTATCTGAGTTGAACATTGCAGGTTTCTCACCAAAGCTGAGTTGAACATTGCAGGTTCTCACCAAAGCTTATCTGAGTTGAACATTGCAGGTTCTCACCAAAGCTTATCTGAACCTTATATCTTCTTTCATTCATTCATTCATTTGCATGTCCCTTGCGGAACTTTGCCTCCCAAACAGCACTCCTGTAGGCCTCTCGGTTGTGAGCAAGATGGCCTGCTGCTTCTGCGTCCATTTGCAGATCGTCAACAATTTTTTGCAGCCATCTTCGTTTTGGTCTTCCTCTTTTTCTTTTTCCCATTATGTATCCTTCCAGTATGGTCTTCTCTAAATTATCATGACATTTAATGTGTCCAAAATATTTAAGTTTTCTCTCTTTTCTCCTTTACTAGCCAGCCTTCTTCAATATTAAGCTCTTGTAGTATGGATATATTTGTTCTTTTTTGTGTCCACGATATTTGGAGAACTCTTCTGTAGCATTTACATTCAAAGGCATTTATGTGTTTCTCAGCTGTTTTGTTGAGTGTCCAGGTCTCACAGGCATATGTTGCGATGGGAAAGATGCATGACCTTAAAAATCTTATTTTTGTAGTTCTGTCTGCTCCTCTCCACAGATTCTTTATTTGTTTTACTTTATGTAAAACATCTTCCTTACCAAGGCAAAAATTAACATGCAGTGTTAAATGTAACAAAAGTTAAAACACATGTAATGTAACACACACTATTCTCCTAGTGTAAATTCATGTTTCCCCTCTAGTAATGTCCCAGAAACTGAGACAGCACAACACTGTATGTTGACATATTTTTTTTTGTGTCATTTTGTTTTACATTTGTCAGTGATCATCAGACTAAGTCATGTCAAAGTTTTTTTTTTTTCATCAGTCAAATGTCCGTGTTTCTGTGACCAAAAGATTTTGCACTTTTTTCTAAACTAAGGAAATAAAAAGTGTAATGACTGTAATAACAGTTTGACCGTTTCTTGACTGCTGAGTTGTGTTCCGACATTTACGTGGAGGAAGATCACATGACCACATACAAGTAGAGAGCCAGGTGTGGGCTGAGTTTTCACGCATTCTCAGTCACCACATACACAAGATCGTGTTTCATGAACTGTTAGGGTACAATCATGAACATATGCCTTCTTTGTTACATTCTTAGACCAAGTTTGTTTTCCTAAAATCAGTGAATGTATACGGTGCTGCCTTTTAATGTATTGTCTGCATCATGGGAATAGGGAAGACATGTTCTGTATAACAGAAATATATGGAAGTAAGAAATGTTTAAACAAGGACATTAATACTTGCTTTGTGGACTGTACAAGGCTTTAGATAAGGTAAGCAACTAATGAAATGTCTGAAGGAGATTAATTTAGACGGTAAAGATGGCGGATGATAAGCAACTTTTACTGGGAACGGGCAGCAGTTGTAAGATCTAATGCTGACTATTCTAAGTCTATTGATGTAAGACAAGAGGTCAGACAGGGATGTGTGCTGTCTCCTTGCTTGTTTTGAGTTGTATAGAGAGAGAGGTCAGACAAAGATGTGTGCTGTCTCCTTGCTTGTGTGACTTGTATAGAGGTCAGACAAAGATGTGTGCTGTCTCCTTGCTTGTGTGACTTGTATAGAGAGAGAGGTCAGACAAGGATGTGTGCTGTCTCCTTGCTTGTTTTGAGTTGTACACAGAGAGAGAGAGAGGTCAGACAAGGATGTGTGTTGTCTCCTTGCTTGTTTTGAGTTGTATACAGAGAGAGAGAGAGGTCAGACAAGGATGTGTGTTGTCTCCTTGCTTGTTTTGAGTTGTATACAGAGAGAGAGGTCAGACAAGGATGTGTGTTGTCTCCTTGCTTGTTTTGAGTTGTATACAGAGAGAGAGAGAGGTCAGACAAAGATGTGTGTTGTCTCCTTGCTTGTTTTGGTGAAAGAAATTTGACTGAAACTACCAAGCTCTTGTAGATGAGAGCCATGCATGCAGCATCTTCTTTTACTTCTTCTCTCAGTACAAGCTTCAGACAAGGATTAACCTGCACAGGGTAGCAGATTGTATAAACCTGTCATGTTTTTACACTTCTTGGCATCTTCTGACTGCTCAGCTTCACTAAGTTTGTTAGTATCTCACATAATTCTGTGCTTTCTCACTAAAACAGTTTTCATTTTCCCAATATTTACTTTACATTACAGGTTCCTCATCCAGGCTTATCTGAACTTGACAGGTTCCTCATCCAGGCTTATCTGAACTTAACAGGTTCCTCATCCAGGCTTATCTGAACTTGACAGGCTCCTCATCCAGGCTTATCTGAACTTGACAGGTTCCTCATCCAGGCTTATCTGAACTTGACAGGTTCCTCATCCAGGCTTATCTGAACTTGACAGGTTCCTCATCCAGGCTTATCTGAACTTGACATTACAGGTTTCTCACCAAAGCTTATCTGAGTTGAACATTGCAGGTTCTCACCAAAGCTTATCTGAGTTGAACATTGCAGGTTTCTCACCAAAGCTTATCTGAGTTGAACATTGCAGGTTTCTCACCAAAGCTTATCTGAGTTGAACATTGCAGGTTCCCACCAAAGCTTATCTGAGTTGAACATTGCAGGTTTCTCACCAAAGCTGAGTTGAACATTGCAGGTTCTCACCAAAGCTTATCTGAGTTGAACATTGCAGGTTCTCACCAAAGCTTATCTGAACCTTATATCTTCTTTCATTCATTCATTCATTTGCATGTCCCTTGCGGAACTTTGCCTCCCAAACAGCACTCCTGTAGGCCTCTCGGTTGTGAGCAAGATGGCCTGCTGCTTCTGCGTCCATTTGCAGATCGTCAACAATTTCTTGCAGCCATCTTCGTTTTGGTCTTCCTCTTTTTCTTTTTCCCATTATGTATCCTTCCAATATGGTCTTCTCTAAATTATCATGACGTTTAATGTGTCCAAAATATTTAAGTTTTCTCTCTTTAATCTTCTTTACTAGCCAGCCTTCTTCAATATTAAGCTCTTGTAGTATAGATATATTTGTTCTTTTTTGTGTCCATGATATTTGGAGAACTCTTCTGTAGCATTTACATTCAAAGGCATTTATGTGTTTCTCAGCTGTTTTGTTAAGTGTCCACGTCTCACAGGCATATGTTGCGATGGGAAAGATGCACGACCTTAAAAATCTTATTTGTGTAGTTCTGTCTGCTCCTCTCCACAGATTCTTTATTTGTTTTACTTTATGTAAAACATCTTCCTTACCAAGGCAAAAATTAACATGCAGTGTTAAATGTAACAAAAGTTAAAACACATGTAATGTAACACACACTATTCTCCTAGTGTAAATTCATGTTTCCCCTCTAGTAATGTCCCAGAAACTGAGACAGCACAACACTGTATGTTGACATATTTTTTTTTGTGTCATTTTGTTTTACATTTGTCAGTGATCATCAGACTAAGTCATGTCAAAGTTTTTTTTTTTTCATCAGTCAAATGTCCGTGTTTCTGTGACCAAAAGATTTTGCACTTTTTTCTAAACTAAGGAAATAAAAAGTGTAATGACTGTAATAACAGTTTGACCGTTTCTTGACTGCTGAGTTGTGTTCCGACATTTACGTGGAGGAAGATCACATGACCACATACAAGTAGAGAGCCAGGTGTGGGCTGAGTTTTCACGCATTCTCAGTCACCACATACACAAGATCGTGTTTCATGAACTGTTAGGGTACAATCATGAACATATGCCTTCTTTGTTACATTCTTAGACCAAGTTTGTTTTCCTAAAATCAGTGAATGTATACGGTGCTGCCTTTTAATGTATTGTCTGCATCATGGGAATAGGGAAGACATGTTCTGTATAACAGAAATATATGGAAGTAAGAAATGTTTAAACAAGGACATTAATACTTGCTTTGTGGACTGTACAAGGCTTTAGATAAGGTAAGCAACTAATGAAATGTCTGAAGGAGATTAATTTAGACGGTAAAGATGGCGGATGATAAGCAACTTTTACTGGGAACGGGCAGCAGTTGTAAGATCTAATGCTGACTATTCTAAGTCTATTGATGTAAGACAAGAGGTCAGACAGGGATGTGTGCTGTCTCCTTGCTTGTTTTGAGTTGTATAGAGAGAGAGGTCAGACAAAGATGTGTGCTGTCTCCTTGCTTGTGTGACTTGTATAGAGAGAGAGGTCAGACAAGGATGTGTGCTGTCTCCTTGCTTGTTTTGAGTTGTATACAGAGAGAGAGAGAGGTCAGACAAGGATGTGTGTTGTCTCCTTGCTTGTTTTGACTTGTATACAGAGAGAGAGGTCAGACAAGGATGTGTGTTGTCTCCTTGCTTGTTTTGATTTGTATACAGAGAGAGAGGTCAGACAAAGATGTGTGTTGTCTCCTTGCTTGTTTTGAGTTGTATACAGAGAGAGAGGTCAGACAAGGATGTGTGTTGTCTCCTTGCTTGTTTTGAGTTGTATACAGAGAGAGAGGTCAGACAAGGATGTGTGTTGTCTCCTTGCTTGTTTTGACTTGTATACAGAGAGAGAGGTCAGACAAGGATGTGTGTTGTCTCCTTGCTTGTTTTGACTTGTATACAGAGAGAGAGGTCAGACAAGGATGTGTGTTGTCTCCTTGCTTGTTTTGATTTGTATACAGAGAGAGAGGTCAGACAAAGATGTGTGTTGTCTCCTTGCTTGTTTTGACTTGTATACAGAGAGAGAGGTCAGACAAGGATGTGTGTTGTCTCCTTGCTTGTTTTGATTTGTATACAGAGAGAGAGGTCAGACAAGGATGTGTTTTGTCTCCCTGCTTGCTCAGCTTGTATACTGAGAAAATATTAATGAGCTGCATAGATTAGTTAATGGAACAACACTTAACAAATTTAGAAATACAAATAACACAGTGCTGTAAGTCTTCCAGTGAACAGTAAGCTGTTAGTAGTTAAGTTTTTGAAGAGTCATAAGCTACAAGTCAATGTTCAGTTGTGCAGGTTTGGCATCCCTACTCCCTAGATTGTTCACGGATCAGCCTTTAATGAAGAACATAGAACAAGACACTATACTGAGTTCAGTGACTAAGAACAAGACACTATACTGAGTTCATTGACTAAGAACAAGACACTATACTGAGTTCAGTGACCAAGAACAAGACACTATACTGAGTTCAGTGACCAAGAACAAGACACTATACTGAGTTCGGTGACCCAGAACAAGACACTATACTGAGTTCGGTGACCAAGAACAAGACACTATACTGAGTTCAGTGACCAAGAACAAGACACTATACTGAGTTCAGTGACCAAGAACAAGACACTATACTGAGTTCAGTGACCAAGAACAAGACACTATACTGAGTTCAGTGACCAGCTACAGGCTTGACAGAACAGTTGCTTGTTTATCTGTAAGCCTGTGCTTGCGTTTGCAGATATACTTAACCAGTGTGATCATGTCATGAAATATTATTTGTTTTGTTGTTTATTTTATATTGATATATGTTGTACATAATGTATTTATACATTCATGCATTTTGTTTCAGTGTGTGTGCAATATGTTTTGATTGTGCGCAAGCAAAGTACAGGCTTGCTTATTTGTAGCAGAGATACTGGACAGTGGTTGTTATGTTCATGATATCAGTCATGTTTGTTATCTCAGATATTTATACAAAGATTATTTAATGTTATTTTCCACAGCATACAGCTGATTTATCTTTATAAAAGTTTCATTTATAGATTTATTTATAACACAGGACAAGTGTTTGTGGAGAAAGATACAACACATACTCAGATTTAAAAAAGAAACAGTTGGCAGAGAAATTGTGGAAAATAAAAAAAGAACAAGCTGCCATAGAAGTTGTAGAACATTTAAAAAGTTGGTAGAGAAGTTGTAGAACTTTTCTTAAAAAGTTGGTAGAGAAGTAGAACATTTTAGAAAAAAAGTTGTCAGAGAAGTTGCAGGACATTTAAAAAAAAAGGTTAAGTTGCAGGATATTTTTGAAAAATTACCATAATTAATTTTGTAATTAAAAAGGCAGTAAAAAATTGACTTGGACATTACATAAGACAGTAAAAAATATCTTGGACATTACATAAGACAGTAAAAAATATCTCAGACATTACATAAGACAGTAAATAATATCTTGGATGTTACATTAAAAAAACAGTAAAATGATTTAGACATGAGAAGCCACTAAGAAATATGACCTAGACGTGATATGAGAAGATAGTAAAACATGACTTAGACGTGATATGAGAAGATAGTAAAACATGACTTAGATGTGACGTGAGAAGACAGTAAGAAAAATGACCTAGACATGATATGAGAAGATAGCAAAACATGACTTAGACGTGACATGAGAAGACAGTAAGAAAAATGACCTAGACATGATATGAGAAGATAGTAAAACATGACTTAGATGTGGCATGAGAAGACAGTAAGAAAAATGACTCAAACATAAGAGAAGACAGTAAAAACTAACTTAGACATGATATAAGACAACAGTCAGAAGTGTCTTAGACATGATATGAGAAGACAGTTTAAAATGACTTAGACATGAAAAGATAGTTTTAAAAATAACTTTGACATGAAGACAGTAAAAAAAGGACTCGGACATGATATGAGAATACAGTTTAAAAATGACTTAGATATGAGAAGTCATTTTAAAAAATGACTTAGACATGAGAAGTTTTAGAAATGACTTAGACATGAGAAGAAAGTTTAAAAAAAAAAGACTCAGACATGACATAAGGAGACAGTAAAAAATGACTGAGACATGGTATGAGAAGACAAGTTTTTAAAAATGACTTAGAATGATACAAGAAGACAGTTAAATGACTTAAACATGACATGTGAGGACAGTAAAAATGATTTGGACGTGATATGAGAAGACAGCAAAAAATGACTTGGACATGATATGAGAACAGGCATAAAACATGACTTGTACATGAGAAGGCAGACAATAAAAAAAGAACTTGGTAATCACAGGAAAACTGAAGACAAAAGAAAAAAGAGAAGAAGACTGAGAAAAAAGAACAAGTGGCATATTAAAAAAATTGTAAAAAAGCAGGCATATTGCCTGGTAATAGCAAGGGCCATACATGATTGTCAGCGCCAGAACACATAATGATTGAGTTATTTATGATTTTTAATTATCCTGTTTTGAGGTGGCCTTTACACACTAACCCTACAATCATAAACAACACACAGTCAGGATCATCATGTATGTGATGTTGGAACAAATTGTACAAGTTTCTTGTGCTGACTGAGTTCAGAAGTAAAATTTGTTGGTATCAGTACCGTAAATCTTCAGGTAATACAGATTCAGATATGGCTCAGTCTTGTAAACACGAGTTGTTTTTATGTGGTGAAAATGTGTGGCTGCTGATGCGGTGTGAATCCATGCCGTATATGAGTCTTTGGTGGGGATACATTTAACCATATGTGGTTGTTTATGTATGTATGAGAATCCATATCATATGAGTCTGTTTATGAATTTATATGTGACCGAAGCATGTGATCTAAGCTGTTCTGTGTATATCCTGTAGGATACGTAACAGTGACAAAAGCAGGACTTATTGCTGCTGCCAAACTTTGTAGTCGCACAATTATTTCTTTTTATATTTGGGCTTCTTTTTCCACCTACGGAATCTGGCTGCAAGAAAATCACTCATTATAATTTCTGTTCTTAGAACAGCATTGTCACTTCACTAATATTCTGTAAACACTCCCTTCTAGATATTTCAGTTTGCTGTATCCCATCTAATCCTGATTTGCAGTAATTCCCAATAATGATAAATGTTTGTGCCAGGTCACACTGAACAATTTCTGCTGCGTTATTCCCCAGATCTGATGACCTAGGGCAAAGATGGTACACTAGGCCAGGCTGTGTCCTGCCTGTTATCATACGTTATCTTCTCATCTTCATCTCTTTCTTGCCCTTGCCCTTTACCTTCCACCTTTTCCTCTGGTATGGTCTTCAGTTTACGTCTTTTGATATTTTCTTTTCTTCATCCTTATTTCTTTGAGAAGTTCATGCTGCACTTGGAGCTGTTCTAAAACTTGTGCGTTTGTTCTTATTCCATGTTATGTGACATATTTTTCTGCAGAACCAGATTTCTGCTGCATTAATCTTTCTCTCCAGCTTTTTGCTTAGAGTCTAGGTTTCTGCTGAGACAGTAGGAGTAAATACAACATTTGATAAAGACTTCTATGATTCTGGCTGATTGTGAATGTTTTATCTTGTTGATTTTCTGTGCTGTTGCTAAATAAGACAAGAAGAAGCTCCAGTCAGTTGTTTGCTTGTATCAAGATGTGGACAGAATTCCATCCCAGTTCAGTATCTCTAGACTAAAACAAGTAGCCACTGCTTCTGTCAGGGAAGCACAGATTTATGGCCATTTCTGTTATTTAATGAAAAACCTGAACAGAAAACTTGGGAACTAATTCTGATGACAACTTACAAGAGAATTGCTGCAGACAGAAGTGTCACAGCCTTGGCTTTTGTGCTTGTCTAATGCTGCCGGCAAGACTGAGGACTATCTTCCATTTCCAAACTGGCTTGAAGATGTTCATGTATAGACACCAAACAGAAGTGCTGAGATATATGCATGAGCAGTCTTGGATGACCAGAATGGAATGAATGATTTGGCTGAAGCAGCCCATAGAAAAGTGCAAGGAGAAATTGATATGGATCATCTTTCCATGTGAAGGTTCAAAGAAGACTGAAAACTGTTCAAAGACAAGCAGTTTCTGCAAGGCCACACAGGAGACAGATCATGGATGATGAAATAGTCAGTTTCCAGCGTTGATAACTGGACTTTCTCTGTGAGAAAAGCTAAAAGATACAGCAAGCAGTTTGTTAATGCAAGAAAAGAAAAGGTTTAAAGCGCTTTATCCTTGTGCTGAATTACATGAGAAAATTTTGAGTGAACAACTAAAACTCATGACTGTTGCCTGTTAGACAATCATGAAACATAACAGATAACAAGTGTGTTACACAGCATTTGTATAGTTAAAGTTACTGAAATGTGAGTCGCAGGCTGAGCATCAAAAAACTCCTGCATCTCTGCCCCACAAGCCAGCTACAGCTACAGCGAACTACACTGAGAGACAAAGCATGGCCTACAAACAACATAATCTATCCAGACAGTGAATATTGATGTCTGAGGCTAGAACCATGCAACACGGAAGAATGTTACACACACAACTCTATGTTTTGATGTCACAAAGACATTTTAATGTATGCTGAGATGTGATGAGAGCAAAACAAGTTCAGTCATGCCAGTTTGTCCAGTCTGTTGTGATGATGAAATTATCACTCTGGTTGTGATGTTCTGCTGTTCTTCAGATATTGTTTGTTATTTGTACTGTAAAACAATGATAAGCAAGTTTGTGAATGGCTTGTATGATTTGGATTTTATGTTCGTCTAGTCTGGACTTGGGTTAAATCCCTTATTTGTGGGATATGTTTTCCCTCCACTGACAGCCATGCTTGTGGTGTAGTTTGGTGTTCTCTATCTTCAGAGACTGTTTGCCCCCCCAACACTGAAGCACTAGGTACTCATTTTTACAGCAGTATTTGTGTGTGTTGGGGGGGGGGACACCGGTAGCAACTTGCAACCTTCTAAGTGAGATCTGTCAGCTAGCCTCTTTTCACTCCAATACTCTCTAATGATAACTAGAGATACAGGACCCTCCAGTAATAACAACAGACACAGCCTTCTTACAATAGTCATGGAACAATGCTGTTTCTCAGTATCACAATGACTTGGACAGAACATAATGTCTGTATGTTGGAGACAGTCCAAAATATGTATCATACACGTGTTGTTATTATTATATTATGTCCTTACATTTGTCAGTATATGTGGCCAGTTATACATACAAGATAATTTCCTGACCTTACACATATGCAGATTTTCAGTGTCTGATTCATTTATTTTGTCACTTAAATTATTTGAAAAGATTGCAATGAAATGGCAAATACAAACAGATGATGAATGATAACTGCTAGACATGTTTTCCTCATGTCTCCTGTATCTAGGTCAACTTTGTGAATAAAATATTGCAGAAAAAGAAATGTTCTGTGTATAGATCAAGTTTGTTTGTCTTGGCTGTATCTTATGCTGATGTTATCAGTCTGACTATTCTGTATGTGGATCAAGTTTGTTTGTCTTGGCTGTATCAGTCTGACTATTCTGTATGTGGATCAAGTTTGTCTTGGGTGTATCAGTCTGACTATTCTGTATGTGGATCAAGTTTGTCTTGGGTGTATCAGTCTGACTATTCTGTATGTGGATCAAGTTTGTCTTGGGTGTATCAGTCTGACTATTCTGTATGTGGATCAAGTTTGTCTTGGCTGTATCAGTCTGACTATTCTGTATGTGGATCAAGTTTGTCTTGGCTGTATCAGTCTGACTATTCTGTATGTGGATCAAGTTTGTCTGTGTTGGCTGTATCAGTCTGACTATTCTGTATGTGGATCAAGTTTGTCTGTGTTGGCTGTATCAGTCTGACTATTCTGTATGTGGATCAAGTTTGTCTTGGGTGTATCAGTCTGACTATTCTGTATGTGGATCAAGTTTGTCTTGGCTGTATCAGTCTGACTATTCTGTATGTGGATCAAGTTTGTCTTGGGTGTATCAGTCTGACTATTCTGTATGTGGATCAAGTTTGTCTTGGGTGTATCAGTCTGACTATTCTGTATGTGGATCAAGTTTGTCTTGGCTGTATCAATCTGACTATTCTGTATGTGGATCAAGTTTGTCTTGACTGTATCAGTCTGACTATTCTGTATGTGGATCAAGTTTGTCTTGACTGTATCAGTCTGACTATTCTGTATGTGGATCAAGTTTGTTTGTCTTGGCTGTATCAATCTGACTATTCTGTATGTGGATCAAGTTTGTCTGTCTTGGTTGTATCAGTCTGACTATTCTGTATGTGGATCAAGTTTGTCTGTCTTGGTTGTATCAGTCTGACTATTCTGTATGTGGATCAAGTTTGTCTGTGTTGGCTGTATCAGTCTGACTATTCTGTATGTGGATCAAGTTTGTCTGTCTTGGTTGTATCAGTCTGACTATTCTGTATGTGGATCAAGTTTGTCTGTCTTGGTTGTATCAGTCTGACTATTCTGTATATAGATCAAGTTTGTCTGTCTTGACTGTATCAGTCTGACTATTCTGTATATAGATCAAGTTTGTCTGTCTTGACTGTATCAGTCTGACTATTCTGTATATAGATCAAGTTTGTCTGTCTTGGTTGTATCAGTCTGACTATTCTGTATATAGATCAAGTTTGTCTGTCTTGACTGTATCAGTCTGACTATTCTGTATATAGATCAAGTTTGTCTGTCTTGGGTGTATCAGTCTGACTATTCTGTATGTGGATCAAGTTTGTCTTGGCTGTATCAATCTGACTATTCTGTATGTGGATCAAGTTTGTCTGTGTTGACTGTATCAATCTGACTATTCTGTATGTGGATCAAGTTTGTCTTGACTGTATCAGTCTGACTATTCTGTATGTGGATCAAGTTTGTCTTGACTGTATCAGTCTGACTATTCTGTATGTGGATCAAGTTTGTTTGTCTTGGCTGTATCAATCTGACTATTCTGTATGTGGATCAAGTTTGTCTGTCTTGGTTGTATCAGTCTGACTATTCTGTATGTGGATCAAGTTTGTTTGTCTTGACTGTATCAGTCTGACTATTCTGTATATAGATCAAGTTTGTCTGTCTTGACTGTATCAGTCTGACTATTCTGTATATAGATCAAGTTTGTCTTGACTGTATCAGTCTGACTATTCTGTATGTGGATCAAGTTTGTCTTGACTGTATCAGTCTGACTATTCTGTATGTGGATCAAGTCTGTCTTGACTGTATCAGTCTGACTATTCTGTATATAGATCAAGTTTGTCTTGACTGTATCAGTCTGACTATTCTGTATATAGATCAAGTTTGTCTTGACTGTATCAGTCTGACTATTCTGTATATAGATCAAGTTTGTCTTGACTGTATCAGTCTGACTATTCTGTATATAGATCAAGTTTGTCTTGACTGTATCAGTCTGACTATTCTGTATGTGGATCAAGTTTGTCTTGACTGTATCAGTCTGACTATTCTGTATGTGGATCAAGTTTGTTTGTCTTGACTGTATCAGTCTGACTATTCTGTATATAGATCAAGTTTGTCTGTCTTGACTGTATCAGTCTGACTATTCTGTATATAGATCAAGTTTGTCTGTCTTGACTGTATCAGTCTGACTATTCTGTATATAGATCAAGTTTGTCTGTCTTGACTGTATCAGTCTGACTATTCTGTATGTGGATCAAGTCTGTCTTGACTGTATCAATCTGACTATTCTGTATATAGATCAAGTTTGTTTGTCTTGGCTGTATCAGTCTGACTATTCTGTATATAGATCAAGTTGTCTTGACTGTATCAATCTGACTATTCTGTATGGATCAAGTTTGTCTGTGTTGACTGTATCAATCTGACTATTCTGTATAGATCAAGTTGTCTGTCTTGACTGTATCAATCTGACTATTCTGTATGTGGATCAAGTCTGTCTTGACTGTATCAATCTGACTATTCTGTATGTGGATCAAGTCTGTCTTGACTGTATCAGTCTGACTATCTGTATGTGGATCAAGTTTGTCTGTCTTGACTGTATCAGTCGACTATTCTGTATATAGATCAAGTTTGTCTGTGTTGACTGTATCAGTCTGACTACTCTGTATGTGGATCAGTTTGTCTTGACTGTATCAGTCTGACTATTCTGTATGGATCAAGTTTGTCTTGGTTGTATCAGTCTGACTATTCTGTAGTGGATCAAGTTTGTCTTGACTGTATCAGTCTGATATTCTGTATGTGGATCAGTTTGTCTGTCTTGGGTGTATCAGTCTGACTATTCTGTATGTGGATCAAGTCTGTCTTGACTGTATCAGTCTGACTATCTGTATGTGGATCAGTTTGTCTGTCTTGGGTGTATCAGTCTGACTATTCTGTATAGATCAAGTTTGTCTTGGTTGTATCAGTCTGACTATTCTGTAGTGGATCAAGTTTGTCTGTGTTGGTTGTATCAGTCTGACTACTCTGTATGTGGATCAAGTTGTCTGTCTTGGGTGTATCAGTCTGACTATTCTGTATAGATCAAGTTTGTCTTGGTTGTATCAGTCTGACTATTCTGTATGGGATCAAGTTTGTCTGACTGTATCAGTCTGACTATTCTGTATGGATCAAGTTTGTCTGACTGTATCAGTCTGACTATTCTGTATGGGATCAAGTTTGTCTTGGTTGTATCAATCTGACTATTCTGTATGGATCAAGTTTGTCTGACTGTATCAGTCTGACTATTCTGTATAGATCAAGTTGTCTTGGCTGTATCAATCTGACTATTCTGTATGGGATCAAGTTTGTTTGTCTTGGCTGTATCAGTCTGACTATTCTGTATAGATCAAGTTGTCTTGACTGTATCAGTCTGACTACTCTGTATGTGGATCAAGTTGTCTTGGCTGTATCATCTGACTATTCTGTATGGGATCAAGTTTGTTTGTCTTGACTGTATCAATCTGACTATTCTGTAGTGGATCAAGTTTGTCTGACTGTATCAGTCTGACTATTCTGTATAGATCAAGTTTGTCTGACTGTATCAGTCTGACTATTCTGTATAGATCAAGTTGTCTTGGCTGTATCAATCTGACTATTCTGTATGGGATCAAGTTTGTTTGTCTTGGCTGTATCAATCTGACTATTCTGTATGTGGATCAAGTTGTCTGTCTTGACTGTATCAGTCTGACTACTCTGTATGTGGATCAGTTTGTCTTGGCTGTATCATCTGACTATTCTGTATGTGGATCAAGTTTGTCTGACTGTATCAGTCTGACTATTCTGTATAGATCAAGTTGTCTTGACTGTATCAGTCTGACTATTCTGTATGGGATCAAGTTTGTCTGACTGTATCAATCTGACTATTCTGTATGTGGATCAAGTTTGTCTTGGCTGTATCAGTCTGACTATTCTGTATGTGGATCAAGTTTGTCTTGGCTGTATCAGTCTGACTATTCTGTATGTGGATCAAGTTTGTCTGTGTTGGCTGTATCAATCTGACTATTCTGTATGTGGATCAAGTTTGTCTTGGCTGTATCAGTCTGACTATTCTGTATGTGGATCAAGTTTGTCTGTCTTGGTTGTATCAGTCTGACTATTCTGTATGTGGATCAAGTTTGTCTGTCTTGACTGTATCAGTCTGACTACTCTGTATGTGGATCAAGTTTGTCTGTCTTGACTGTATCAGTCTGACTATTCTGTATGTGGATCAAGTTTGTCTGTCTTGACTGTATCAATCTGACTATTCTGTATGTGGATCAAGTTTGTCTGTCTTGGTTGTATCAGTCTGACTACTCTGTATGTGGATCAAGTTTGTCTGTCTTGGTTGTATCAGTCTGACTACTCTGTATGTGGATCAAGTTTGTCTGTCTTGGTTGTATCAGTCTGACTACTCTGTATGTGGATCAAGTTTGTCTGTCTTGACTGTATCAATCTGACTATTCTGTATGTGGATCAAGTTTGTCTGTCTTGGTTGTATCAGTCTGACTACTCTGTATGTGGATCAAGTTTGTCTGTGTTGGCTGTATCAATCTGACTATTCTGTATGTGGATCAAGTTTGTCTTGGCTGTATCAGTCTGACTATTCTGTATGTGGATCAAGTTTGTCTTGGCTGTATCAGTCTGACCATTCTGTATGGCTTAAACCTGCGCTTAGAATCAGTACAAGAAAGTGTATTGCTCAAAGGCAAGTCACAGACACACTAACAAATATAAGCAGTAAATAAGAAAATATGCAGGTTCAGATGTCTTGTTACTTGCACCTTCTCTCTAGATGAACAAAAATCAATACACAAACAGGAAAGACAGCCACAACTTTGGTAAACAGAAGAGAGTTTGGAACAACATAAAACTTGTTGAGGACAAAGGTTCTGATTTATCAGACTTGTATGTGCAGCACTCTCTTATGTGGATCTGAAATGTGGACACAAAAGACTTGAGAAGAAAATTTAACAGTTTCCATCTTTGCTGCCTTCACAGAATAACAAACAGCAAGTGGAAAGACAGTGTGAGGTTGTGCAGTGTGCATAATGACAACACTCTAACAGCAGAAGATATGTCACCCATGAGATATTCCTTTCTCCTCTGAAGTCTGGAGAAAAAAAAGGCCAGACTGCTTTATAGAGAGAGATTATGTGTAGGACTGCTGTGTCAGAGGAGAACAAGGGCCAGGAACTAAGAGAAAAGCCACAAGTGGAAGGAGGATGGAACATACAACACAAACATTGTTTGTTGTGACTATAGCAATAAGTCAGCAGAATTTGTCATGAGAGAAGTTCTCAGGAAAATTATTCTTGACAACTTCCAAAGTACATCCAACATCTGTCTGCTTCAATACATCTAACATCTGTCTGCTTCAATACATCCAACATCTGTCTGCTTCAATATATCTAACATCTGTCTGCTTCAGTACATCCAACATCTGTCTGCTTCAATACATCCAACATTTATCTGCTTCAGTACATCCAACATTTATCTGCTTCAATACATCCAACATTTATCTGCTTCAATGCATGCAACGTCTGCCTGCTTCAAAACATCCAACATTTATCTGCTTCAATACATCCAACATTTATCTGCTTCAAAACATCCAACATTTATCTGCTTCAATACATCCAACATTTATCTGCTTCAAAACATCCAACATTTATCTGCTTCAATACATCCAACATTTATCTGCTTCAAAACATGCAACATCTGCCTTCTTCAATACATCCAACATTTATCTGCTTCAGTACATCCAACATCTGCCAGCTTCAAAACATCCAACATTTATCTGCTTCAATACATCCAACATTTGTCTGCTTCAATACATCCAACATCTGCCTGCTTCAATATATCCAACATCTGCCTGCTTCAATACATCCAACATCTGCCTGCTTCAGTACATCCAACATTTATCTGCTTCAATACATCCAACATTTATCTGCTTCAATACATGCAACATCTGCCTGCTTCAATACATCCAACATCTGCCTGCTTCAATACATCCAACATCTGCCTGCTTCACAGCCACCTTCTGGAACTAGGAGTTCCATTATTATTATCACATGTGATATTCCTGTTACAATCAGTTCTACTGTACCTTTGAAACAAAGCCAATCTTTCATGTCAATCTTACCTGACATAAATATTTTCCTTCTCTTCAATACCTGCAGGTTCTCTTCATATTTTATGAGTTTATCACTCAAGATACATCGCAACTTGAAATGGTTAGTAGAATACTTCTTCCACAATGTTGGGTCTACTGCCTGAACACATTTCTGAACTTCATTTTTGTCTAGATGTTATTGCATCATATATATGTGAACTATATATGTATGTCCATCTGTTGTATCATATGTTAGCTGTGTGAACTATACCTGTATGTCCAGCTGTTGTATGTTAGCTGTGTGAACTATATCTGTATGTCCAGCTGTTGTATCATATGTTAGCTATGTGAACTATATCTGTATGTCCAGCTGTTGTTTCATATGTTAGCTGTGTGAACTATATCTGTATGTCCAGCTGTTGTATCATATGTTAGCTGTGTGAACTATATCTTTATGTCCAGCTGTTGTATCATATGTTAGCTGTGTGAACTATATCTGTGACTATATCCAGTGACAAGCAACTCTACTATTGGTAAACAGAAGAGAGTTTGGAACAACATAAAACTTGTTGAGGACAAAGGTTCTGATTTATCAGACTTGTATGTGCAGCACTCTCTTATGTGGATCTGAAATGTGGACACAAAAGACTTGAGAAGAAAATTTAACAGTTTCCATCTTTGCTGCCTTCACAGAATAACAAACAGCAAGTGGAAAGACAGTGTGAGGTTGTGCAGTGTGCATAATGACAACACTCTAACAGCAGAAGATATGTCACCCATGAGATATTCCTTTCTCCTCTGAAGTCTGGAGAAAAAAAAGGCCAGACTGCTTTATAGAGAGAGATTATGTGTAGGACTGCTGTGTCAGAGGAGAACAAGGGCCAGGAACTAAGAGAAAAGCCACAAGTGGAAGGAGGATGGAACATACAACACAAACATTGTTTGTTGTGACTATAGCAATAAGTCAGCAGAATTTGTCATGAGAGAAGTTCTCAGGAAAATTATTCTTGACAACTTCCAAAGTACATCCAACATCTGTCTGCTTCAATACATCTAACATCTGTCTGCTTCAATACATCCAACATCTGTCTGCTTCAATATATCTAACATCTGTCTGCTTCAGTACATCCAACATCTGTCTGCTTCAATACATCCAACATTTATCTGCTTCAGTACATCCAACATTTATCTGCTTCAATACATCCAACATTTATCTGCTTCAATGCATGCAACGTCTGCCTGCTTCAAAACATCCAACATTTATCTGCTTCAATACATCCAACATTTATCTGCTTCAAAACATCCAACATTTATCTGCTTCAATACATCCAACATTTATCTGCTTCAAAACATCCAACATTTATCTGCTTCAATACATCCAACATTTATCTGCTTCAAAACATGCAACATCTGCCTTCTTCAATACATCCAACATTTATCTGCTTCAGTACATCCAACATCTGCCAGCTTCAAAACATCCAACATTTATCTGCTTCAATACATCCAACATTTGTCTGCTTCAATACATCCAACATCTGCCTGCTTCAATATATCCAACATCTGCCTGCTTCAATACATCCAACATCTGCCTGCTTCAGTACATCCAACATTTATCTGCTTCAATACATCCAACATTTATCTGCTTCAATACATGCAACATCTGCCTGCTTCAATACATCCAACATCTGCCTGCTTCAATACATCCAACATCTGCCTGCTTCACAGCCACCTTCTGGAACTAGGAGTTCCATTATTATTATCACATGTGATATTCCTGTTACAATCAGTTCTACTGTACCTTTGAAACAAAGCCAATCTTTCATGTCAATCTTACCTGACATAAATATTTTCCTTCTCTTCAATACCTGCAGGTTCTCTTCATATTTTATGAGTTTATCACTCAAGATACATCGCAACTTGAAATGGTTAGTAGAATACTTCTTCCACAATGTTGGGTCTACTGCCTGAACACATTTCTGAACTTCATTTTTGTCTAGATGTTATTGCATCATATATATGTGAACTATATATGTATGTCCATCTGTTGTATCATATGTTAGCTGTGTGAACTATACCTGTATGTCCAGCTGTTGTATGTTAGCTGTGTGAACTATATTTGTATGTCCAGCTGTTGTATCATATGTTAGCTATGTGAACTATATCTGTATGTCCAGCTGTTGTTTCATATGTTAGCTGTGTGAACTATATCTGTATGTCCAGCTGTTGTATCATATGTTAGCTGTGTGAACTATATCTTTATGTCCAGCTGTTGTATCATATGTTAGCTGTGTGAACTATATCTGTGACTATATCCAGTGACAAGCAACTCTACTATTGGTATAAAGTAGCACTCCAGTGACAAGCAACTCTACTATTGGTATAAAGTAGCACTCCAGTGGCAAGCAACTCTACTATTGGTATAAAGTAGCACTCCAGTGACAAGAAACTCTGTTATTGGTATAAAGTAGCAGTGCAGTGACAAGAAACTCTATTATTGGTATAAAGTAGCAGTGCAGTGACAAGAAACTCTATTATTGGTATAAAGTAGCAGTGCAGTGACAAGCAACTCTATTATTGGTATAAAGTAGTACTCCAGTGATAAGAAACTCTATTACTGGTATAAAGTAGCAGTGCAGTGACAAGAAACTCTATTATTGGTATAAAGTAGTACTCCAGGGACAAGAAATTCTATTATTGGTATAAAGTAGCACTCCAGTGACAAGAAACTCTATTATTGGTATAAAGTAGCAGTCCAGTGACAAGAAACTCTATTATTGGTGTAAAGTAGCACTCCAGTGACAAGAAACTCTATTATTGGTATAAAGTAGCAGTCCAGTGACAAGCAACTCTATTATTGGTATAAAGTAGCAGTGCAGTGACAAGAAACTCTATTATTGGTATAAAGTAGCACTCCAGTGACAAGAAACTCTATTATTATTATAAAGTAGCAGTGCAGTGACAAGAAACTCTATTATTGGTATAAAGTAGCAGTGCAGTGACAAGAAACTCTATTATTGGTATAAAGTAGCAGTCCAGTGACAAGAAACTCTATTATTGGTATAAAGTAGCAGTCCAGTGACAAGAAACTCTATTATTGGTATAAAGTAGCAGTCCAGTGACAAGAAACTCTATTATTGGTATAAAGTAGCAGTCCAGTGACAAGAAACTCTATTATTGGTATAAAGTAGCAGTGCAGTGACAAGAAACTCTATTATTGGTATAAAGTAGCAGTCCAGTGACAAGAAACTCTATTATTGGTATAAAGTAGCAGTGCAGTGACAAGAAACTCTATTATTGGTATAAAGTAGCAGTCCAGTGACAAGAAACTCTATTATTGGTATAAAGTAGCAGTGCAGTGATAAGGAACTAATATATTTGCATGTAACAGACTAGTGAGCGTTCTTCACTTAAACTGTGTCTGTCTTCAGAATGACTTTGGGAGTTTGGCGATAAAAAGTTAGACTGAACATGTCATCTGATGTATAAGCTGGTTCTTGTACAACCTGGTCTCCAGAATGACCTTGGAGAATGAACTTTGTCTGACTCTGCCTGCCTCACACACACACACACACTTGTTTCTGTGACTGAGAGCAGCTCATTCCATCAAATGAGTTCTGAATTTTCTTTGTGTCATCAACAGAATTCAGAATGGTTCCTGCTCTATGACTAGAGTAAAGAATCTTTGTTCCTGCATCAACAAGGAGGTGGAGGTGGTTAATGTTCTCTCTTTCATCAGCATCCATAGATCTGAGACTGTGCCGTAAGTTCTGGAAGCTGCCATTGTGATCACGCTTAGAACCTTTTATTTGGAGGTTATCTCCCCTGTGATGTCTGAGAACAAGATCTGAGCTCCCTGCTCTGAGTAATCTCTTATGTTTGAGACAAATCAACCATGAACAGATCAGAGTCGTCATGTCATACATCTAACATACCATTAGGCATCAACTTTGACCCAGTTACTATTGCACCTGGACTGTCAGCACATTTAATCTGCTATATTTCTGTAATACAGGTCTCTTCTTAGTCTTCCTGCAAATGTATTCTCTGTCTTCCTTCCATGTACTCTGTCTTCCTTCCATGTACTCTCAGCCTTCCTTCCATGTACTCTCAGCCTTCCTTCCATGTACTCTCAGCCTTCCTTCCATGTACTCTCAGCCTTCCTTCTATGTCCTTTCAGTCTTCCTTCCATGTACTCTGTCTTCCTTCCATGTACTCTGTCTTCCTTCCATGTACTCTGTCTTCCTTCCATGTACTCTGTCTTCATTCCATGTATTCTGTCTTCCTTCCATGTACTCTCTGTCTTCCTTCCATGTACTCTCTGTCTTCCTTCCATGTATTCTGTCTTCCTTCCATGTACTCTCTGTCTTCCTTCCATGTACTCTCAGTCTTCCTTCCATGTATTATGTCTTCCTTCCATGTACTCTCTGTCTTCCTTCCATGTACTCTCTGTCTTCCTTCCATGAACTCTGTCTTCCTTCCATGTACTCTCAGCCTTCCTTCCATGTACTCTCAGTCTTCCTTCCATGTACTCTCAGCCTTCCTTCCATGTACTCTCAGCCTTCCTTCCATGTACTCTGTCTTCCTTCCATGTACTCTGTCTTCCTTCCCTGTACTCTGTCTTCATTCCATGTATTCTGTCTTCCTTCCATGTACTCTCTGTCTTCCTTCCATGTATTCTGTCTTCCTTCCATGTACTCTGTCTTCCTTCTCTGTACTCTCAGTCTTCCTTCCCTGTACTCTCAGTCTTCCTTCCATGCACTCTCTGTCTTCCTTCCATGTACTCAGTCTTCCTTCCCTGTACTCTCAGTCTTCCTTCCCTGTACTCTGTCTTCCTTCCATGTACTTTCAGTCTTCCTTCCATGTACTCTCAGCCTTCCTTCCCTGTACTCTCAGTCTTCCTTCCCTGTACTCTCAGTCTTCCTTCCATGTACTCTCAGTCTTCCTTCCCTGTACTCTGTCTTCCTTCCGTGTACTTTCAGTCTTCCTTCCGTGTACTCTCAGTCTTCCTTCCATGTACTCTCAGCCTTCCTTCCATGTACTCTCAGTCTTCCTTCCATGTACTTTCAGTCTTCCTTCCATGTACTTTCAGTCTTCCTTCCATGTAATCTGTCTTCCTTCCATGTACTCTCAGTCTTCCTTCCCTGTACTTTCAGTCTTCCTTCCCTGTACTCTGTCTTCCTTCCATGTACTTTCAGTCTTCCTTCCCTGTACTCTGTCTTCCTGCCATGTACTCTAACTTTGTGTTTGCTAATATAGTAGTTCCACTTGAAGTTTTCCTCAACCAAGTCACATGTGAAAGGACAATCAGAGCTGTAGACCTTCATGTGTCAGTCAAGTCTTCCCTTCCATGGAAAGCTCTTGGCACATACATCACATTTAAAGGGGCTCTGGGTCTGATGGAGTCACCAGCATGAGGCAAACTGGCTCTTGTCTCTGAGCTTCTTACTACAGATTTCACAGATGTGTAGCTTTATATCTGTATGTGTTCAGTCAAATGGGTTACTTTTCTTCTTAAATCCTTTCCCACAGGTATCACACATGAATGGATCCATTTCTGTATGGGCGAGTCTGATCTGTCAGAGTGTACTTGTTCTTGTATCCCTTCCCACACAAATCACATGGGCGAGGAATGCCTGGCATGTGAAGTTCCTTGTGGATGTTCACATGCCACTTATCAGCAAAATACTTTCCACGTTCATCACATTTAAACTTTCCATCCCATGTGTGAACTGTGTGTGTTGATTTAAATATGATTTGCGTTGTGAAACTGTTATTACAAACATTGCAGGTAAATGGTTTCTCACCTGTGTGGGTTCTCAGGTGTTCATATAACATCTCTGAATCAACACATTGTCTCGCATATAGGTGACAGTTGAATGGATTGTCATGTTTATGAACCTGTTTATGTTTCTGCAGGTAGTTGTTACTTCCAAGAACTTTCTGCAGGTAGTTGTTACTTCCAGTTATTTTCTGCAGGTAGTTGTTACTTCCAAGAACTTTCTGCAGGTGGTTGTTACTTCCAAGAACTTTCTGATAAAAATCACACCTGTACATTTAAGATTTCAGATATGTAACAAGGTGTTTCAGAGGAGAAGGCTTTCATGTGTCAGTTATGTAACAAGGTGTTTCAGTGGAGTGCGCTCCTGTACAGGAGAAACATTTACCTCAGGTGACTGAGATAAACATTTCTCCTGGTGCTTCTCCACACCTTGTCTCCCCTAAAACACCTTGTTACATAACTAACACTTGAAAGTCCACTCCCATCAAACACCTTGTTACATAACTAACACTTGAAAGTCCACTCCCATCAAACACCTTGTTACATAACTAACACTTGAAAGTCCACTCCCATCAAACACCTTGTTACATAACTAACACTTGAAAGCCCATCCCATCAAACACCTTGTTACATAACTAACACTTGAAAGTCCACTCCCATCAAACACCTTGTTACATAACTAACACTTGAAAGTCCACTCCCATCAAACACCTTGTTACATAACTAACACCTGAAAGTCCACTCCCATCAAACACCTTGTTACATAACTAACACTTGAAAGTCCACTCCCATCAAACACCTTGTTACATAACTAACACTTGAAAGTCCACTCTCATCAAACACCTTGTTACATAACTAACACCTGAAAGTCCACTCCCATCAAACACCTTGTTACATAACTAACACTTGAAAGTCCACTCCCATCAAATACCTTGTTACATAACTAACACTTGAAAGTCCACTCCCATCAAACACCTTGTTACATAACTAACACTTGAAAGCCCACTCCCATCAAACACCTTGTTACATAACTAACACTTGAAAGCCCACTCCCATCAAACACCTTGTTACATAACTAACACTTGAAAGTCCACTCCCATCAAACACCTTGTTACATAACTAACACTTGAAAGTCCACTCCCATAAAACATCTTGTTTACATAACTAACACTTGAAAGTCCACTCCCATCAAACATCTTGTTTACATAACTAACACCTGAAAGTCCACTCCTATCAAACATCTTGTTTACATAACTAACACATGAAAGTCCACTTCTATCAAACATCTTGTTTACATAACTAACACATGAAAGCCCATAGCTCTAAAACACCTTGTTACATAACTAACACCTGAAAGCCCACTCCCCTAAAACAACTTGTTACATAACTAACACCTGAAAGCCCATTCCCCTAAAACATCTTGTTTACATAACTAACACCTGAAAGCCCATTCCCCTAAAACATCTTGTTTACATAACTAACACATGAAAGCCCACTCCCCTCAAACATCTTGTTTACATAACTAACACCTGAAAGGCCACTCCCCTAAAACATCTTGTTTACATAACTAACACCTGAAAGCCCACTCCCCTAAAACGTCTTGTTTACATAAATAACACCTGAAAGGCCACTCCTCTAAAACATCTTGTTTACATAACTAACACCTGAAAGCCCACTCCCCTAAAACGTCTTGTTTACATAACTAACACTTGAAAGTCCACTCCCATCAAACACCTTGTTACATAACTAACACTTGAAAGTCCACTCCCATCAAACACCTTGTTACATAACTAACACTTGAAAGCCCACTCCCATCAAACACCTTGTTACATAACTAACACTTGAAAGTCCACTCCCATCAAACACCTTGTTACATAACTAACACTTGAAAGTCCACTCCCATCAAACACCTTGTTACATAACTAACACCTGAAAGTCCACTCCCATCAAACACCTTGTTACATAACTAACACTTGAAAGTCCACTCCCATCAAATACCTTGTTACATAACTAACACTTGAAAGTCCACTCTCATCAAACACCTTGTTACATAACTAACACCTGAAAGTCCACTCCCATCAAACACCTTGTTACATAACTAACACTTGAAAGTCCACTCCCATCAAACACCTTGTTACATAACTAACACTTGAAAGTCCACTCCCATCAAACACCTTGTTACATAACTAACACTTGAAAGCCCACTCCCATCAAACACCTTGTTACATAACTAACACTTGAAAGCCCACTCCCATCAAACACCTTGTTACATAACTAACACTTGAAAGTCCACTCCCATCAAACACCTTGTTACATAACTAACACTTGAAAGTCCACTCCCATAAAACATCTTGTTTACATAACTAACACTTGAAAGTCCACTCCCATCAAACATCTTGTTTACATAACTAACACCTGAAAGTCCACTCCTATCAAACATCTTGTTTACATAACTAACACATGAAAGTCCACTTCTATCAAACATCTTGTTTACATAACTAACACATGAAAGCCCATAGCTCTAAAACACCTTGTTACATAACTAACACCTGAAAGCCCACTCCCCTAAAACACCTTGTTACATAACTAACACCTGAAAGCCCACTGCCCTAAAACATCTTGTTTGCATAACTAACACCTGAAAGCCCATTCCCCTAAAACATCTTGTTTACATAACTAACACCTGAAAGCCCATTCCCCTAAAACATCTTGTTTACATAACTAACACATGAAAGCCCACTCCCCTCAAACATCTTGTTTACATAACTAACACCTGAAAGGCCACTCCCCTAAAACATCTTGTTTACATAACTAACACCTGAAAGCCCACTCCCCTAAAACGTCTTGTTTACATAACTAACACCTGAAAGGCCACTCCTCTAAAACATCTTGTTTACATAACTAACACCTGAAAGCCCACTCCCCTAAAACGTCTTGTTTACATAACTAACACCTGAAAGCCCACTTCCATAAAACATCTTGTTTACATAACTAACACCTGAAAGCCCACTCCCCTCAAACATCTTGTATACATAACTAACACCTGAAAGCCCACTCCCCTAAAACACCTTGTTAAATAACTAAAACCTGAAAGCCCACTCCCATGAAACACCTTGTTAGATAACAGATACCTGAAAGCCCACTCCCGTGGAACACCTTGTCACATAACAGACAGCTGAAAGCACACGCCACTGAAACACCTTGTTACATAACTAACACATGAAAACCCCCTTCCATGAAACACCTTGTTTACATAACTGACACATGAAAGTCTTCTCCCCTGAAACACCTTGTTACATAACTGACATATGAAAGCCTTCTCCCCTGAAATACATTGTTACATATCTGAAATCTGAAAGCCTTCTCTCATGAAACACCTTGTTATATAACTGACATATGAAAGCCTTCTCCTCTGAAATGCCATGTTACATAACCAGCATTGAAAGCCTACTTTCCTGAACACCTTGTCACATAACCAGCACCTGAAAGCCCACTCTCCTGAAACACCTTTTCACATAACAGACACCCAAAAGCCCACTCCCATGAAACACCTTGTCACATAACAGACACCCAAAAGCCCACTCCTATGAAACACATTGTTACATAACAGACACCCAAAAGCCCACTCCCATGAAACACCTTGTCACATAACAGACACCCGAAAGCCCACTCCTATGAAACACCGTGTCACATAACAGACACCCGAAAGCCCACTCCCATGAAACACCGTGTCACATAACAGACACCCGAAAGCCCACTCCTATGAAACACATTGTCACATAACAGACACCTGAAAGGCTTCTCCCTTGACTAAGACAGCCCATGATGAGGCATCTGGCTCTTAAACTAAAGACCTCTGTCACAGCTGGAGCATCTGTGTCCAAACTTGTACATGTGACATATCTGGTGAGCTAAAAGTTATACCTCTTCTGTCAACTGTCTCTTACAGATGTCACAGCAAAGTCTTTGTACCTGAAAATATAACATCAACAAGACACATCACAAATGTGAGACATCACACTGTTCCCTATATATTTCTATGCTCATTCCTGAAAGCTTTCGTGTCAATCTCACAGGCTCTCTCGCTTCCCTTCTCTCAACTGCTGGCTCTGTCAGGGCATGGTTATCTCCCCTCACAGACTGACTACAGCAGAAATAGCTACATCATATGGTCACATGTTTGACTTCTATTTCTTTTCTTGTCACAGTATGTCACAATATGTCACAATATGCCACAGTATGTCACAATATGCCACAATATGCCACAATATGCACAAGTGATTTTAATAAGGCCTGGTCTGTTGATGAGAACAGTATGAAAGATGGAAAGATGTAGTAGTCTGTGACTGTCTCAACCCAGCCTACCTGAACTTTTACTTAGATCTCATTTCACTTCTACATTTCCTTCTTGCACATTAAACTTTGCTAAAGTTCTTCCTGTGGACTGCATGAACTGCACAACATCCTCAGCCGCCACACTTATGTCAGAGCCCCTCTGTGCACCCCAAGCATCACCTGCAAGTTCTAGCTGCTGCTGGTGAGGGAGATGCTGTCTAGCCATGTCTCACTTGTAACTTTACCTGTGAAGACAGGCCATTATTTAAAGACCAGCATGTTATGTTAATGTACAATGTCTATTGATGTTTTGTATTTGTTGTTATTAATGTGTTGTATCTGTTAATGTGTTCTGTCATAATAGTTGACGTGTAGTACCTGGTGATGTGTTATGTCTGTTGATATATTGTGTCTACTGATCATAATGTGCTGTATCTGCTGATGTGTAGCACGTGTTGGTGTCAAGGATCTGTCGGTGGCTTTGATGTGCTGTTTCTATTAAAGACAAATGGACAACCAGTTGACAGCAATGTTCCCTCTAAGTCATACATCAATGCACCCATAAACACAAAAACATGCAATGCATGAAATTTTATATGCTGTGCAAGGGAAAAAAGTGATATTTTCATTTCTCAATTCCATAATGTTATTCTGTGCTACTGTAGGTAAGTTTTCTTGATGTTATTCTGTGCTAGTGTAGGTAAGTTTCCTTGATGTTATTCTGTGCTAGTGTAGGTAAGTTTCCTTGATGTTATTCTGTGCTAGTGTAGGTAAGTTTTCTTGATGTTATTCCGTGCTATTGTAGGTAAGTTTCCTTGATGTTATTCTGTGCTAGTGTAGGTAAGTTTACTTGATGTTATTCCGTGCTGCTGTAGGTAAGTTTTCTTGATATTATTCTGTGCTATTGTAGGTAAGTTTTCTTGATGTTATTCCGTGCTAGTGTAGGTAAGTTTTCTTGATGTTATTCTGTGCTAGTGTAGGTAAGTTTACTTGATGTTATTCCGGTCTACTGTAGGTAAGTTTTCTTGATATTATTCCGTGCTAGTATAGGTAAGTTTTCTTGACGTTATTCTGTGCTATTGTAGGTAAGTTTTCTTGATGTTATTCCGTGCTAGTGTAGGTAAGTTTACTTGATGTTATTCCGGTCTACTGTAGGTAAGTTTTCTTGATGTTATTCTATGCTGTTGTAGGTAAGTTTCCTTGATGTTATTCCGTGCTAGTGTAGGTAAGTTTTCTTGATGTTATTCCATGCTAGTGTAGGTAAGTTTTCTTGATGTTATTCCATGCTAGTGTAAGTAAGTTTTCTTGATGTTATTCCATGCTAGTGTATGTAAGTGGCCATCTATTAACACAGGTAAGTGTCACTATGTTTAGTTTTGGCTGGCTGATTAGACAGAGTCAAGATTCAACCGTCCGTGAGGATAGCTACTACTCTGGTCCTCGGATTTATTTTTCAGTTTCCTGATATTTCTTCTTCTGCCTCCCTGGAACAGCCAGCTCATGTTCTCCTGCAGCCGATGTGGTGAGGATGTTGAGTCGCAGCATCATGTCAGCTCGAGGTCAGGTCATGGCAGCTATTTTGTCAGTCCCTGAGTGCAGCTAAAAAGCTGTTAAAAGTTGCTGGGGCACCAAGAGAGAGAGAGAGAGAGAGAGAGAGAGAGAGAGAGAGATAGGACAGAGTCTTGGTGCTATGGTTCACCAATCCTGACACTAACATATTAGCATGGATCACTCACCGTCGAATAAGACATTACTCTGTGTTACAGGAAAATATGATAGCATTACTTGTTTTCCTGATTTCCTTGGATTTAGTATTTTTTCAATAACAGAGGGAAGAAATGTCAACCATTTAAGGTATGCAGACGATACAGTCCTTCTAGCAGAGAATACACAGAACCTGTTAAAAAAAAAAGGAAACGCAACAAATACGATGTTGCGATTTAAACTGAAGTTTGCTGATCAGACAAGGGAAAATTGCCTAAAACGCTCACTTGGGCATCAACTTCACGTGCTGACCTGAATTGTTTTCAGCAGATGATTCATGAGCACAGAAAAGCAACACTAGTCAAAACTGCATTTTTAACAATAACTCATGACATGTTCAGGAGAATCCAATGAAATATACTGAACACAAAACTCACTGACCATGTTATTGAATGCCTATAAAAGATTTACGCTCCTCGAATCAATTCATTTGAGAATTCAATGCGCAAGTATGGCTCATCTCACTACAGAACAGCGACTCATCATCATTGGACGTTTACAGACTGGACAATCACAAAGTATAGTGACCAGACAATTTAATGTGGTTAGAAGCACCATTAGTCACCTTTGGAGACGATTTCAAGAAACGCTCCAGCTGCAGATCGGCCACGAAGTGGAAGACCCATAGTCACAACTCCTGCCGAAGACCACTTCATACGGCTGTGTCACCTCAGGAATCGATTTGCATCTGCGTCCTCAACAGTCCAGTCAATGACAGCAGCTCATCGAATTTCAGATTAAAAACGGTCAGGAGCCGGCTTACAGACCGGCATAGCCAGAACCGACTGCAGTGGGCGAACAAGTATCATCAATGGACAGTTGCAAATGATTGGAGAAGGGTTTGGTTTAGTGATGAATCATTCTTTCTGCTTCATCGACACGATAGACAGAGAAGAGATTACTACAGAGTCCATGAGCGCTATGTCCAGAACTACACGGATGAGCCTCCTCCACAGGGTGGCGGAGGTGTACTGATGTAGGGGACGATCAACTTCACGGGAAGAAGTGACCTGGTGCAAGTTGAAGGATCCTGAATGCCCAACGATACGTCACTAAAATTCTTCGCCCTCACGTCCTTCCACTTCTGGCTGCACCAGGGTCAATTTTTCAGTAGGATAACGCCCGATCTTCATGTGGCATAACTCACCACCCAGTTCCTTGCTTACAACAGCGTCCAGACCATTCCTTGGCCAACCATGTCATCAGACATGAACCCAATAGAACACTTGTAGGATGAACTCAATAGACAAGTCCGTCAGCGAGACAGTTGCCTCTTGCATTGCTGGAAGAGTGGGCAGCCGTCCCACAACAACAGATCCAACAGTTAATTGGATCCATGTCAAGGAGATGTCGTTCTCTGACACAGGCCAGAGGAGGCCATACACCTTAGTGAAAAAGAGGCTCAGTCGCAGAGAGAAGTCCAAACTAAATTTAATGAACATCATTTCATTGTTAAAGTCTTCAAGTTTCTTCATACCAAGATTGAAACACTAATTCCGTAAAATAAAATTTTGGATACAAGTTTGAAATTTGTTGTCCATTACAACTACAGTAGTGTTGCGTTTCTTTTTTTTTAACAGTATATCATTTAATCCAACACACGTCAACAAGTTATTACAATGAACTGTAACTGCAATCTTGATAGTGATGTAACCTATTCTTAAAAAGAAGGGACACATAATACAGCAGATAATTCACTTAACAAAAGTCATGAAGCTTGACCGATCATGTAAAGCTACAGCAACACTTACATCTCTTGATAAGTGCCAGAACTTGACAGATAATTTATGTAAGAAAACTTGCTACCAACCATGTCTGCCCGCCATTGTTGTTTGTGGGGACTGTTGTTTGTGGGGATTGTTGTTTGTGGGGATTGTTGTTTGTGGGGATTGAGGTGGGAGCTTGTCCTGGACATCAGTGAAATGCGACTGCCAGAAGCAGGGAAAAGATCGGCTGAAAACCGTCAGTTAATCAAACGTTCAGGCAGAGACGGTGGGAAATATCACGAATTGATTGACTGACATTCCTTTAGGGCCAACATTGGCTCATAGGGAGGAAATCACATCTTTCCATGTCTGACGACTCCCCGCCGCCCGCTGTAGGTCTTGGATGGACTTACTCCCAAAGTTGTACTCTCTCTAGTGATGCTTCTACGTAGAGTCTCCCTTGCTTTATATCACGAATTAGTAGGTATAATTATGTCAACTGTAGCAGCAAAGAGCCTTATAAAAAGGGAACCAGCGAACAGTCATATATTAAGAGCATGATTTCTGATCAGACAAGGGAAAATTGCCTAAAACGTTCACTTGGGCATCAACTTCACGTGCTGACCTGAATTGTTTTCAGCAGATGATTCATGAGCACAGAAAAGCAACACTAGTCAAAACTGCATTTTTAACAATAACTCATGACATGTTCAGGAGAATCCAATGAAATATACTGAACACAAAACTCACTGACCATGTTATTGAATGCCTATAAAAGATTTACGCTCCTCGAATCAATTCATTTGAGAATTCAATGCGCAAGTATGGCTCATCTCACTACAGAACAGCGACTCATCATCATTGGACGTTTACAGACTGGACAATCACAAAGTATAGTGACCAGACAATTTAATGTGGTTAGAAGCACCATTAGTCACCTTTGGAGACGATTTCAAGAAACGCTCCAGCTGCAGATCGGCCACGAAGTGGAAGACCCATAGTCACAACTCCTGCCGAAGACCACTTCATACGGCTGTGTCACCTCAGGAATCGATTTGCATCTGCGTCCTCAACAGTCCAGTCAATGACAGCAGCTCATCGAATTTCAGATTAAAAACGGTCAGGAGCCGGCTTACAGACCGGCATAGCCAGAACCGACTGCAGTGGGCGAACAAGTATCATCAATGGACAGTTGCAAATTATTGGAGAAGGGTTTGGTTTAGTGATGAATCATTCTTTCTGCTTCATCGACACGATAGACAGAGAAGAGATTACTACAGAGTCCATGAGCGCTATGTCCAGAACTACACGGATGAGCCTCCTCCACAGGGTGGCGGAGGTGTATGATGTAGGGGACGATCAACTTCACGGGAAGAAGTGACCTGGTGCAAGTTGAAGGATCCTGAATGCCCAACGATACGTCACTAAAATTCTTCGCCCTCACGTCCTTCCACTTCTGGCTGCACCAGGGTCAATTTTTCAGTAGGATAACGCCCGATCTTCATGTGGCATAACTCACCACCCAGTTCCTTGCTTACAACAGCGTCCAGACCATTCCTTGGCCAACCATGTCATCAGACATGAACCCAATAGAACACTTGTAGGATGAACTCAATAGACAAGTCCGTCAGCGAGACAGTTGCCTCTTGCATTGCTGGAAGAGTGGGCAGCCGTCCCACAACAACAGATCCAACAGTTAATTGGATCCATGTCAAGGAGATGTCGTTCTCTGACACAGGCCAGAGGAGGCCATACACCTTAGTGAAAAAGAGGCTCAGTCGCAGAGAGAAGTCCAAACTAAATTTAATGAACATCATTTCATTGTTAAAGTCTTCAAGTTTCTTCATACCAAGATTGAAACACTAATTCCGTAAAATAAAATTTTGGATACAAGTTTGAAATTTGTTGTCCATTACAACTACAGTAGTGTTGCGTTTCTTTTTTTTAACAGTATATCATTTAATCCAACACACGTCAACAAGTTATTACAATGAACTGTAACTGCAATCTTGATAGTGATGTAACCTATTCTTAAAAAGAAGGGACACATAATACAGCAGGTAATTCACTTAACAAAAGTCATGAAGCTTGACCGATCATGTAAAGCTACAGCAACACTTACATCTCTTGATAAGTGCCAGAACTTGACAGAAAATTTCTGTAAGAAAACTTGCTACCAACCATGTCTGCCCGCCATTGTTGTTTGTGGGGATTGTTGTTTGTGGGGATTGAGGTGGGAGCTTGTCCTGGACATCAGTGAAATGCCACTGCCAGAAGCAGGGGAAAAGATCGGCTGAAAACCGTCAGTTAATCAAACATTCAGGCAGAGACGGTGGGAAATATCACGAATTGATTGATTGACATTCCTTTAGGGCCAACATTGGCTCATAGGGAGGAAATCACATCTTTCCATGTCTGACGACTCCCCGCCGCCCGCTGTAGGTCTTGGATGGACTTACTCCCAAAGTTGTACTCTCTCTAGTGATGCTTCTACGTAGAGTCTCCCTTGCTTTATATCACGAATTAGTAGGTATAATTATGTCAACTGTAGCAGAAAAGAGCCTTATAAAAAGGGAACCAGCGAACAGTCATATATTAAGAGTATGATTTCAAATAAGACACGGAAGAATGACAATCGTACAATGCTATGCTTCCATGAACGATGCAGATGACGAAATAAAAGACACTTTCTATCACCAACTACAACAACTCATCAACAAAGCTCCTAAACATGACATGTTAGTTGTCATGGGAGATTTTAACGCCAGGGCAGGAAAAGATAACAACAACGGTGAACAAGTTCTGGGGAAAGAAGGGATTGATACGGTCAATCAGAACGGAGAAAGAAGGGATTGATACGGTCAATCAGAACGGAGAAAGAAGGGATTGATACGGTCAATCAGAACGGAGAAAGAAGGGATTGATACGGTCAATCAGAACGGAGAAAGATTAAATGAATTATGTCTAACAGAGGGCATGGTCATTGCAGGAACAGTATTTCCACACGAAGAGATACATAAAACATGGATGTCTCCAGTTGATAGAAACAGAAATCAGATATATCATTTTTGTATTAGAAAGTAATTCAGAACATCTCTGATAGATGTAAGAGCACATAGGGGTACAGATGTCAACAGTGATCACAACCTGTGCATAGGGAAAATAAGACTAAATTTGAAAACCAACACAAGAAAGCAATACTCAGAAAGGTAAACAGTCAAAGTCTACAGGACGAAAATAGTAAGAGTAATTTTAATCTGGAACTTACCAAACAGTTCACTGCATTCAGTGAGGTAGAGGGGACATATATCGATGACTTAAAGCATTCTTACAGCACAGCCATAATTACAGCAGCTAAAACAAGTGCTGGACTGCACAAACAAATAGAAAAGCATGGATATCAGATAACACATAGAAACACATACATGAAAGATAAGCAGCCAAATTAGCCATGTTGAATGTAAAAACAGATCTTGGAAGAGATTTGGCAAAACAACATACAAAGAACTAGACAATAAAGTAAAAAGTTCAGCTGGAAGGGATAAAAGAGAATACATGGACAATATGGCGAAAGAAGCGGAGAAGGCAGCAAAACTCTATATAACATACAAAAGAGGCTAACGGGTACAATTAAATCTAAAGAAAGATCAATCCTTAGCAAAAATGGCACACTTTTAACATCAAGTAAATACCAAAAGCAAAGATGGGCCGAACACTTCCAAGAATTACTTAATCGACCACATCCAAAAGAACTGATAGACCTTGGAACTGATTTCCACAACTAAATGTAAACCTAGATGAATTACATTGCATGAAAGTGAAACAGCAGTGAATCTAATGGCTAACAAAAAATCTGCAGGCGAAGATGAAATAACAGCCAGAATGTTAAAAGCTATTAATATAGACAACATGGAACAACTACAGAGAATTTTAATAAAGTTTGGAAAGAAGAAAAAGTCTCTTCTAAATGGAAAAAAGGAATCATTGTTAAAATGCAGAAAAAAGGCAACATTAGTGATTGCAACAACTGGAGAGGAGTAACCTTACTATCAGTTGTGTCAAAAGTATTTTGCAAAGTTATTCTGAATAGAATTCAAGATATAGTGGATGCTGCAATGAGAGAAGAACAAGCAGGATAAGGGAGAAGCTGTCTCGACCAGATCTTTACTCTAAGAATAATATTTGAAGAACATACTGAAAGACAAAGACCGATAATCCTGAACTTCATAAGCTTTAAAAATGCAATTGATAGCATACACAGAGACTCATTATGGAGGATTTTAAGATTATATGGAATACCATCTAAGATTGTCAACATTATTAGTGACCTCTACAATGGACATGTTTGTGCAGTCAGTACACACAAAGGAATGAGTGAATGGTTCCAGATTGAAACAGACGTGAAAAAAGGATGTATATTATCTCCATTGTTTTTTGGAATTGCCAAACTGTTCCTGCTGATGTGTGTATATCGATACATTGTGCATTTTGTTTAGATAATTCACATATCTTATTACTTTCAACACTGTACTCTTGACACGTAAAGTGTCTGTACAGCTTTCGTGTAAAGTCCACAAAATGCTCTTGTAAAGTGCACAAACAGCTCTTCTTTCGCGTTTGTTCCGCTGTAGTCTTAATGTGCATTGCTTGCTTGTGTCACAGAAGAGCTGTCAGTTTTGGCATATTCCACGCTGATAAGATCATCAACAAGACAAACATTCTGACAGAACGTTCTACACGTAATCAGTCTTACATGCACGTAGTCCTAGATAAACGGGTTTTGTCCTGAGATTTGGTGAAGGTGAAGAGAAAGAAGCAGACAATAATACGAGTATTTAGCGGTTAAACAAAGAAATACAATATTTAACTAAATATTTTCACAGTCCTTATTGTTGCAGTCAAGAGAAATAACCATGTAATGACTGTATTCATAGTATGTCGAACCGTATTAAGTTCCCCTTGTCGAACAGGAGGTATTGAATTTATTGATGAAATATTTACCAATTATTCATCAGTAAGGTTAAGATACACCTGCATTTTGACATGTGTCAGCATAAAGACTTGTGTCATACACAGAGTTCTATTTCAGAGGGATAAACTTTCTTATAATTGAGTTAAGATAACATACCTTTAAAAACAAGACTATATTTTCTTTTCTTTTCCCGTTATTTTTGATGCGCTGCATGTTATACACAACAGAAGGATAATGGCCGCACAGACAAACAGATTTACTCTTCTTCCAAACATTTCCTCCAAATATCAACTTCCAGCACGCACCAAAAGATCGTTGCTATTATTCCATTGTGTTTGTGGTTCATTCATTCATTCATTCATTCATTTGTATGTCCTTTGCGGAACTTTGCCTCCCTAACAGCACTCCTGTAGGCCTCTCGGTTGTGAGTAAGATGGCTTGCTGCTGTTGCATCCATTTGCAGATCGTCAACGATGTCTTCCAGCCATCTTCGTTTTGGTCTTCCTCTCTTTCTTTTTCCCATTATGTATCCTTCCAATATGGTCTTCTCTAAATTATCATGACGTTTAATGTGTCCAAAATATTTAAGTTTTTTCTCTTTAATCCTCTTTACTAGCCAGCCTTCTTCAATATTAAGCTCTTGTAGTATAGATATATTTGTTCTTTTTTTTTGTGTCCACGATATTTGGAGAACTCTTCTGTAGCATTTACAGTCAAAGGCATTTATGTGTTTCTCAGCTGTTTTGTTAAGTGTCCAGGTCTCACAGGCATATGTTACGATGGGAAAGATGCACGACCTTAAAAATCTTATTTTCGTAGTTCTGTCTGCTCATCTCCACAGATTCTTTATTTGTTTTACTTTCTGAAGAGCAATAGAAGTCCTCCTTTTAATTTCCCTCATTGTATGTCCATTATTAGTTAGCAGTGATCCAAGATATTCAAAACTCTCCACTTCTTCTAATTTTTCCTCATTGATATATATTTCAGCTGCCTTGTTTGTTTTGTCAGTTGTCATCAATTTAGTTTTCTTTGCATTAAGATAGAGGTTCTGCTCTTCACTGTTCTTACAGACTGACATAATTAGTTTTTCCATTCCTTTTTGTGTTGTAGATAGTAACACTGTGTCATCAGCATATCTAATCTCTGGTATTTCATAACCTCCAATTGTTATGGCATCGTAATATTCTTTGTCTACATCTTCTCTAACATTCCTCATTATATTTTCAGTATACAAGTTAAATAAGTAAGGTGACAATATGCACCCCTGACGGACCCCTTGTTTTATGTCAAACCAAGTTGTTGTTTCACCATTTATTCTTACTGCTGCCTGTTGGTCTAGATACAGCAGTGATGTTAATTGTATCAAATGTGTTGGAAATCCCAGTTTTTCCATTATTTCCCAACGTTTCTGGTGTTGTACACAATCAAATGCCTTTGAGTAGTCTATAAAGGATAAATATAGATTCACATTAAACTCTCTGCATTTCTCTATTATTAATCTTAGATTGAATATATGATCTCTTGATCCTCTTCCTTGCCTGAAACCAGCTTGGACCATATTGACTTCTTCTTCTATTTTCTTACGAAGTCTACCCATTATGGTTTTTAACAGAATTTTACTGGCACAACTAATCAGGGCAACAGTTCTGTAGTTTGTGCATAATTTCAGGTTACCCTTTTTTGACAGTGGTATGAATACAGTTCTTTTCCATTCTTTTGGCCAAATACTTGAATGCCATATCTTTTTGCATAATGCATGATAGATTGTTGCACACTCCTTTCCTCCTGCTTTAATAAATTCAACTGTTATCTCATCACATCCTGGTGATTTATCATTTTTTCAGATTCTTTATTGCCCATAAAACTTCTTATATTGTCGGTTCGGGTTCTTTCTCCTCCAATAATAATTCACACTGTTGATTTCTGCTTTCACAGTCGGTTGTTTCATACATTCCTTTGCAATATTCCTTCCATCTTTCTAGAATTTCCTCTGTCTCTGTCAAGGTATTCCCCATCTCATCACAAATTACATTTAGCTTAGGTGTGACATTTCTCGTCAATGTCTTCATTTCTTTAAACATTTCCTATCTTCTCTACACTTCTGATGTTCTTCTATTCTTTCTTGTGGTTATTGAATTCATTTTGTGAAGAAAATTAAACCGAAAACAGATTTACACTGGGATATATTTCAACAGTATGAACACCTATTTGTCAAATATTCCATATATTTCAACAGTATGAACACCTATTTGTCAAATATTCCATATATTTCAACAGTATGAACACCTATTTGTCAAATATTCCATATATTTCAACAGTATGAACACCTATTTGTCAAATATTCCATATATTTCAACAGTATGAACATCTATTTGTCAAATATTCCATATATTTCACCAGTATGAACATCTGTTTGTCAAATATTCTGGTTTTAAACGTCATTCGGTTAACGAAGGACACATTGTTGGAAATGCTCCATTTCTATGACACTAAAAAAAATATTAGAAATGTGTATCCGCCTCAAACAACAGACGTGACAAGATAGACCAGTGCCTGCATTCTTCAGTTCACCTTCGTACCAGTCTTAGCGGCCGGAGGGGGATCTTATAGAACTGTCTTGTGATTATCTTCTTAGAGCTGTTAACTGTGGAAGTGTTGTAATTTAAATGTTAATTACACGAGTCTCCTGATCAAGCGACTCTACACCCACAACTTCCACAGATAAGAACAAATCGTGACCTTATAGAAATAAAAGGCCAGAGTGCTGGACGTGAGATAAGAAAACGTTTGAAGAGTTCCTAGAGTTTTCTTTATCAACATCAGAACTGCTTACTGTAGACCAGACACTCTAGACATGAAGCCCACAGCCCTCGCAGTTGTTCTCGTTATTTGTTTGCTTGAATTCAGCGGCCACGGTGAGTTGTCCCACTTCATGTAGCAACTTCTTATTGTTATAGAAATCATTAAAACCTTCCTTGTAGATTGATACTAGAACTATGCGCTGTTTCTTCCTTGTTTTTAACTATTTGAGCAAGTTTTTAATGTTTCGAACTGTTGCTTCTCTGGTTTTTAACATTACAAAACTGTCCCAAGAAAAGACATTACTGTAGATAATCAGAAGAGATTTTCACGAAGAAAAACTGGTAACCAAGAGAAAGGACAAGCGTTATGTGATTTTATTCTAGGACATCAATTCCCAGCTTCGGTCCGTCAGAAGTCGGGGTCGCTCAAGATTGTAGTGGGGGTTGGGGGAACGAGGTCCGAACTTGGGTCAGCTGGGGGTCGGCCTAGAGTAGGGGTTCAGTGTGGGTCAAGTGGTCAAGTACGGGTCCATCCAGGGTAAAGTGAGGAGTCTGTGTAGCAGTTGGAGAATATTTTTAAAAAATATTTAAAACCAAGGGTTCGGGTAGTGTGTAAGGTGGACAACACGAAAGATTATTGACTTGAGAAGACAAACAACTTGTGTGTTTCCAATGTAGGTTATTGGAGAACTTATTGAAATACACATTTAAAAAATCGAAGTACACTTGCACCTGATATTTCACCGTAGAAAGTTCAGTTTTTCAGTGTACAACATTTATTGTCCATGTATTTCTTGATAGCATATAAATAACCAGGTGTCTCTTGATATCACAAGAATAACTAGCTGTCTCTTGATAGCACACAGATAACAACCTGTCTCTTGATAGCACATAAATAACAAAATCTCTTGATAGTACACCAATAAAAAGCTGTCTCTTGATAGCACACAGATAACAAGCTGTCTCTTGATAGCACACAGATAACAAGCTGTCTCTTGATAGCACACAGATAACAAGCTGTCTCTTGATAGCACACAGACAACAAGCTGTCTCTTGATAGCACACAGACAACAAGCTGTCTCTTGATAGCACACAGATAACAAGCTGTCTCTTGATAGCACACGAGTAACAACCTGTTTCTTGATAGCACATAAATAACTAACTGTCTCTTGATCTTACGTCCTTCCGGTGCCGTTAAACGTCACATAGGGCCCGCATGGTTTTTAGCCAAGATGTCCTGTCTTCGGCTAGTTTTTCAATCTCATCAAGGGATGTTATGCCCACTGAATTGGCTTCTCTTAACAGTGTCCTCTTTAGAGTTTCAGGTGGTCGATCTCCTTTACTTCGGCCTGGTGTGTTTCATTTTATAGCTTGTTTGGGGATTCTCTGATTGTTTCTTCTCATCACATGACCGACATATGTCCATCTTCTCTTTCTGATCAACCATGAGACAGGTTATTTGCTCATCTGTCTGATCTCTGCGTTGTTCTTGAATTCTTTCCACTTTATACCTAATATTTTCCTTAGGCATTTGTTTTCGAAAGAGTCTAATTTCTTTAGTTGTTTTCCAGTTTTCACATGCATACATGAGGGTGGATATTATATTTGAATTGAATATCTTAACTTGGTTTTTGTGCTTATAACTTTTGAGTGCAATATGTTCTCAAGATTCTTGAGGTCAATGCTGCTTTGGCAATTCGAATTCTAACTTCTTTTCTGGTGTCACCATTGTCTCTTGATAGCACACGAATAACCTGTTGTTTCTATTTATCTGATCTGTCTCCGGGTTATCGTAGCCTACAAGGCCGTTTTCTTTACTGACTTGGACATTACACTTATACATTTACACATAGCTCAGTTAGTAAAATAGCTGTCATACTTTAACCTTGACCCTATGTCACTTACCTGCAGCACACGGGGCAGCTGTCATCTCACCATGTGACCTGATGTGTATTGAAATTTACCGTCCAGTCTGTGGCTCTGATGGGAAAACTTATGGAAACAGTTGCCTGCTGAACACTGCCAACTGTGGCCGGCCACAAGACAATCTCATTACTGTAGCAGGAGATGGCGAGTGTGCTTAACTCACTTCAGTTCAGTTCTAATCGTTGTGATAGCACTATTCAACATTTAAAGCTTAACTCAGTTTTTTTTTTTTTTTTTAGCTAAATAAACCAATCTGTTATCTGAACTGTTCTTGTTGAACTTTTGGTCTCATGTAACGTCTGTGTCACAAAACTGGAAACTGTTCTCAGATTTAAATCATCGCCAGCTTTTCTCTCAGTACTAGTCGTCTGTTCTTGTCCAAACCACGGCCTGTACCAGCCCACGCACGGCCTGTACCAGCCCACGGACAGTACAAGAATGTATATAGTGGAACAATACATATTTGATAGAGGAGAAGTGAAAGTAAGTTGGATGTGGACAAAAACCAAGAATCTGGGAAAACACGCCACATCACAGAATGTTACGGTCACTGTGTTCTTCTTATCGTTATAGTCTCCAACTGTCAGGTAAAAAAGACACGTCCCAACTTGACACTACAGACCGATCTTGACGGAGATGGTTATAGAATACTGTAAAAAAAACCAACCTTGGCACCAGCATGACTGGAAGATGAGAGAAACTTGAACTGAGAACATATTTTCACTCCTGGTCTTTTAAAGCAGCAATAATAAGTGATGACGATGGAGATGATGATGATGATGGAGATGATGATGATGGAGATGAGGACCACGGCGGTGGTGATGGTAATGATGATGATGACGATGATAATGCTGATGTTGGTAATGATGATGGAGATGATGGTGATTGTGGTGGTGGTGATAATAATAAATGATGATGATGATGGTGATGTGGGGATGATGGTAATGATGATGATGGTGATGTGGGGATGATGGTAATGATGACGACAGTGGTAATACGAACTATCATAAATAACTAACTGTCTCTTGATCTTACGTCCTTCCGGTGCCGTTAAACGTCACATAGGGCCCGCATGGTTTTTAGCCAAGATGTCCTGTCTTCGGCTAGTTTTTCAATCTCATCAAGGGATGTTATGCCCACTGAATTGGCTTCTCTTAACAGTGTCCTCTTTAGAGTTTCAGGTGGTCGATCTCCTTTACTTCGGCCTGGTGTGTTTCATTTTATAGCTTGTTTGGGGATTCTCTGATTGTTTCTTCTCATCACATGACCGACATATGTCCATCTTCTCTTTCTGATCAACCATGAGACAGGTTATTTGCTCATCTGTCTGATCTCTGCGTTGTTCTTGAATTCTTTCCACTTTATACCTAATATTTTCCTTAGGCATTTGTTTTCGAAAGAGTCTAATTTCTTTAGTTGTTTTCCAGTTTTCACATGCATACATGAGGGTGGATATTATATTTGAATTGAATATCTTAACTTGGTTTTTGTGCTTATAACTTTTGAGTGCAATATGTTCTCAAGATTCTTGAGGTCAATGCTGCTTTGGCAATTCGAATTCTAACTTCTTTTCTGGTGTCACCATTGTCTCTTGATAGCACACGAATAACCTGTTGTTTCTATTTATCTGATCTGTCTCCGGGTTATCGTAGCCTACAAGGCCGTTTTCTTTACTGACTTGGACATTACACTTACACATTTACACATAGCTCAGTTAGTAAAATAGTTGTCATACTTTAACCTTGACACTATCTCACTTACCTGCAGCACACGGGGCAGCTGTCATCTCACCATGTGACCTGATGTGTATTGAAATTTACCGTCCAGTCTGTGGCTCTGATGGGAAAACTTATGGAAACAGTTGCCTGCTGAACACTGCCAACTGTGGCAGGCCACAAGACAATCTCATTACTGTAGCAGGAGATGGCGAGTGTGCTTAACTCACTTCAGTTCAGTTCTAATCGTTGTGATAGCACTATTCAACATTTAAAGCTTAACTCAGTTTTTTTTTTTTTTTAGCTAAATAAACCAATCTGTGATCTGAACTGTTCTTGTGGAACTTTTGGTCTCATGTAACATTTGCATCACAAAACTGGAAACTGTTCTCAGATTTAAATCATCGCCAGCTTTTCTCTCAGTACTAGTCGTCTGTTCTTGTCCAAACCACGGCCTGTACCAGCCCACGCACGGCCTGTACCAGCCCACGGACAGTACAAGAATGTATATAGTGGAACAATACATATTTGATAGAGGAGAAGTGAAAGTAAGTTGGATGTGGACAAAAACCAAGAATCTGGGAAAACACGCCACATCACAGAATGTTACGGTCACTGTGTTCTTCTTATCGTTATAGTCTCCAACTGTCAGGTAAAAAAGACACGTCCCAACTTGACACTACAGACCGATCTTGACGGAGATGGTTATAGAATACTGTAAAAAAAACCAACCTTGGCACCAGCATGACTGGAAGATGAGAGAAACTTGAACTGAGAACATATTTTCACTCCTGGTCTTTTAAAGCAGCAATAATAAGTGATGACGATGGAGATGATGATGATGATGGAGATGATGATGATGGAGATGAGGACCACGGCGGTGGTGATGGTAATGATGATGATGACGATGATAATGCTGATGTTGGTAATGATGATGGAGATGATGGTGATTGTGGTGGTGGTGATAATAATAAATGATGATGATGATGGTGATGTGGGGATGATGGTAATGATGACGACAGTGGTAATACGAACTATCATAAATAAATCTACAATACTAATTTGAAAACACGTAACATCATTAATATCACACACGTTTACAGGGAAATAACTCTCACCAGAGCCCAAAATAACAAACTCTAATAAGAGCCCAAAATAACAAACTCTAACAAGAGCCCAAAATAACAAACTCTAACAAGAGCCCAAAATAACAAACTCTAACAAGAGCCCAAAATAACAAACTCTAACAAGAGCCCAAAATAACAAACTCTAACAAGAGCCCAAAATAACAAACTCTAACAAGAGCCCAAAATAACAAACTCTAACAAGAGCCCAAAATAACAAACTCTCACAAGAGCCCAAAATAACAAACTCTAACAAGAGCCCAAAATAACAAACTCTAACAAGAGCCCAAAATAACAAACTCTAACAAGAGCCCAAAATAACAAACTCTCACAAGAGCCCAAAATAACAAACTCTCACAAGAGTCCAAAATAACAAACTCTCACAAGAGCCCAAAATAACAAACTCTCACAAGAGCCCAAAATAACTAACTCTCACAAGAGCCCAAAATAACAAACTCTAACAAGAGCCCAAAATAACAAACTCTAACAAGAGCCCAAAATAACAAACTCTCACAAGAGCCCAAAATAACAAACTCTCACAAGAGTCCAAAATAACAAACTCTCACAAGAGCCCAAAATAACAAACTCTCACAAGAGCCCAAAATAACTAACTCTCACAAGAGCCTAAAATAACTAAATCTCACCAGAACCTAAAATAGCTAAATATCACCAGAACCTAAAATAACTAAATCTCATCAGAATCTAAAATAACTAAATCTCACCAGAAGTTAAAATAACTAAATCTGACTAGAAGTTAAAATAACTGAATCTCACCAGAGCCCAAAATAACTAAATCTCACCAGAGCCCAAAATAAATAAATCTCACAAGAGCCCAAAATAACTAAATCTCATCTGAACCTAAAATAACTAAATCTCATCTGAACCTAAAATAATTAAATCTCATCTGAACCTAAAATAACTAAATCTCATCTGAACCTAAAATAACTAAATCTCATCTGAACCTAAAATAACTAAATCTCATCTCAACCTAAAATAATTAAATCTCACCAGAATCTGGTCTCTCATGGCGAAGGTCGCGGGTTCTCCGGCTGGAGGCGTCCCAGTCACCCAGTTGTAAAAATAGGTACCTGACTTCTTCTTGAGTTGGGGAAGGAAAGGCGGCCAGGTGTGATACTGACCATATCACCCTCTAGTGTGCTGACAGGTCAAGGAAAATATGGGCACTAACACCATATCCCTATGTGCCTCTAAGGCATGACAGGGTTACCTTTATCTTTGTTTTATCAGAATCTAAAATAACTAAATCTCACCAGAACCTAAAAAAAGCCAATCGTACCAGAAGGTAAAATAAATAAATCTCACCAGATGTTAACATATCTAAATCTCACCAGAAGTTAAAATAACTAAATCTCACCAGAACCCAAAATAATTAAATCTCAACAAAACCCAAAATAACTAAATATCAATCAATCAAGAGCTGTGCTGCATGGCATAGGTGATCATTTTATCTCCACAATCCCCTGTCTTTGGATTGATTATGAGATCTGCCGGTGGCTTTCTTCCTAGCCACACTGACAGCTCCATCCTGTAACTTCTCTCTCTGTCTTCCTCTGTCTCTTCTTCCCTCAATTTTTCCGGTTGCCACAGTGTGTTCCAATTTTCCTCTTCTCAGGAAATGTCCTACAAATCTTGCTTGTCTGCCTCTGATCTTTGCTGTAATTTGCATTTTAACTCTAGCCTCTCTTAAGACTTCTTCGTTGGTTTTCTTGACTGTCCATAGTACCTTCAACATCCTTCTTATGAACCACATTTCCATGGCCTCCATTTCTCACTGTACTCTCTTATTCATGGACCATACTTCACATCCATAAAACAAAATTGGCTGGACGTAACATTTCAGTACTCAGAATCTTGTTTTCTTTGATACGGATCTGTTGCACGAGATGTTTCTCATTTTCTGGAGGGCTGACTTGGCCTGAGCACGTCTACTTTTTATTTCATTGTGACATTTCCCATCAGTTATTATAATTGTTCCTAAGTACTTGAATCTATCAACTTATTTCAGTTCTGTACCATCGACGGTAATGCTACATTTTGGTGGTATTCTTTTCTTTGAGATGACCATCATTTCAGTCTTCTTTTTATTCAGGCTGAGACCTTTACTTTTACTTTCATGAATCACGATGTCCAGAAGAGCCTGTAGCTCCCCTTCACTTTTAGCAATCAGAACTGTGTCGTCTGCATATCTTAAGTTGTTAAGGTTGTACCCGCCAATTGATATTCCTGGCAAGCTCTCTATAATATTTCTTATTATGTTTTCGCTGTACAAGGAGGTCAGGAAATAGAAATCCTTGTCTCACTCCCAATTTTATGTCTTGGAATGTTCCTGTTTGGTTCTCAACCTTTATTATTGCTGATTGCTGCCAGTGTATGTTTTTGATGAGTTTGAGATCTTTCCCATCTATGTTGATGTCTTCCAGCATTCTTGTAATTTCGGTGTGTCACACTTTATCGAATGCTCTAGAGTAGTCTATGAAGTATAACTATAGGTCCATCTTTACTTCTATTAATCTCCCCATCAATGTTCTTATTATATATATGGCATTACGTGTACCTTTTCCTTCAAGGAAGCCACACTGTTCTTCAGTGATTTCTGGTTTTATTTTGCTCCTGACTCTTCTCATAACAATATGAAGCAGGAGTTTGGTAACATGGCTCATAAGACTAATGGTTCAATGGTCTTCACATTCAACTGCACCTTGTTTCTTTGGTAGGGCAATGAAAATGGACATAGTTACTGTTATAGATGTCATTCAACAATCTGGTAATTATTTCTATGCCAAGCTCTCCTAATGCTTCCAATTCTTCCTTGGTGATTTTATCTGGTCCTGGTGCTTTGTTGTTCTTCATATGTTTGATGGCTTCTTCCACTTCTGGTTTTAATATGGCAGGCCCTTCATTATTATTTCGTATATCTATTTCGTTTCTATTATCTTCATAGAATTCTCTAATGTATTTGCTCCATCTTGCCATTATTTCATCTTTGTCCATTATTGTATGCCCCTCCTTTGACTTCAGAAAACCAGTCTTGTGGTATGCCCTTTTTGTTTGTTAACTCCTTTATTTGTTTATACATATCTCTTGTGTTTCCATGATGGTGTGTCTCTGTTTCACTACATTTCTTATTTAGCCACTCTTCTTTAGCTTTATTGCATTCGTGTCTTATTTCATTATTTATTTTGTCATATTCATCTTTATCTTCTTTAAGACTTCCTCTCCGATCCATTGGTTGCAAAATTTCTTCTGTTATCCACCCCTGTTTAGTGTGTCGTTTATTTGGAGGTAGGATTTCGATAGATGTTTGCTGAGTAGAGTCTTTAAGCATATTCCATTGTTCATCAATCATTTCAGTCTTCTCTATAGCATTATATCTATTATGTACTATGGTTCTATATTGCTCTTGTATTGCCTTATCTTTCCATAACAGCTCTCTATCTAGTTCTTTGTTTTTAGCTGCTAACTTTAGCCTGATTCTCACTTTTCCTATGACTGGGATGTGGTCACTGTTGCAGTCTGTGCTTGGTCTTGTTTTCACGGATATTAGTGAGTTCTTGAATCTTCTGCTGATCATAATGTAATCTATCTGGTTACATATGTTATTATTTGGGCTTTTCCATGTTCATAGTCACCTTGGGTGTTGTTGGAACCAAGTATTTCCTATTATCATTTTATTCTTTTCTGTCCGCTCAATCAACATCTCTCCTCTTGTATTTCTGATACCTAGTCCATACTTGCCAGTAGCCTCATTGTCTTGTTCAGTCCATACTTTTGTGTTTAAATCACCCAGCACAAAGTTTACTTCCCATGGTTTGCACTGTTTCCTTGCCATGTCCAGATTGTTGTAAAATTCTTTTATTTCATCATCAGAGCTTTCTGAAGTTGGTGCGTATACTTGGACGAGATTTGTGTCTATTGGGTGGCCCTGTAATTTAACCATTAACACTCTGTCCAATACGCACCAGAAACCTTTCACGGTTCTTGCTGTCTTCTTATCTAATATTATGCCAACTCCATTTTTACACTGGTTTCCCCTAGAATATATTATTGTCTTTATGACCTCTGCTTCATGCTCCAGTCCGTCCATCTCATTTCACATAAACCAAGGATGTTAATTTCTATTCTTTTCATTTCTTGTTCGATATTTTCCAAGCTCTGTTAGTGTTCTAATGTTCCATGTTGCATTTACTGTGGTGCAACTAAGTTTCACCAGAACCTACAATAATTAAATCTCATCAGAACCTAAAACAGCTAAACCTCACCAGAACCAAAAATAGCTAAATCTCACCAGAACCTAAAATAACTAAATCTCAACAGAACTTAAAACAAGTAAATCTCACTAGAACCTAAAATAGCTAAATCTCATCAGAAGCTAAAACAACAAAATCTCACCAGAACCTAAAATAAATAAATCTCACCAGAATATAAAATAATTAAAATCTCATCAGAACCTAAAATAAATAAATCTCTCTACAGCCTAATATAACTAAATCTTATCTAATCTCACCAGAACCTAAAATAAATAAATCTCACCAGAAACTAAAATAACTAAATCTCACCAGAAACTAAAATAACAAAATCTCACTAGAACATAAAATAACTAAATCTCACCATAACCTAAAATAAATAAAGCTCACCAGAACCTAAAAGAAGTAAGTTTCACTACAACCTAAAATAACAAAATCTCACTACAGCCTAAAATGACCAAAATCTCACTAGAAGCTAAAATAACTAAATCTCACAAGAACCTAAAATAACTAAATCTCACAAGTTCTTAAAATAAATAAATCTCAACAGAACTTAACTAATGTGGAACTAAAATAACCGAATCTAACCATAACCTAAAATAACTAAACCTCACCAGAACCTAAAATAGCTAAATCTCACATGAACCTAAAACAGTTAAATCTCACAAGACTCTAAAATAAATAAATCACACCAAAACCCAAAATAGCCAAATCTCACCAGAGCCTAAAATAACTACATCTCAGTAGAGCATAGAAGAATTAAATCTCAACAGAACCTAAACTAACTAAATCTCACATGAACCAAAAATAACTAAATATAACCAGTACCTAAAATAACTAAACCTTACTAGAACCTAAAATAACTAAAACTCACCAGAACCTAAAATAGCTAAATCTCACCAGAACCTAAAATAGATAAATCTCACAAGAGCCTAAAAGAACTAAATCTCACTAGAACCTAAGATAGCTAAATATCACCAGAATTTAAAATAAATAAATCTCACCAGAACCTACACTAACTAAATAATCTCACTAGAAAATAGCTAAATCTCTTATATTATATTTCTTATATCTTATATCCTTCCCGTGCCATTAAACGTCACATAGAGATCGCAAAGTAATTCGCCAATTTTTCCTGTCTTCGGCGAGTCTTTCAACCTCATCAAGGGACTTTATGCCTGTTAATTTGGCCTCTCTTAGCAATGACCTCTTCAGAGTTTCACGCGGTCTGCCTCTTTTTCTTTGGCCTGTTGTGTTCCACTTGATAGCTTGTTTTGGGATTCTCTGATCATTTCTACTCATCAAGTGACCAACATATGTCCATCTCCTTTTCCTGATCACCCATGAGACTGGTTGTTGTTCAGTCATCTGTATCTCACCAGAAACTAAAATAACTAAATCTCACCAGAAGCTGAAAAAACTAAATCTCACCAGAACATAAAATAACTAAATTTGAGTAGAGCCTAAAATAATTAAATCTCACAAGAACCTAAACTAATTAAATCTCACTAGAAAATAAAAAAGCTAAATCTCACCAGAACCTTAAAATAACTTTATCTCCCCAGGACCTAAAATAACTTCTTCTTCTTCTTCTTCATTTGCTTCTACCACCAAAACCGCTTTGTGATCTTATTGAATTTAGTCCTGTCGTCTTTGATTGGTCCTGTGGTTCACAAGATGGCCACAAGCGACCCCTAAGAGGACTACAAGAGGTTTAGAGTATCGCGGGGCTTGGGCCTGTATTCTTGGTGGGTCGCAGAAGCGGGATTGCGTGACACCGTGGTTTTCGGTGCACCAGTTTAGAGTTGGACTTTCTCACCGGAAAACACCGACGTGTTTTGGATATCCGCACATCCCCGCCGGGTGAGAGGTGGTTGCCCATCCAATCCAGCGTTGGACTTTCTCACCGGAAAACCTCAGCTCGATTAGGATACGCATACATCCCCGTTGGGTGAGAGGTGGTTGCCTATCTAGACTGCACTGGTCCAGTGTCTCCGACTTCAGCATTTTGTGGTCGTCACGTTGTGACCAGGATGGAGCTTTTGTCCAGGAGGACGAATCCTCGCCATTAGTAGGTTTCACCCCTAGGTTAAGCCGGCGTAGGCGTAGTATCCCAGTATTGTCGCGTATATGATGTGACCGACCTCTAGAGCGGAGGTACCGTGTCATCAAATTTCACCCCTGGGTTAACCAGGTTTAGGCATAGTTCACCAGTATGGGTGTATATCGGACGTGGACGGCCTCTAGGGCAGAGGTGCCATGGTATGAGCAGTTCTCGCCGCAAGACTTCTGGACATATCGATTGATCTGCACTTTATCCTTTTCGTCACCTTTTCACATCGGCGTCGCATGGCAATCCTAATCGCATTTTTTTCATTGGCCGGGAGGATTTTCACCACACTAGCGGCAGCCGAAGTATCTCACCAGCAGTGTCTTAGTTTAACCCCTGGGTTAAGCCGGTTTAGTCAATCTGCCCCATTATGGGTGAATATAGGACGTGTCCGGCTTTTAGAGCAGAGATGCCATAACTTGAGTAGTGATAATTTCGAGACTACTGGTTACTTCACTTAATCTTTTCTTTCACCTTTTCCACTGCAGTGTTGCGCGGCAACCCTAATCGCATTTTTCTTCATTGGCCGGGAGGAGTTTCACCTCAAGCACAGTAACTGAAGAATCTCGCCAGCTGCGGTTTTTAAATCAGAGTTTTCCCTCTCTCCGATGAGCTACCAAACAAGACTCTCATCTACCAGAAACGTCTGGTTTTCAGGCGCCAGATATTCGCCTTCGCCCCTTCTCCTATCAGTTTGAACAGTTCCGCCACGAGAAGGCCAGGAGCTGGACTTGACTGTCAGAGGCTGTTTGAGACGAGCGCCTTGGAGACATTTAATTGGAGCGGAGAGCGTATCCCCCACCACACCTCCGGCGATAACAGTCCTTAGAACCTAAAATAACTAAATCTCACCAGAAGCTAAAATAGCTAAATCTCACCAGAACCTAAAATAACTAAATCTCACCAGAAACGAAAATAACTTGTAACTTTCTTCTAACTTTGAGTAACAAGAGAATTGCCTTGAAATTCAGCGACGGACACCAGGAGAGTGAGCAGCCGCCTATAAAGAGAAAGAGCCAACTATTCACTAGCTCTGCCTGGTTCGATTCCTGATTGTTTTCTTGTCACTCTTCTCTCTCCTACGTCAAGAGTGCTTTGTCTACGATTTTTTTGACTGCTACAAAATACAACAAAACAAGATGACAACAAGACATTGATGATTTGCAAATGGATACATCAGCTGCAGGGCATCTTACTTACAACCGAGAGTCTTTCAAGAGAGGCAAAGTCAGCAAAGGACATGCTAATAAATGAATCAATCAAACAACACTGTGTTCTGTCACTTTACTATGTTCTGTCACTTTACTATGTTCTGTCACTTTACTATGTTCTGTCACTTTACTATGTTCTGTCACTTTACTATGTTCTGTCACTTTACTAGGTTCTGTCACTTTACTATGTTCTGTCACTTTACTAGGTTCTGTCACTTTACTGCGCTTTATCAATTCACTGTGACATCTACATCCACGAAGTGACATAAGACCAATAATAAACACTTAATTAACACAGAATAGTATCTACATCTATGAAGTGACATAAGACCAATAATAAACACTTAATTAACACAGAATAGTATCTACATCTATGAAGTGACATAAGGTGAACGTCAGGGCAATGAGAGAGAGAGAGAGAGAGACAGGAGAGAGAGAAAGAAAGGAGAGAGAGAAAGAGACAGAGAGAAAGAGAGAGAGAGTAGAGAGAAAAAGAACAATGTCTTGAGATCCATCAAAGAACTTGCATTGTCGGCCATTATTGAGGCCGTGCAGTCTGTTACAAACATTTAGAGTTTCTTCTTTCGATGACTAAACTCTGTTATATTAACTACTACATAACTATGATGTTACGAAGCTTTTATCTGTCTAAAGCTTGTTACTCTCTGTCTGTCTGTCTGTCTGTCTGTCTCTCTGGTCTATGCCAGTCAGGCGTTGGCTGTCAATGATCTCCACAACAATTTATCCTGTGCTCTTTCTGCAAGCTGTGTTTTGGACTGTGTCTGTGCTACTCTTTTACTCCGTCATGTATCTTGTTTCTTTGTCTTCCTCTGTCCCTTTTCCCCTCCAGTTTCCCAGTTCTCATTAAGTGTTCCAGTCTGCCTCTTCTTAAAACATGTCCTACAAATCTGGATTGTCTTGTTGAGAATGTTGCCATAGTATCTTGCCCAGCCTCACTTACAATCCCTTTATCTGTTTTCTGTCCATGTTATTCTCATTGTTCTTCTTATGAACCAAATCTCTGGCACATCCAGTAGATTTTGAGTGCTCTTTGTTACCGCCCCTGCTTCATATCCATATAATAATACGGGTTCCATGTAACACTGGATAACTCTCTTTCTAGTGTTCATCGACAGAGCTTTGTTGCACGGTATGTTTTTATTTTCAAAAATGCTGACTTGGCCTTAGCTATTCTGCTCCTTATTTCGGTTAACATCTTCTGTCTTGTGTTATTATTGTCCCTAAATTCTTGAATGTGTCCACCTGCTTTAATTCTGTGCCTTTTACTTTGATGTTACATTTTGCTGATGTTTCTTTCTTAGATATGACCTTGACATCTGTCTTTTCTCCTCATTTTTTTCTACCCTTTTGTCTAACAAGGCTTGTAGCTCTTCTTCTCTCTGGACTATCTGTTCCATGTTGTCTGCACATCTTAGACTGTTTAGGTTGTATCCACCCTTTTCTATTCTAGGCATGTTTTCAATGTGTCTCACAGTCCTTTCACTATAGAGGGAGAAAAGGTCAGGAGATAAAACACATCCTTGCCGTACTCCTACTTGTATGTTCTGATACTCTCCTGTTTGATTATCAATCCTGATTACAGCTTTTTGTTTCAAATATAACTGTATTATGATTATCAAACATTCTCTATCTATATTTATGTCTTTTAATATCTGTATGATTTCTTTGTGTTTTACTTTAGCAAATGCTTTGCAATAATCTATAAAACACAGATTTTTTTTTTGCTCACTTCTACGGCCCGTTCTGTTAGTGATCTTATGATATATATTGCATTACTTGTGCCCTTTCCTTCACTGAATCCACACTGTTCTTTCATCCGCAATTTCTGCTCTTATCTTACTCCTAATTCTCCTCATGATTATACAAAGCAAAACTTTTGTTATATGACTCATAACACTGATAGTCCCATGATCTTCTCACTCTTTTGATCTTGATTTTTTTAGCAATGCTATAAATATTAATGTTAGAAAATTGTCTGAAATATATGCACTACTGTAAATGTCATTGGTCAGTTTTGTTATTAATTCTATTCCAAACTCTCCTATTGCCTCTATTTCTCCTTTTGTTATCTGGTCCTTGTGCTTTGATGTTTTTCATATGGCGTACAGCGTCTTCCACTTCTGCAGTTGGTCACTGCAGCGACCCTTCCGGTTTCCCGATTTGTGACTATGGTCGATATAGCGACTCTTGGTTTGTTTCAATAAAAGAACCGGTGTAACATTTAGATTGTACATATTTCGTCTGCGTTTCCGGTGACACTTTTCAAAATGGTGAAAGATTTCTTAGTTACGAGCGATGCCGAGCGAGAAAAAAGAAGAGACACATAGAAAGTTTTCAATTTTTGATGATGTAGATAGGAGTATGGACATGGCCTGTGACCACCCCACAGCTCTTGAATGTATCCCAAGTAGATCTAGACATATTTAGATGACTGGAGAAGTAGTTAGGAGGTTATTTCAGACATTAATTTAGCGAGAATGCAACATATAATCACAATACGAGATCAACAAGTAGATCTAGACATATCAGATGGTAAGTAGTGTAGATCTAGACCGAGCCGATGGTGAGCTGGGCACAATCATTGTCTAAAAACACCACATTACTTATTTTAAAAAAAACTCTGCATTTATGAAATGTTCATACATTTAGTTATATTTTGAAACATAATAAGTACACGGAAGTACATGGAAATACTGTTTTTCATTCCATTTTACAACTATACCCCCTATACATATCAAGACCCGCGCTTTTATTCCGGCATCCAACTGAACGTCCGCGTTTCTTCCTGTGGCATGGGAAGAGTTAATACTGAGGAGATGGTAGGAATACATAAGAGAACTTTATTACAATGGATATATAGAAACAACCAAGGACTATACGCAGCAAATTCGTTCTTAAAAAAATCAAATAAATTTATAGCTTTAATCTGTGATAGTACATCTGGCGTTAGTTGATGTTTTATCTGAATGTACGAGCCAGACAGGTTAGATTTTCTTTTCTGCGAACATTTTTATGGAGAAGCAACAAAACCTTTGAAAAAAAAAAGCTTCAGATTTTAAATGTAATTTGATTGGCTGCTAAAATGTATTCATTGCATAATGAGAAAAGTTACAACAAGTTGTCGCTGATAAGAGCAAATCGTGACCTTAGATAGATAAAAAGCCAGCGTACTGGACGTGAGACAAGAAGTTCTTTATCAACATCAGAACTGCTTACTTAGACCAGGCACTCTAGACATGAAGTCCACAGCCCTCGCAGGTGTTCTCGTTATTTGTTTGCTTGGATTCAGCGGCCACGGTGAGTTGTCCCACTTCAATCAACAGTCACGGTGAGTTGTCCCACTTCAATCAACAGTCACGGTGAGTTGTCCCACTTCAATCAACAGTCACGGTGAGCTGTCCCACTTCATTCATTAGCCATGGTGAGTTGTCCCACTTCATTCATTAGCCACGGTGAGTTGTCCCACTTCATTCAGTAGCCACGGTGAGTTGTCCCATTTCATTCATCAGTCACGGTGAGTTGTCCCACTTCATTCAGTAGCCACAATGAGCTGTCCCACCTCATTCAGTAGCCACGATGAGTTGTCCCATTTCATTCATCAGTCACTGTGAGTTGTCCCACTTCATTCAGGAGTCACGGTGAGTTGTCCAACTTCATTCATCAGTCACGGTGAGTTGTCCAACTTCATTCATCAGTCACGGTGAGTTGTCCAACTTCATTCAGCAGTCACGCAGAGGTGTCTCACTTAATTTAGCAGTCATGGAGAGTTGTCTCACTTTATTCGGTAGTCACGGTGAGTTCTCTTACTTCATCCAGCAGTAACAGTGAGTTGTCCCACTTCATTCAGTAGTTATGGTGAGTTGTCCCACTTAATTCAATAGTTATGGTGAGGTGTCCCACTTCATTCAGTAGTCACGGTTGTTGTCCCATTTCATTCAGTAGTCACGGTGAGTTGTCCCACTTCATTCAGTAGTCACGGTAAGTTGTCCTACTTCATTCAGTAGTCACGGTGAGTTGTCCCACTTCATTCAGTAGTCACGGTTGTTGTCCCACTTCATTCATTAGTCACGGTTGTTGTCCCACTCCAGTCGGCAGTTCTCTAATAAAAGCTGTAAAAACCATCGGAATTAGCTCATTTTGTACATAGTTTTACTCTCTTTGACCTGCTTCTATCTTCACTGCTACATCCTGTGCCATCTTCACTGATATATCATGTGCTATCATCACTGGTACATCTAGTGCTATCTTCATTTCTATTTTATGCTCGCTTCATTGCTAAATCTTATGCTATCTTCATTGCTACATCTTATGTTATCTTCACTGACATATCTTACGCTTTATTCACACTACATCTTGGGCTATCTTCACTGTTACATCTTATGCTATCTTCACCTATATATCTTGTGATATTTGTACTGCTGCATCATGTCCTATATTCACTGCTACATCTTGTGCTGACTGTGATTTATTGATCTGATCATAATGGGTGTGTGTTGACTACTTCTCCAAGTGTGTATTGCATCTAGGTTAACATTACATTTATCTCTTTCCTTTATAAAGCTACACTTATCTCTTTCCTTTATAAAGCTACACTTATCTCTTTCCTTTATAAAGCTACACTTATCTCTTTCCTTTATAACATTACACTTATCTCTTTCATTTATAACATTGCACTTATCACTTTAAATTATAGCATTACACTTATCTCTTTCCTTTATAACATTACACTTATCTCTTTCCTTTATAACATTGCACTCATCTCTTTCAATTATAACATTACATTTATCTCTTTCTATTATAACATTACACTTATCTCTTTAAATGATAACATTGCATTTATCTCTTATTTTTATAATACTGCGGGTATCTTTACCTTTATAACATTATACTTATCTCTTTCCTTTATAAAGCTACACTTATCTCTTTCCTTTATAAAGCTACACTTATCTCTTTCCTTTATAACATTACACTTATCTCTTTCCTTTATAACACTGCACTTATCTCTTTCCTTTATACCATTGCACTTATCTCTTTGAATTATAACATCACACTTATATCTTTCCTTTATAATATTACACTTATGTCTTTCTATTATAACATTATACTTATTTCTTTTAATTATAACATTGCACTTATCTCTTTCCAATACTGCGCGTATCTTTACCTTTATAACATTACACTTATCTCTTTCCTTTATAACATTAGACTTATTTCATTTCTTTATAACACTGTATTTATCTCTTTCTTTTATAAACTGCACTTATTTCTTTCCTTTATAACACTACACATCTCTTTCTTTTATATCATTGCTCTTATCTATTTCCTTTATAACACTACTCTTGTCTCTTTCCTTTATATCATTACACCTTTTTCCTTTAATATTTCAGTTTTCTTCTAAATCTGAACAATAACAAAAGCCTGTGTTGTACTGACAAGCAATTTGTTTCATATGATTTTGACACACACATACTCTCTCTCTCTCTCTCTTAACTCTTCTGAGATAAAGATCGTTAATTCAATCTCTTTCTCTCTCTCTCTCTCTCTCTCTCTCTCTCTCTCTCTCTCCCTCTTAAAATGTGGTCTGGCGTGTATCGACCTGTACAGACCAGTGTGTGGCTCTGACGGTAAAACTTACGGAAACAGTTGCTACTTGCTTATAGAGAACTGTGGCCGTCCAAGCAATGATCTCATCACTCAAGTCGGAGATGATGTTTGTGTCTAGCTCGTGTCCGTGTAGTGCGTGCATGCAGCAATAAACTATTCTCACTTGATCTGAGTTTTTTGTACTGGCCAGAAGTCTGTAATATGGGATACATCATCATAATACTGCGCCTGTACTACTTCTTTATCACATAACACACACACACACACACACACACACACACACACACACACACGCACGCACACACACACACACACACGTTAGTTTTCGTTCTGCACGGTCAGACAGTAAACGGTGAGAGAAATGTGCTCAAACTTTAGCTGACATCATCAATATAAGACAACGTGAAACATAAAACATGTTTTGTTGGGACTGTCACAAAATAAAAAGTAGTTCACACACAGAAATTCTAACAGAAAGTCGTTACATGGACAAGAAAAAAGTATGTACGCGATGTTCGTGTGTTATAAAATATTGGTAGGGGAAAGGGGAGGGGGGACACGTACAGAGAACAATAATCTACATTTTTATTAAATAATTTGTTTACAGGTCACAGAGCAGCTGAAAAATCGGACAAACGTGAGCAGATGATAATACTCACTCATACAACTGATCATGCAGAAGAAATCCAATGTCTCTCTCTCTCTCTCTCTGAACCTTAAGTGCCCAGGGCACATGGGACTTCTGCAAGGGTTTTCCACAAATGCCTGTCCTTTGCCTTTTTTTTCTGCTCTTGCCCAGGTGAGCCCTCTATTGCTCAACATCCTCTCTGTTGTTCTTCTCCATGTCTCTTTTGGTCTACCCTTACTTCTGTTCCCCTGTGGTGTCCATCTTAGTGCTATTTTTGGTAGTGAGTTGTCAATCATTCAGAGCACATGTCACAACCATCGCCAGCGTCTTTCCTCAATAATTGTTGTCAGTGGCTTCATATAATAAATTTTGGGCCGTGGTGCATCTTGAAATAACAGGGTAATCTTTTGGTGACACAGACTTTGCTGTGTATATGACACTCGTTAGCTGGGTCGTGTCGACATAAGTTGTGCTGATTCACGTTACGCTCGTGAATAACAGAGTCGACTTCCATCTTGCTCTTCGAGAGTTGAGGTTACTGGACTAGTTACACACATAATTCCAGCTCTCACTCTCACTTGCTGGATTAGTTAAACACTGTTCCAGACATACTTCTCATCCAGGCTCTTCAAAACCTCACGTTGACGACAACTGGTACAGATAGTCAAGTAAATCCTGGGTAACGGTGACTTGGAACATTTACTGATGGAAGGATGATAATGTTGATGAAAAAAAATTAAATCTGACTGCCGGCTGGTTATCCCTGCCATGTGGCCAGTCCATTCATACGTACAACTAAAATGTTCATCTGTTCCACGAAGACATCCCACAGCTCGACAAAACACGTCCACACAGTTTCACGTTCAAACCAAGACTCAAACTCCACGACTCAGCATTGCCCCTACAATTTCCTGTCACGGGTTTTGCAGCCCACGTGACCTTCTCGAAGGATCTCAACAGGAGAAAACTGAAAAGGAAAAACCTATAATAATGCCCTTACTATCACTGTTATACAAATACTGCTATATTCATCTGCATTTCTGCTAATAAGATGTTATTTCTTATGGTGTTTGGCCAAAATATTTTTCTAATTCTTCGTAAACATTTAGTCTGGAAAGAATTCATATTGTTTTATATGGATTTTTATGATTTTCCAGCATTCACTTCCATAGAGTAGTACACTTAGAACATTACTCTTAAATATCCTGATTTTCATATTTATGCTTAGTTAATTTTTAAAATTTCCATAGAGTCTGCAGCGTTGCAAAAGCCTGGTTTGCTCTAGTAAGTCTGCTGTTGATGTCCTCTGTGCTGTCTCCATTTTCTACTACTCTGCTGCCAAGGTATACAAATTCGTTGACCTCCTCCACTAACTTGTTATCTACTCTGAGTACATTTCTGTTGTTCACATTTTGCTTCATTAACTTTGTCTTTCCTACTTTGATCTTTAGTCCTATGTTGTTTGCATTCTGAGTTAGCTTGTTTATTTTATCTTGGATTTCTTTGTGGCTGCTTGATAATAGACAAATGTCGTCCGCAAAGTCAAGGTCCTCCAGCACTGTGTCAAAGGTCCATTGTAATCCTCTGCTTTTGTCTGATGTTGATTCCTTCATTAACCAGTCTACTGCCAAGATAAATAAAATTCCATGTACTCATTAACTTTTGATGTTGAGCAGAAAAATTGATGTTCATGTTCTTATTAGCGGACAGCAGACATGTTATCCTGGCATGACAGCAGACATGTTTTATCCTGGCATGACAGCAGACATGTTGTCCTGGCATGACAGCAGACACGTTTTATCCTGGCATGACAGCAGACATGTTATCCTGGCATGACAGCAGACATGTTGTCCTGACATGACAGCAGAATGTTGTCCTGGCATGACAGCAGACATGTCATGTTATCCCGGCATGACAGTAAGATCAAAGTGCACATATTTTTATCAGTTATCATATTTTCTGAATTTGTCTGAGATTGTTTGATATTGAAGATCTGAAGTCTGTCAAAGTGTCTGTACTTGTAAGAGCTTTACAAGTAACATTCTGACACAGAATACAACATCAACAAATGTGTGTTAGAGTTACAAGAACTTTTATTCTAGGCATCCACAATAAATACATCCATACATAACTACATTACACATATGAATTACACATTTGTCTTACACCAAGACACTGTGAGCAGTGCAGGAGAAAGATGAGTAAAAGATACAGTTTATTGGATAAAACTTTGTAAAACTCAGTGATCTATTCATTTTCATCAAAGACATGAGCTTTTCCTTCCAGTGCCTGAGCTCAATGTAGAGTTTGTTGTATGGTGAATTATTCTGTATTATGTCATTAATATGAAGTAGGCATTGTTGTTGTGTGAGTTTGTGTGAGGGGGAGGGGAAGACGGTTTATGAAAACTGTTACAAGTAAAGATTAACAGATGAAGAGATTAAAGAGTAGATAAAAGTTTAAAAAATATGAATGTCAGTTTTGGTAGATACTGCTTGAGGATCAGGTGAGAGCAGAGACAGGTATGAGGATCAGGTAGGTGACAGCAGAGACAGGTATGAGGATCAGGTAGGTGATAGCAGAGACAGGTATGAGGATCAGGTAGGTGACAGCAGAAACAGGTATGAGGATCAGGTAGGTGACAGCAGAGACAGGTATGAGGATCAGGTAGGTGACAGCAGAGACAGGTATGAGGATCAGGTAGGTGACAGCAGAGACAGATATGAGGATCTAGTAGGTGACAGAGACAAGGAGAAAGGTATGAGGATCAGGTAGGTGACAGCAGAGACAGGTATGAGCATCAAGTGACAGCAGAGACAGGTATGAGGATCATGTGCCAGCAGAAAGAGGTAAGAAGATCAAGTAGGTGACAGCAGAAATAGTTAATAAGATTAGGTAAGTGACAGCAGAAAGAGGTAAGAAGATCATGTAGGTGACAGTAGAAACAGGTATGAGAATCAGGTAGTTGACAGCAGAGACAGGTAAGAAGATAAGGTAGGTGACAGTAGAGATAGGTAAGAAGATCAGGTAGGTGACAGTAGAGACAGATAAGAAGATCAGGTAGTTGACAGCAGAGACAGGTAAGAAGATAAGGTAGGTAACAGTAGAGACAGGTAAGAAGATCAGGTAGTTGACAGCAGAAACAGGTAAGAAGATCAGGTAGGTGACAGCAGAGACAAGTAAGAAGATCAGGCAGGTGATAGCATAGACAGGTAAGAAAATCAGGTAGGTGACAGTAGAGACAGGTATGAGCATCAGGTATTTGACAGCAGAGACAGGTAAGAAGATCAGGTAGGTGACAGTAGAGACAGGTATGAGCATCAGGTATTTGACAGCAGAGACAGGTATGAAGATCAAGTAGGTGACAGCAGAAATAGGTAAGAAGATCAGGTAGGTGACAGTAGAGACAGGCATGAGGATCAGGTAGGTGACATCAGAGACAGGTAAGAGGATCAGGTAGGTGAAAGCAGAGACAGGTAAGAGGATCAGGTAAATGACAGCAGAGACAGGTATGAGAATAATGTGCCAGCAGAGACAGGTAAGAGGATCAGATAGGTGACAGCAGAGACAGGTAAGAGGATCAGGTAAATGACAGCAGAGACACGTATGAGGATAAGGTAGGTGACATCAGAGATAGGTACGAGGATCAAGTAACAGCAAAGACAGGTATGAGAATCAGGTATGTGACACAGAGACAGGTATGAGGATCAAGTACTAGCAGAGATGGATATGAGGATCAGATAGATGACAGTAAAGACAGGTATGAGGATCAGGATGGTGACAGCAGAGACAGTTATGAAGATGACGTAGGTGGCAGCAGAGACAGGTATGAAGATCAGGTAGGTGACAGTAGAAAGAGGTAAGAATATCAGGTAAGTGACAGCATAAACAGGTAATAAGATCTGGTAGTTGACAGTAGAGACAGGTATTAGTATCAGGTAGCTGACAGCAGAGACAGGTATGAGGATCAAGTGCCAGCTGAGACAGGTATGAGGATCAGGTAGGTGATAGAAGAGACAGGTGTGAGGATCAGGTAGGTGGCTGCAGAGATAGGTATGAAGCTCAGGTAAGTGACAGCAGAAACAGCTAAAAAGATCAAGTAGGTGATAGCAGAAACAGATAAGAAGATCATGTTGGTGAAATCAGAGACAGGTATGAGCAACAGGTAGTTGACAGCAGAGACAGGTATGAGGATCATGTAGGTGACCACAGAGACATGTATGAAGATCAAGTGCCAGCAGAGACAGGTATAAGGATCAGGTAAGTGACAGTAGAGACAGGTATAAGGATCAGGAAGGTCACAGCAGAAACAGGTTTGAGTATCAGTAGGTGACAACAGAGACAGATATGATGATAAGGTAGGCAGCATCAGAGAAAGGTATGAGGATCAGGTAGGTGCCAGCAGAGATAGGTATGAAGATCAGGTAGATGCCAGCAGAGATAGGTATGAAGATCAGGTAGGTGGCAGCTCAGACGTGTATGAAGATCAGGTAGGTGGCAGTAGACACAGATATGCAGACTAGGTAGGTGGCAGCAGGCACAGGTATTAGGATCAGGTAGGTGGCAGCAGAGACATGTATGAAGATCAGGTAAGTGGCAGCAGACACAGATATGCAGACCAGGTAGGTAACAGCCGACACAGGTATGAGGATCAGGTAGGTGCCAGCAGACATGTATGAAGATCAGGTAGGTGGCAGCAGAGACTTGTATGAAGATCAGGTAGGTGGCAGCAGAGACATGTATGAAGATCAGGTAGGTGGAAGCAGAGACTTGTATTAAGATCAGGTAGGTGGCAGCAAAGACATGTATGAAGATCAGGTAGGTGGCAGCAAAGACATGTATGAAGATCAGGTAGGTGGCAGCAGAGACAGGTATGAAGATCATGTAGGTGGCAGCAGAGACATGTATGAAGATCAGGTAGGTGGCAGCAGAGACATGTATGAAGATCAGGTAGGTGGCAGCAGAGACTTGTATGAAGATCAGGTAGGTGGCAGCAGAGACATGTATGAAGATCAGGTAGGTGGAAGCAGAGACTTGTATTAAGATCAGGTAGGTGGCAGCAAAGACATGTATGAAGATCAGGTAGGTGGCAGCAAAGACATGTATGAAGATCAGGTAGGTGGCAGCAGAGACAGGTATGAAGATCATGTAGGTGGCAGCAGAGACATGTATGAAGATCAGGTAGGTGGCAGCAGAGACTTGTATTAAGATCAGGTAGGTGGCAGCAAAGACATGTATGAAGATCAGGTAGGTGGCAGCAGAGACATGTATGAAGATCAGGTAGGTGGCAGCAGAGACATGTATGAAGATCAGGTAGGTGGCAGCAGAGACTTGTATTAAGATCAGGTAGGTGGCAGCAAAGACATGTATGAAGATCAGGTAGGTGGCAGCAGAGACAGGTATGAAGATCATGTAGGTGGCAGCAGAGACATGTATGAAGATCAGGTAGGTGGCAGCAGAGACAGGTATGAAGATCAGGTAGGTGGCAGCAGAGACAGGTATGAAGATCAGGTAGGTGGCAGCAGAGACATATATGAAGATCAGGTAGGTGGCAGCAGAGACAGGTATGAAGATCAGGTAGGTGGCAGCAGAGACAGGTATGAAGATCAGGTAGGTGGCAGAAGACACAGATATACAGACCAGGTAGGTGGCAGCAGAAACAGGTATTAAGATCAGATAAATGACAGCTGAGACTGTTATGAGGAGCAGGTAGGTGACAGTAGAGACAGGTGTGAAAATGAGGTAGGTGACAACAAAAACATGTGTGAAGAAAAGGTAGGTTGCAGCATACACAGGTGAGAAGAAAAGGTAGGTGACAGTAGAGACAGGTGTGAAGGTCAGGTAGGTGACAGTAGAGACAGGTATGAGGATCAGATTACAGTAGAAACAGGTATGAGAATAAGGCGACATTAGAGACAGGTGTGAAGATCAGGTAAGGAGACAGTAGAGATAGGCATAATGATCAGGTAGATGACTGTAGAGATAGGTATGAAGATCAGGTAGGTGACAGTAGAGACAGGTATAAAGATTAGGCATGTGAAAGCAGACACAGGTATGAAGATCAGGTAAGTGACTGTAATGACAGGTATGAAGATCAGATAATTTACAATAGAGACAGGTATGATAATCAGGTAGGTGATAGTAGTGACAGGTATGAAGTTCAGGTAACTGACAACAGAGACAGGTATGATAATCAGGTAGGTGATAGTAGAGACAGGTATGAGGATGAGGTAGGTGACCATAGAGATAGGAATGAAGAACAGGTATGTGATAGAAAAGACAGGTATAATGATCAGGTAGGTGACACTATAGAGAGAAATAAAGATCAGGTAGGTGATTGTTGAGATAGGTATGAAGATCAGGTAGATGACAGTAGAGACAGAATGAAGATCAGGAAGGTGACAGTGTAGACGGATATAATGATCAGGTAAGTGATAGTAGAGACAGGTATAAAGATCAGGTAGATGTCAGTAGAGACAGGTATAAAGATCAGGTAGGCAGCAGCAGAGAAAGATATGAGAATCATATAGGTAACATAAGAAACAAGTATGAGGATCATGTAGGTAACATAAGAAACAAGTATGAGGATCAGTTAGGTAACAGAAGAGACAAGTATCAGTATCAGGTAGGTAATAGAAGAAACAAGTATGTTGATCAGGTAAGTGACAGCTTAGATAGGTGCGAGTATCAAGTGCCAGCAGAGACAGGTATTAGGATTAGGTAGGTGACAGTAGAGACATGTATGAGGATCAGGTAGGTGACAGAAGAGAGAGGTATGATAAACAGGTAGGTGACATCAGAGACAGGTATGAGCATCAGATAGGTGACAGCAGAGACAGGTATGAGCATTAGATAGGTGACAGCAGAGACAGGTATGAGCATTAGATAGGTGACAGCAGAGACAGGTATGAGGATCAGGTAGATGACAGCTGAGACAGGTAAGAAGATCAGGTAAGTGCAGAAAAGACAGGTAGGAACATCAGGTAGGTGACAGCAGAGACAGGTAAGAAGATCAGGTAGGTGACAGCAGAGACAGGTAAGAAGATCAGGTAGGTGACAGCAGAGACAGGTAAGAATATCAGGTGGGTAATAGCAGAGACAGTTAAGAAGATCAGGTAAGTGACAGCAGAGACAGGTATGAAGACCAGGTAGGTGACAGTAATTTGATAGCAATGTTCTAAGTGTACTACTCTATGGAAGTGAATGCTGTAAAATCACCAAAACAATATTAAACAATATGAATTATTTCCAGACTAAATGTTTATGAAGAATTAGAAGAATATTTTGGCCAAACACTATAAGAAATAACATCTTGTTGGCAGAAATGCAGATGAAGCCACTGACAGCAATTACTGAGGAAAAACGCTGGCGATGGTTGGGACATGTGCTCCGAATGACTGACAACTCACTATCAAAAATAGCACTAAGATGGACACCACAGGGGAACAGAAGTAAGGGTAGACCAAAAGAGATATGGAGAAGAACAACAGAAAGGATGTTGAGCAATAGAGGGCTCACCTGGGCAAGAGCAGAAAAAAAAGGCAAAGGACAGGCATTTGTGGAAAACCCTTGCAGAAGCCCCATGTGCCCTGGGCACTTAAGGTTGAGAGAGAGAGAGAGAGAGAGAGAGAGGTGACAGTAGAGACAAGTATGAAGATCAGGTAGGTGACAGCAGTGACAGGTATGAAGTTCAGGTAACTGACAATAGAGACAGGTATGATAATCAGGTAGGTGATAGTAGAGACAGGTAATAGGATGAGGTAAGGTGACCATAGAGATAGGAATGAAGAACAGGTATGTGATAGAAAAGACAGGTATAATGATCAGGTAGGTGACACTATAGAGAGAAATAAAGATCAGGTAGGTGATTGTTGAGATAGGTATGAAGATCAGGTAGATGACAGTCAGTAGAGACAGGTATAAAGATCAGGTAGGCAGCAGCAGAGAAAGATATGAGAATCATGTAGGTAACATAAGAAACAAGTATGAGGATCATGTAGGTAACATAAGAAACAAGTATGAGGATCAGTTAGGTAACAGAAGAGACAAGTATCAGTATCAGGTAGGTAATAGAAGAAACAAGTATGTTGATCAGGTAAGTGACAGCTTAGATAGGTGCGAGTATCAAGTGCCAGCAGAGACAGGTATTAGGATTAGGTAGGTGACAGTAGAGACATGTATGAAGATCAGGTAGGTGACAGAAGAGAGAGGTATGAGAAACAGGTAGGTGACATCAGAGACAGATATGAGCATCAGATAGGTGACAGCAGAGACAGGTATGAGCATCAGGTAGGTGACATCAGAGACAGGTATGAGCATCAGATAGGTGACAGCAGAGACAGGTATGAGGATCAGGTAGATGACAGCTGAGACAGGTAAGAAGATCAGGTAAGTGCAGAAAAGACAGGTAGGAACATCAGGTAGGTGAGAGCAGAGACAGGTATGAGCATGAGGTAGGTGACAGCAGAGACAGGTAAGAAGATCAGGTAGGTGACAGCAGAGACAGGTAAGAATATCAGGTAGGTAATAGCAGAGACAGTTAAGAAGATCAGGTAAGTGACAACTGAGACAGGTATGAGGATCAGGTATGTGACAGCAGAGACAGTTAAGAAGATCAGGTAATTGACAGCTGAGATAGGTATGATGATCAGGTAGGTGACAGCAGAGACAGGTAAGAATATCAGGTGGGTAATAGCAGAGACAGTTAAGAAGATCAGGTAAGTGACAGCAGAGACAGTTAAGAAGATCAGGTAAGTGACAGCAGAGACAGTTAAGAGGATCAGGTAAGTGACAGCTGAGACAGGTATGAAGACCAGGTAGGTGACAGTAATTTGATAGCAATGTTCTAAGTGTACTACTCTATGGAAGTGAATGCTGTAAAATCACCAAAACAATATTAAACAAGATGAATTCTTTCCAGATTAAATGTTTATGAAGAATTAGAAGAATATTTTGGCCAAACACTATAAGAAATAACATCTTATTGGCAGAAATGCAGATGAAGCCACTGACAGCAATTATTGAGGAAAGACGCTGGCGATGGTTGGGACATGTGCTCCGAATGACTGACAACTCACTACCAAAAAGTAGCACTAAGATGGACACCACAGGGGAGCAGAAGTAAGGGTAGACCAAAAGAGACATGGAGAAGAACAACAGAAAGGATGTTGAGCAATAGAGGGCTCGCCTGGGCAGGAGCAGGAAAAAAAGGCAAAGGACAGGCATTTGTGGAAAACCCTTGCAGAAGCCCCATGTGCCCTGGGCACTTAAGGTTCAGAGAGAGAGAGAGAGAGAGGTGACAGTAGAGACAAGTATGAAGATCAAGTAGGTGACAGTAGAGAAAGTTATGAAGTTCAGTTAGGTGACAGTATAGACATGTATGAGGATCAGCACAAACTACAGTGGTGTCAAAAGAGATCGATAAAAGCGATAAGGTCAAAAGAAAGCAGTGACAGTAAGGAAATCTATAATGCAGATGTAGATACAGATAATATAGAGGTGATGATGGCTACAAAATGCTTATTACCTATCTTCCTATACTTGTATAATGTAGTGTTATGAAGTGTAATGCTTAGTTATCAAAGCTTTACTTATTGATCTTTCATGTATATCAAATCTTTACATAACTGACCTGACTATCTCCAGTTACTCTAATCTTTACTGTTGATTTTTCTAGTATATTAAATCTTTATATAACTGACCTGATTATCTCTAGTTTATCTCTGCAGTTCAAGTGATACATTCACTTTTTTTCATAGCTTTTTTTTCTGCTTATACTTTGCATTATTTTTACTCTTGTTCTCTCTTTTTTTTTTGCTTTCAATAACTTGAACACAACACAACTTTTCAACAATAACTAACACAAAACAGGATGACAAACATTACAACAATAACTAATGCACAACATAATAAATATTTCAACAACTACCACACAACATGACAACCATTTCAACAATAACTATTACACAGCATGACAAACATTTTAACAATAACTAACACATAACATGACAAATATTTCAACAATAAGTAATACACAATGTGACAAACACTGCAACCATAACTAATACACCTGTGATAATACACTGATAAACATTCAAACAATGACTGTTACACAAATAAAAGATACAACCATACATGACTGCACTGTAAACATATTTCTCTACCCCCACCCACAAATACAAAAACTCAACTAGCACATGGAGAATTTTTTCCAAATGAACATAACAAAATATTGCCAGTGTATTTTTGCAGCAGAAAGATGCAAGTGAAGAATGTACATAAATTTAGATAGTACTAGGAAAGTTGTCTCCTATTATTCTCATGTAATTATCTCCTCCTGACTTCCGTCAGCAAAAACTGCGCTGACACAAATTTTACATACCTAGAATCAGGCAACCTGTCATTTGATGTGAAATATTTGTGAGTGTTACAAGAGTACAAGTCAGTGTGATACATTCCAGGACACAGTCTGATGGAAGTCTTAAGTTCTCAGACTGACAAAAGTTGACATATCTTGGGACAAAGCTGGAACAGATATTTGTCCTTGGAGAATCTGTAGTGTAACATTAAGTAGAAAACTTTCTGGTCACTTGTCCTAAACTGAATACAATAAGAGCAGACACTAGGACACCACCAAACCTGAAACTAATCATCAAGTCAGATACCTGATAGATGCCAGTCAGATAGCTACAAGATAGATGCCAGAGCTACAAGCTAGATGCCTGTCAGACGGCTACAAGACAGATGCCAGTTAGATAGCTACAAGATAATGTCAGTCAGACAGCTACAAGATAGATGCCAGTCAGATAGCTACAAGATAGATGCCAGTCAGATAGCTACAAGATAATGTCAGTCAGACAGCTACAAGATAGATGCCAGTTAGACAGCTACAAGATAATGCCAGTCAGACAGCTACAAGATAGATGCCAGTTAGATAGCTACAAGATAATGTCAGTCAGACAGCTACAAGATAGATGCCAGTTAGATAGCTACAAGATAATGTCAATCAGACAGCTACAAGATAATGTCAGTCAGACAGCTACAAGATAGATGCCAGTTAGATAGCTACAAGATAATGTCAGTCAGACAGCTACAAGATAGATGCCAGTCAGATAGCTACAAGATAGATGCCAGTTAGATAGCTACAAGACAGATGCCAGTCAGACAGCTACAAGACAGACGCCAGTCAGACAGCTACAAAATAGATGCCAGTCAGATAGCTACACGATAGATGCCAGTCAGACAACTACAAAATAGATGCCAGTCAGATAGCTACAAAATAGATGCCAGTCAGACAGCTACAAGATAGTTAGATAGTTACAAGATAGATGCCAGTTAGACAGCTACAAGATAGATGCCAGTTAGACAGCTACAATATAGATGCCAGTCAGACAGCTACAAGATAGATGCCAGTCAGATGGCTACAAGACAGATGCCAAGTCTATGTGTGTGAGATGTGACATTCAACCAATAACTACTTACAGTACATGAAAGTGACAAAAATCACTGCCAGGGTCTACAAGAAAACTAAGCACACACCAACAAAACAAGTCAGAGAAACATGAAAGTTTATGAGCAAAAGCTTTCCACAAACTAAAGACACACATCTATCAGTCTAAGCTATTTATTTACAGAAATGTCAGTACACTACAAGAAGAACAACACACAAGTCAAACATTGGATATGTAAAAACATAACCCCAGTCATCATGTATGTATATACAACTATTTGTTACCAACAAAGAAACATAATCTTGTTGATTTATATAAAAAAATAATATGTGTACAGAATAGAATTTTGTATGTGCTGCATTCAGAACAAAGCAAGCAGGGAACTAAAGGGAAACAGAAACAATGAATCAGCAAATCATACAAGGAGAAGCAGCAAGTAAAGTCATTGTAAGTAGCTGAGACATGAAAGTAAGTCAATGTAAGTAGCTGGGACATGAAAGTAAGTCAATGTAAGTAGTTGAGACATGAAAGTAAGTCAATGTAAGTAGCTGAGACATGAAAGTAAGTCAATGTAAGTAGCTGGGACATGAAAGTAAGTAGCTGAGACATGAAAGTAAGTCAATGTAAGTAGCTGAGACATGAAAATAAGTCAATGTAAGTAGCTGGGACATGAAAGTAAGACAATGTAAGTAGCTAGGACATGAAAGTAAGTAAGTAGATGGAACATGGAAGTAAGTCAATGTAAGTAGCTAGGACATGAAAGTAAGTCAATGTAAGTAGCTAGGACATGAAAGTAAGTCAATGTAAGTAGCTAGGACATGAAAGTAAGTCAATGTAAGTAGCTAGGACATGAAAGTAAGTAAGTAGCTGGAACATGAAAGTAAGTCAATGTAAGTAGCTAGGACATGAAAGTAAGTCAATGTAAGTAGCTAGGACATGAAAGTAAGTAAGTAGCTGGAACATGAAAGTAAGTCAATGTAAGTAGCTAGGATATGAAAGTAAGTCAATGTAAGTAGCTGAAACATGAAAGTAAGTCAATGTACGTAGCTCAGACATAAAACTAAGTCAATGTAAGTAGCTGGGACATGAAAGTAAGTCAATGTAAGTAGTTGGGACATGAAAGTAAGTCAATGTAAGTAGCTAGGACATGAAAGTAAGTAAGTAGATGGAACATGAAAGTAAGTCAATGTAAGTAGCTGGGATATGAAAGTAAGTCAATGTAAGTAGTTGAGACATGAAAGTAAGTCAATGTAAGTAGCTGAGACATGAAAGTAAGTCAATGTAAGTAGCTGAGACATGAAAATAAGTCAATGTAAGTAGCTGGGACATGAAAGTAAGACACTGTAAGTAGTTAGGACATGAAAGTAAGTAAGTAGATGGAACATGAAAGTAAGTCAATGTAAGTAGCTAGGACATGGAAGTAAGTCAATGTAAGTAGCTAGGACATGAAAGTAAGTCAATGTAAGTAGCTAGGACATGAAAGTAAGTAAGTAGCTGGAACATGAAAGTAAGTCAATGTAAGTAGCTAGGACATGAAAGTAAGTAAGTAGATGGAACATGAAAGTAAGTCAATGTAAGTAGTTGAGACGTAAGTCAATGTAAGTAGCTAGGACATGAAAGTAAGTAAGTAGATGGAACATGAAAGTAAGTCAATGTAAGTAGCTAGGACATGAAAGTAAGTAAGTAGCTGAAACATGAAAGTAAGTCAATGTAAGTAGCTAGGACATGAAAGTAAGTAAGTAGATGGAACATGAAAGTAAGTCAATGTAAGTAGCTAGGATATGAAAGTAAGTCAATGTAAGTAGTTGAGACATGAAAGTAAGTCAATGTAAGTAGCTAGGACATGAAAGTAAGTAAGTAGATGGAACATGAAAGTAAGTCAATGTAAGTAGCTAGGATATGAAAGTAAGTCAATGTAAGTAGCTGAAACATGAAAGTAAGTCAATGTACGTAGCTCAGACATAAAACTAAGTCAATGTAAGTAGCTGAGACATGAAAGTAAGTCAATGTAAGTAGCTGGAACATGAAAGTAAGTCAATGTAAGTAGCTGGGACATGAAAGTAAGTCAATGTAAGTAGCTGGAACATGAAAGTAAGTCAATGTTTGTAGCTGGGATATGAAAGTAAGTCGATGTAAGTTGTTGGGACATGAAAGTAAGTCAATGTAAGTAGTTGGGACATGATATACTTTCTAGTGTTCTCTTCAAGCAGTGACATGATAATGTTTGTCATAGAGAACAAGTGCTGACACACACAATCTAAAATATTTTAATAAACACTGAATGCAAAAAAGCACAATAAAAATGAGAGATATCTTGGCAAGATATCACACAGACAAGCAACAGAAATCATTCTAATCCAGATTTGTCATCAGTTTGGTCATTGTCAACATAGCAGTTACTTACAAAGTTCCAGTCTGGAACACATTCTAATCTAGCAAATATACGACATCAGTTACAAGATATGATGAAGATATACCCTACTGCAAGACAGCTTGTGTACCTGACATCTTGTGCTGCTGCTACGACTGGTATGTTTGTGTTGAAGGAAGACACAGATGTATGCTTCAGTTCTACAAAAAAAAGACGAGAATGAGGAAAGTGGACAGAAACAAGAATGACAGAGAGTAAGATGAGCACGTATAAATGAAGAATGTACAACAATCCAATATTTCAGCAAAAGCCTTTTTTTTCCCCCAAAAGATTACATACAAAAACAATACAACAGATACAAATGTGAAAAATTAGCTAAAAAAATCAAACACTAAACTTTTTGGGTCTCCTCCTTGTAAAAAGATGTACGCAAATATGCCTTCAGATTTAGTTCCCATTTGTCCTATTTGTAGGCTAATTTGGGGAGGGGGGATGTGTATTTCAGAGGAGATGTTGCAGGTGTCAGGGTCAAGCTGTAGCAGAAAGTTATGAGTTAGGAAAGCAAGCAGTAATGTAAGTAGCTGAGACATGAAAGTAAGTCAATGTAAGTAGCTGGAACATGAAAGTAAGTCAATGTAAGTAGCTGGGACATGAAAGTAAGTCAATGTAAGTAGCTGGAACATGAAAGTAAGTCATGTTTGTAGCTGGGATATGAAAGTAAGTCGATGTAAGTTGTTGGGACATGAAAGTAAGTCAATGTAAGTAGTTGGGACATGATATACTTTCTAGTGTTCTCTTCAAGCAGTGACATGATAATGTTTGTCATAGAGAACAAGTGCTGACACACACAATCTAAAATATTTTAATTAACACTGAATGCAAAAAAGCACAATAAAAATGAGAGATATCTTGGCAAGATATCACACAGACAAGCAACAGAAATCATTCTAATCCAGATTTGTCATCAGTTTGGTCATTGTCAACATAGCAGTTACTTACAAAGTTCCAGTCTGGAACACATTCTAATCTAGCAAATATACGACATCGGTTACAAGATATGATGAAGATATACCCTACTGCAAGACAGCTTGTGTACCTGACATCTTGTGCTGCTGCTACGACTGGTATGTTTGTGTTGAAGGAAGACACAGATGTATGCTTCAGTTCTACAAAAAAAAGACGAGAATGAGGAAAGTGGACAGAAACAAGAATGACAGAGAGTAAGATGAGCACGTATAAATGAAGAATGTACAACAATCCAATATTTCAGCAAAAGCCTTTTTTTTCCCCCAAAAGATTACATACAAAAACAATACAACAGATACAAATGTGAAAAATTAGCTAAAAAAATCAAACACTAAACTTTTTGGGTCTCCTCCTTGTAAAAAGATGTACGCAAATATGCCTTCAGATTTAGTTCCCATTTGTCCTATTTGTAGGCTAATTTGGGGAGGGGGGGATGTGTATTTCAGAGGAGATGTTGCAGGTGTCAGGGTCAAGCTGTAGCAGAAAGTTATGAGTTAGGAAAGCAAGCAGTAATTTAACTCTGCTGGATGTTGTCATGTTAGCGGGGTAGGGGTATCCCCTGTCAAAGGAGAAGTAAGACGCCTCCGTCAGTCTACGGGACACCCTTGGGCAAGGTGGAGTACCCGTATAGCCCCCCGATCAGGGTGATGTGAAGCCATGGGAGCAGGTGGTGGATGGAATGGGAGAGCAGCTGACAGATAATGTTGGTTATGGTCACCATTCTATGAAGGTAGGCAGATGATCTCAATGTAAGGACAATGGCTACGATCAATGACTAGTACAGTCACTGTCCGGAAGGAAAGCAATGGTAAACCATCTTCTGGAAATATACCAAGAAACCCAAGCAGCAACATGGAAGGTCAGATATTGATGCATCACCAGCAGAGCATCTTGCTTACAACCGAGAGGCTTACAGGAGTGCTGTTAGGGAGGCAAAGTTCCGCAAGGGATATGCAAATGAATGAATGAATGAATGAATGGATGTTGTCACAAGCTTTTTTCTCAAAGCCTCTTTGCAGCTCATTCTCTGAACAGGATTTTCACGGGGCAGCAATGATGAGAAAAAAGTTGTAAGAAATTACTGGACTGCAGCATAAGCTCCCAGTCCTCCTGCCGCAGGCAGCACAGAGAGCTGAGAGCAAGGCATGGAAACCTTGCAGGTTTTCAGGATGACAGGACAGGGTATGGCAGACATGTATGGTGTTAGTAGGTTTGTAGAACATTGAGCTGGGAAAATTGTCAGTGCTGCAGACATGTATGGTAGTTAGTAGGTTTGTAGAACATTGAGCTGGGAAGATTGTCAGTGCTGCAGACATGTATGGTAGTTAGTAGGTTTGTAGAACATTGAGCTGGGAAGATTGTCAGTGCTGCAGAAATGTATGGTAGTTAGTAGGTTTGTAGAACACTGAGCTGGAAAGATTGTCAGTGCTGCAGACATGTATGGTAGTTAGTAGGTTTGTAGAACACTGAGCTGGAAAGATTGTCAGTGCTGCAGACATGTATGGTAGTTAGTAGGTTTGTAGAACATTGAGCTGGAAAGACTGTCAGTGCTGCAGACATGTATGGTAGTTAGTAGGTTTGTAGAACATTGAGCTGGAAAGATTGTCAGTGCTGCAGACATGTATGGTGTTAGTAGGTTTGTAGAACATTGAGCTGGAAAGATTGTCAGTGCTGCAGACATGTATGGTAGTTAGTAGGTTTGTAGAAAATTGAGCTGGAAAGATTGTCAGTGCTGCAGACATGTATGGTAGTTAGTAGGTTTGTAGAACATTGAGCTGGAAAGATTGTCAGTGCTGCAGAAATGTATGGTAGTTAGTAGGTTTGTAGAACATTGAGCTGGAAAGATTGTCAGTGCTGCAGACATGTATGGTTGTTAGCAGGTTTGTAGAACACTGAGCTGGAAAGATTGTCAGTGCTGCAGATATGTATGGTTATTAGTAGGTTTGTAGAACACTGAGCTGGAAAGATTGTCAGTGCTGCAGATATGTATGATTGTTAGTAGGTTTGTAGAACACTGAGCTGGAAAGACTTTCAGTGCTGCAGAAATGTATGGTTATTAGTAGGTTTGTAGAACACTGAGCTGGAAAGACTGTCAGCGCTGCAGAAATGTATGGTTGTTAGTAGGTTTGTAGAACACTGAGTTGGAAAGACTGTCAGTGTCGATAGAAACTTTACTGTCTAAAATATTTACACATTTGTCAGAAATTTCAGAAGTAAATTTGATGTTCTTACTGAATAATCTGGTGAACTCAATGAGTTTTTCTTGCTTGTTATTTGGTGCAGTCGTAATCTGGGCATGAGGTGTAAAAATTCATCTGCTTGTAATGCCAGGTAAAGAACAAACAATGTTTGCTTGTAATGCCAGGTAAAGAACAAACAATGTTTGCTTGTAATGTCAGGTAAAGAACAGTCAATGTTTGCTTGTAATGCCAGGTAAAGAACAAACAATGTTTGCTTGCAATATCAGGTAAAGGAATCAACAATGTTTGCTTGAAATATCAGGTAAAGAACAGTGTTTTCTTGTAATGTTATGTAAAGAACAATGTCTGTTTGTAATGTTAGGTAAAGAACAAGCAATGTTTGCCTGTAATGTGTGGTAGAGAACAAACAATGTTTGCCTGTAATGTCATCTAGAGAACCAAGAATAACACAAAAAGTAAATCACTGTCTGTGAGACACAAAGTCAGCGACCTGTATAAAAGTATCTCATATCTTTCACTTATCCACGGAGTGGAGGGCCTGTATAGAAAACAAAATGCCAACAAATCTGAAAGATTTTTGACTTGCAACTCTTGTGTAGAAATTTCATTCAGCCTCTCTGTCTTACTTTCCAAATATAAATGATTTACATAAGCTTGCCATATTGTCTTTTGATGTGTCATGTTTCTTGTGCGTTCTTGAGCTGGAAATATCGGTGGAATGTACTGCAGTCTCAACTGAATATATTAATAAAACATACGGAAATGTAAGTCTCACTGGAGGGAGGGGGGTGTTGAGAAGGGGGCCCAGCCTGAAGCATAAACAGACATATGGAGGAGGAGGGCGGTGTTAAGAAGGAAGCCCAGCCTGAAATATAAACAGATATATGGAGGAGGAGGGGGCTGTTGAGAAAGAAGCCCAGCCTGAAATATAAACAGATATATGGAGGAGGAGGGGGTGTTAAGAAGGGGGCCCAGCCTGAAATATAAACAGATATATGGAGGAGGAGGGGGTGTTAAGAAGGGGGCCCAGCCTGAAATATAAACAGATATATGGAGGAGGAGGGGGGTGTTGAGAAGGGGGCCCAGCCTGAAATATAAACAGATATATGGAGGAGGAGGGGGTGTTGAGAAGGGGGCCCAGCCTGAAATATAAACAGACATACAGAGGAGGAGGGGGGTGTTGAGAAGGGGGCCCAGCTTGAAATATAAACAGACATACAGAGTAGGAGGGGGGTGTTGAGAAGGGGGCCCAGCTTGAAATATAAACAGACACAGAAGACAAAAACAAAGAATGAATCACTGAGTAGAACTTATATGTCCAGGGTATGACATGATTTGTTTTATCATGTTAGTGCAAGCCAGGTTTGGTCCCATCTGTGTGTGTGTGTTCTCAGAACAGGACATAATTTGTTTTATCAAGTGATGGCTGGTCCCATCTGTGTGTGTGTGTGTGTTCTCAGAACAGAACATGATTTGTTTTATCAAGTGATGGCTGGTCCCATCTGTGTGTGTGTGTTCTCAGAACAGAACATGATTTGTTTTATCAAGTGATGGCTGGTCCATCTGTGTGTGTGTTCTCAGAACAGAACATGATTTGTTTTATCAAGTGATGGCTGGTCCCATCTGTGTGTGTGTGTTCTCAGAACAGAACATGATTTGTTTTATCAAGTGATGGCTGGTCCCATCTGTGTGTGTGTGTTCTCAGAACAGGACATGATTTGTTTTATCAAGTGATGGCTGGTCCCATCTGTGTGTGTGTGTTCTCAGAACAGGACATGATTTGTTTTATCAAGTGATGGCTGGTCCCATCTGTGTGTGTGTGTGTGTGTTCTCAGAACAGAACATGATTTGTTTTATCAAGTGATGGCTGGTCCCATCTGTGTGTGTGTGTGTGTGTTCTCAGAACAGAACATGATTTGTTTTATCAAGTGATGGCTGGTCCCATCTGTGTGTGTGTGTTCTCAGAACAGAACATGATCTGTTTTATCAAGTGATGGCTGGTCCCATCTGTGTGTGTGTGTTCTCAGAACAGGACATGATCTGTTTTATCAAGTGATGGCTGGTCCCATCTGTGTGTGTGTGTTCTCAGAACAGGACATGATCTGTTTTATCAAGTGATGGCTGGTCCCATCTGTGTGTGTGTTCTCAGAACAGGACATGATCTGTTTTATCAAGTGATGGCTGGTCCCATCTGTGTGTGTGTTCTCAGAACAGAACATGATTTGTTTTATCAAGTGATGGCTGGTCCCATCTGTGTGTGTGTGTTCTCAGAACAGAACATGATTTGTTTTATCAAGTGATGGCTGGTCCCATCTGTGTGTGTGTGTTCTCAGAACAGAACATGATTTGTTTTATCAAGTGATGGCTGGTCCCATCTGTGTGTGTGTGTGTGTGTTCTCAGAACAGAACATGATTTGTTTTATCAAGTGATGGCTGGTCCCATCTGTGTGTGTGTGTGTGTGTTCTCAGAACAGAACATGATTTGTTTTATCAAGTGATGGCTGGTCCCATGTGTGATGTTTTTCTTGTAAAGTCAGACAAGTGATATACACAAAAAACCCCAACATTCAGAACTTACTCATATATCAGCTCTCATACTGATATGCTATCACAGACAAAGCCTATCTATTCTGTGTCATCTCTGACATCTTTATCTTTATCTCTTCACCGTGCCAAAAAACCAGTAGAAAGATGAAGAATGGCAGACATTTTCTAGAGATCAGGATAATCTTTCAATCTGTATCTGTACCCAGTGCCATCTTAACACACAGGCACACTGGCCATTTGTCTAGGGGCTACATGATTCAATTATTGTCAGTGTAACTCTTCTTTGTATAGCTTAAATAATGACCAAAATCATGGAAAACAAGTTGAATTCTTTCCAGACTAAATGTTTATGAAGAATTAGAAAAATATTGTGGCCAAGCACCATAAGAAATAACATATTGTTGGCAGAAATGCAAATGAAGCCACTGACGGCAATTATTGAGGAAACGCGGGCGATGGTTGGGACATGTGCTCCGAATGACTGACAACTCACTACCAAAAATAGGACTAAGATGGACACCACAAAGGGAACAGAAGTAAGGGTAGACCAAAGGAGATATGGAGATGAACAACAGAAAGGATGTTGAGCAATAGAAGGCTCACCTGGGAAAGAGCAGAAAAAAGGCAAAGGACAGGCATTTGTGGAAAACTCTTGCGGAAGCCCTATGTGCCATGGGCACTTAAGGTTCAGAGAGGGAGAGAAGAGAAAGAGAGAGAGTATGGTAGGGGTCCCAGGGCTAACAATGCTGTTAAGATGGCCCTGCCAAGCATACAGCCTGTTCTATGATGTACAAGGTGTAATCAAAAAGTATCCAGACTGGACAGAGGGTGCAGTGTCAGGTAAATATAGTGGCTGCTGGACATGAGAAATGTGGTGTTTAGTAAGAAACTGCTGCCACGTTGTCATGGGAGCCACGTTGTCCTGCTGGAGTTGCCACTCACCACTCTCATGTAGTGTTTAGTAAGAAACTGCTGCCACGTTGTCATGGGAGCTATGCTGTCATGCTGGAGTTGCCACTCACCACTCTCATGTAGTGTTTAGTAAGAAACTGTTGCACAAGTTGTCATATATGGGAGCCACATTGTCATGCTGGAGTTGCCACTCACCACTCTCATGCAGAGTTTAGTAAGAAACAGCTGCACAAGTTGTCATGGGAGCCACGTTGTCATGGGAGCCACGTTGTCATGCTGGAGTTGCCACTCACCACTCTCATGTAGTGTTTAGCGAGAAACTGCTGCACAAGTTGTCATGGGAGCTATGTCGTCATGCTGGAGTTGCCACTCACCACTCTCATGTAGTGTTTAGTAAGAAACTGTTGCACAAGTTGTCATACATGGGAGCTACGTTGTCATGCTGGAGTTGCCACTCACCACTCTCATGTAGTGTTTAGTAAGAAATTGTTGCACAAGTTGTCATACATGGGAGCTACGTCATCATGCTGGAGTTGCCACTCACCACTCTCATGTAGTGTTTAGTGAGAAACTGCTGCACAAGTTGTCATGGGAGACACGTTGTCATGCTGGAGTTGCCACTCACTACTCTCATGTAGTGCTGGCTGTCTGTAATGAACAGTTTCCCGCAAACACTGCAGAACTTCATGGTAGTATTCCTATTTGATTGTCTGAGCTGATGGAGAATATTCACAATGCAAAATTGCACTGTAATTTTAAAAAGAAAAAGTCAGCATTGTCTTGAAATTCCTCCGGCTTTGTCGTGCTCTTTTGGGTCTGGGAAAAGCTTTTGTGCTTTTTGATAAATTCAAGCAGGTCACGAGCAGTCGAAACACTGACCTGCTGACCTGTTTCTGGTCAGTGAGAGCACTTTTGGCACAAATTTAGGTGAGACACGTCTAATGCCCAAAGCATCCGTAAGAATTGACTGAACTGAAACTAATGTGCAAGTCTTCAGATAACTCACAAATAATTACTGGGTGATTCTGCAGATGTGTGTATAAGATCGACATTTTCTTACATTTTGCTGGTTGCGGGCCTCCCAGACTGCTCATCACTGTCACGGCCATCTTTAAAACATTTATACTACTCACACACTTGTGCATAACTCATATACAATCATCCCTATAGACTAATTGTAACTTTAAGTATGTGTCTCTGCATATTTCACCAAGTTTTTGATAAAATCTGATGCAAATTTGTTGACCTAATTTCTTCGACAAATGTGATGAACAGATTCAGATATGTCAGAAGAAAGTACCATAACCAAAGCAGGCAAGCAATGGAGATGTGACTTATGCTGCAGGTGTGGTATATGCCAAGGTCAACCTGTGCCTATCCTCTTCCAGCTGTGTCAGCCAGTTCCTGAGTTATGCCCTCATTTCTAGAAACTTTTTGATCACACCTCATAAGTGGCCAGATACAAACAACAGCTTTTCTGTTAAATATTATGGTTGATATCTGAAAACATTTACACATAAAGAATAAAATAAGGATAAAACAGTTACATAAAGTCAACCTATAAAACAGTTGTATTTATAATTTATCTATAGAGAATGTTGTTACAGACACTGACAGATTCATGTCAAACAACATTTTTACATACAACAATCAACAGACACATTTAAAAGGACACATTATTTTCTATATAAAATATCATAATAAACACAAACCATTTTATAATACACTTTGTCAATATCAAAATGTCACTCATACATGCTATAATCCTTACAGAAAACAACAACACAGAGTTAGCATGAAACATGACTTGAGACACACCAACAGATACATACATGTATAAGTGAGACCTGTTTCTCCTGCACACTTGAACTGACATCTATTTAGAATGCTACATTGGCAGAAGCTTCATGAAAACAATGAAGTGATATGAAGTGTTCTAACTTGTGGCAGAAACACTGAAAGCTGAATATAAAGTAAATACAAGAAGACAAGTGTTTGCTGGCCCTACCTGGCCACTCAAAACAACTAGTATATCAAACATCCACATATCACTGTTCTCATAATAATCAATACTGATAGAACATTACTACACAAGATGGCATCATATAAAGTAGAACATATTACATAAGATGGCATTGTGTTAAGAAGAACATGTTACACAAGATGACATCATGTAAAGTAGAACATATTACATAAGATGGCATTGTGTTAAGTAGAACATGTTACACAAGATGGCATCATGTAAAGTAGAACATATTACACAAGATGGGGTCTTGTAAAGTAGAACATATTACACAACATGGGGTCTTGTAAAATAGAACATTACTACGCAAAATGGGTCATGTAAATAAGTTTTGCATGCCAGTTAAACATGAGATCAGCAAGCACACAGTAAACCATACAAGTCTATATCAGAGACAATGCACAGATTTTTTTTGTCAAATATCTTGGCTTTTCAAACTTAACATTGGAGAAGTGTGATAACAGACTGTCATTTACATGATTAAACAACAACACAGAGTTAGCATGAAACATGACTTGAGACACACCAACAGATACATACATGTATAAGTGAGACCTGTTTCTCCTGCACACTTGAACTGACATCTATTTAGAATGCTACATTGGCAGAAGCTTCATGAAAACAATGAAGTGATATGAAGTGTTCTAACTTGTGGCAGAAACACTGAAAGCTGAATATAAAGTAAATACAAGAAGACAAGTGTTTGCTGGCCCTACCTGGCCACTCAAAACAACTAGTATATCAAACATCCACATATCACTGTTCTCATAATAATCAATACTGATAGAACATTACTACACAAGATGGCATCATATAAAGTAGAACATATTACATAAGATGGCATTGTGTTAAGAAGAACATGTTACACAAGATGACATCATGTAAAGTAGAACATATTACATAAGATGGCATTGTGTTAAGTAGAACATGTTACACAAGATGGCATCATGTAAAGTAGAACATATTACACAAGATGGGGTCTTGTAAAGTAGAACATATTACACAACATGGGGTCTTGTAAAATAGAACATTACTACGCAAAATGGGTCATGTAAATAAGTTTTGCATGCCAGTTAAACATGAGATCAGCAAGCACACAGTAAACCATACAAGTCTATATCAGAGACAATGCACAGATTTTTTTTGTCAAATATCTTGGCTTTTCAAACTTAACATTGGAGAAGTGTGATAACAGACTGTCATTTACATGATTAAACAACCCCACAAGATGGCGCCAGTAGCTTCTTGATCTGTGTTTTATGAGTAACTGTAACCAGGATCTGGGTTACTGTAGTCTGCTACAAAAGGACTGTAACCAGGGACTGGGTTACTGCAGTTTGTCATACACAGTCTGTAACTAGGGACTGGGTTACTGTAGTCTGCTACAAAAGGACTGTAACCAGGGACAGGGTTACTGTAGTCTGCTACAAAAGGACTGTAACCAGGGACAGGGTTACTGCAGTCTGTCATACACAGTCTGTAACTAGGGACTGGGTTACTGTAGTCTGCTACAAAAGGACTGTAACCAGGGACTGGGTTACTGTAGTCTGCTACAAAAGGACTGTAACCAGGGACTGGGTTACTGTAGTCTGCTACAAAAGGACTGTAACCAGGGACTGGTTTACCGCAGTCTGTTATACAAGGACTGTAACCAGGGACTAGGATACTGCAGCCTGTTACACAAGGACTGTAACCAGGGACAGGGTTACTGCAGTCTGTTACAAATTAATGTAACCAGGGAGTGTTACTGCAGTCTGTTACAAAGGACTGTAACCAGGGACAGGGTTACTGCAGTCTGTTACAAATTAATGTAACCAGGGACAGGGTTACTGCAGTCTGTTACAAATTAATGTAACCAGGGAGTGTTACTGCAGTCTGTTACAAAGGACTGTAACCAGGGACAGGGTTATTGCAGTCTGTTACACAAGGACAGTAACCAGGGACATGGTTACTGCAGTATGCTACAAAAAGGACTGTAAACAGGGATAGGTTTACTATAGTATGCTATACAGACTGTAAACAGGGGCAGAGTTACTGTAGTATGTTATACAAACTGTAACCAGGAGCAGGGTTATTGTAGTCTGCTGTACACAGACTATAACCAGGGACATGGTTACTGTTGTCTGAGGAAGATGTATACAAACTGTAAACTGTGCTGCACACAGACTGTAGACTATCTAACACATCTTTTCAGTTTTCTTCTTGGAGAAGCCATGCAGCAACAACAACTAAAATAAAGAGGAATATTTTCTACACAATATGCTAGGACAAACATATTCAAGATCAAACTAGCAGAATGTTTTGTTTTCTGTGTTTCCTGTCAAACTCTTCCCTATCTTTCCTGATATGAGTTTCTTGACATCCTGTCAATCTGTCAACAAAGAAATGTTGGAGTCATCCAGGTTTTGCATACCTGCAGCTTACTCGTGCTCATAAAGTCATAAATTGAGTCAGTTACATGACAGTTGATAAGTGGATCAAAACGGAGGTTGTTATAATTTCCACAGAATGGAGTCAGTGAAGTTATGAGTGGAGCTTCTGTGGTTGAGTGACGACACTGGAGAAATGGAGTCAGTGAAGTTATGAGTGGAGCTTCTGTGGTTGAGTGACGACACTGAAGAAATGGAGTCAGTGAACTTATGCACTGATATCTGATGAATATATTTTACGAAGCAATATGCTGACATCAAGTCACTGAAGTGATATGTTGACATGTAATGAACAAAGTCAGTGACATTTGATACATGGAGTCTGATAAAAGCATTGCATGAATGGCATGCCAGATCAAGTGCCAACATTTGATGAAGTCAGCGGAAATATCTTGATATTTTATAGTCTATGAATTTCCAAGCTGACATTTGACATACGTAAGCAAGTTCTATGCTGAGATTTGGTGAAAGGAAGTCTGTGAAGCTGTAAGCTGGTTCGTGATAGATTCAGTAAGCTCATGTCCTGGGGTAAGTGTAAGCCCAGAACTAACGAGACAGTCTGCGCAAGCTCTCTGCCAGGCAACCAGCGCTAGACTTGAGCAGAAACTTGAGAGTGTAGAACTCCTCAAGACTGAGTCCAGCGCTAAGACCGGGCACATTACGTGCCAACCTTCCAACAGTAGACACTCTCTCTTTTTCCAGCCATACATACAGTTCCTGCTCCCTGCCTGCTCTGCCCCCTCCACTTGTACTGGTCTTAGACATGGCTTTAGGCCCGGCTCCTACAGGTGAGAGCGGCAGCTCTGATTCTGTAGGACCCCAGAGCAGGTATTCAACTGCAGTCCTGACATGCCCTGAAAGATGCAGTGGAAGAATTCATTAATTCATTTAGCTCAAATGCATATATAGCATGGTTCACTTTCTAGCTGACATGGCACAATACTTGACTTTCTAGCTGACATGGTACACTACTTGACTTTTTAGCTGACATGACACACTACTTAACTTTCTGGCTGAGACACACTACTTGACTTTCTAGCTGACATGGCACAATACTTGACTTTCTAGCTGACATGGCACACTACTTAACTTTCTAGCTGACATGACACACTACTTGACTTTTTAGCTGACATGGCACAATACTTGATTTTCTAGCTGACATGGTACACTACTTGACTTTTTAGCTGACATAATACACTACTTGACTTTCTAGCTGACATGACACACTACTTGACTTTCTAGCTGACATGACACACTACTTGACTTTCTAGCTGACATGACACACTACTTGACTTTTTAGCTGACATGACACACAACTTGATTTTCTAGCTGACATGGTACACTACTTGACTTTTTAGCTGACATAATACACTACTTGACTTTCTAGCTGACATGACACACTACTTGACTTTCTAGCTGACATGACACACTACTTGACTTTCTAGCTGACATGACACACTACTTGACTTTTTAGCTGACATGACACACAACTTGACTTTCTAGCTGACATGGTACACTACTTGACTTTCTAGCTGACATGACACACAACTTGACTTTCTGGCTGACAGGACACATTACTTGACTTTCTAGCTGACAGGACACACTACTTGACTTTCTGGGTGACAGGACACACTACTTGACTTTTTAGTTGACATGACACACAACTTGACTTTATAGTTGACAGGACACACAACTTGACTTTCTAACTGAGAGACCACACAATTTGACCTTCTAACAGATGACAGACAAGATTTGAGTTTCCAACAGATATGAAACAAAGAATTTTAAGACAGATAACAGCTAAAGGACTACTAGCAAACTAGTGATGGCCAAGACCATATATCTTCATGCTGTTCAAGGGCACGCTAGGATATGATGTGATTCTCATGGTAGTGGAACTTGCTGACAAGCAAGGTTTATGTATCAAGTGAAACATGTTATTATAATTCACTTCTCACCAGACATGATACCTGATAATGAAGATGATCATGGGGCTGGCTGAAGAAGAATAAGAAGAATAAGAATAAAAAGAATAAGAAGAAGAATAAGAAGTAGAAGAATAAGAAGAAGAATAATAATAAAAAGAATAAGAAGAAGAATAAGAAGTAGAAGAATAAGAAGAAGAAGAATAATAAAAAGAGTAAGAAGAAGAATAAGAAGTAGAAGAATAAGAAGAAGAATAATAATAAAAAGAGTAAGAAGAAGAATAAGAAGTAGAAGAATAAGAAGAAGAATAATAATAAAAAGAGTAAGAAGAAGAATAAGAAGTAGAAGAATAAGAAGAAGAATAATAATAAAAAGAGTAAGAAGAAGAATAAGAATAAAATGAATAAGCAGAAGAATAAGAAGAATAAGAATAAAAAGAATAAGAAGAAGAAGAATAAGAAGAAGAATAATAATAAAAAGAGTAAGAAGAAGAATAAGAAGTAGAAGAATAAGAAGAAGAAGAATAATAAAAAGAGTAAGAAGAAGAATAAGAATAAGAATAAAATGAATAAGCAGAAGAATAAGAATAAAAAGAATAAGAAGACGAAGAAGAAGAAACAGAATAAGAGGAATAAGAATAAAAGAATAAGAAGAAGAATAAAAGAATAAGAAGACGAAGAAGAAGAAGCAGAAACAGAAGCAGAATAAGAATAAAAAGAATAAGAAGAAGAATAAGAATAAAAAGAATAAGAAGAAGAAGCAGAATAAGAAGAAGAATAAGAATAAAAAGAATAAGAAGAAGAATAAGAATAAGAAGAAGAAGAAGAAGAATAATAAGAAGAAGAATAAGAATAAAAAGAATAAGAAGAAGAAGCAGAAGCAGAATAAGAAGAAGAATAAGAATAAAAAGAATAAGAAGAAGAATAAGAATAAAAAGAATAAGAAGAAGAATAAGAATAAAAAGAATAAGAAGAAGAATAAGAATAAAAAGAATAAGAAGAAGAATAAGAAGAATAAGAAGAAGAAGCAGAAGCAGAATAAGAATAAGAAGCAGAAACAGAATAAGAAGAATAAGAATAAAAGAATAAGATGAAGAAGAATAAGAAGAAGAATAAGAATAGGAATAAAAAGAATAATAAAAGAATAAGAAGAAGAATAAAAGAATAAGAAGAATAAGAATAGGAATAAAAAGAATAAGAAGAAGAATAGGAATAAAAAGAATAAGAAGAAGAATAAGAATAGGAATAAAAAGAATAAGAAGAAGAATAAAAGAATAAGAAGAAGAATAATAATAATAAGAAGAATAAGAATAGTTATAAAAAGAATAAGAAGAAGAATAAGAATAGTTATAAAAAGAATAAGAATAATAATAATAATAGGAATAAAAAGAATAAGAAGAAGAATAAAAGAATAAGAAGAATAAGAATAGGAATAAAAAGAATAAGAAGAAGAATAAGAATAGGAATAAAAAGAATAAGAAGAAGAATAAGAACAGGAATAAAAAGAATAAGAAGAAGAATAAAAAGAAGAAGAATAAGAATAGGAATAAAAAGAATAAGAAGAAGAATAAGAGTAAGAATAAAAAGAATAAGAAGAAGAATAAGAATAGGAATAAAAAGGATAAGAAGAAGAATAGGAATAAAAAGAATAAGAATAAGAATAAAAGAATAAGAAGAAGAAGAATAAGAAGAAGAATAAGAATAGGAATAAAAAGAATAAGAAGAAGAAAAAGAATAGGAATAAGAAGAAGAAGAAGAAGAATAAGAATAGGAATAAAAAGAATAAGAAGAAGAATAAGAATAGGAATAAAAAGAATAATAAGAAGAATAATAAGTATAAAAAGAAGAAGAAGAAGACTACTTACAAATGCCAGAAATAAGGACTTAATATCTTCACAACATGAACAGCATGCCAACAAACAGTGAGAAAAATAACACTAAAGTGCCACAAAGAGACAGTATTACTTGATCCTTGCCAGACTCACACAATAAACAAACAAACAAAATCTGGATGTCATAGTTTGGAGAGAGACAGCCAAAACAAGAAATGTACAAGCCCCCAGAGAAGTTGAAAGACAAGGACAACTGCTCGAAACAGTCATGAGAAAAATGAAAACACTTTCAACATGAGAAGTTAGAGAAGTTGAGAAAACCTGGGAACATATCAAAGCAGGGGAGACACAGAGATCAGTGGTCTCATTAGAATTATAAGGGGGAAGGCATGACAGCCTGTATCTACTGACACAGGACAGCATGGCATGCCACAACATGACACAGCATGGCATGCCACAACATGACACAGCATGGCATAGGACAGCATGGCATGCCACAACAAGACACAGCATGGCATAGGACAGCATGGCATGCCACAACAAGACACAGCATGGCATGCCACAACAAGACACAGCATGGCATGCCACAACAAGACACAGCATGGCATGCCACAACATGACACAGCATGGTATGCCACAACATGACACAGCATGGCATGCCACAACAAGACACAGCATGGCATGCCACAACATGACGCAGCATGGCATAGGACAGCATGGCATGCCACAACAAGACACAGCATGGCATGCCACAACATGACAAAGCATGGCATAGGACAGCATGGCATGCCACAACATGACACAGCATGGCATAGGACAGCGTGGCATGCCACAACATGACAAAGCATGGCATAGGACAGCATGGCATGCCACAACATGACACAGCATGGCATAGGACAGCGTGGCATGCCACAACACAGCACAGCACTGCACAGAACAACAAGGCATGGCACAGGACAGTATGGCACACCACAACACAACACAACATAACACAGCATGACACAACAAGGCAAATAATGAATGAAACTTAAGGAAAACACACAAACTGAACATAACAAAATACTTACCCAAACACTCAACTCTTCGTGGCTCTAACATAGAGCGTAACTTAGACACTACTTTCTTTGGAGCAGACACAATCCTTTCCCTTTCATCTTCCTCATCATCATCATCATCATCATCATCATCATCATCATCATCATCATCATCATCATCTGGCATGGCATCTGCTAGAAGGCGGTCGAGGAAGTTACACATGGCCTCCCCCTGTGGCACATCAATGGAACGTTGGTGTGGTAGAAATGCTACGACCTTTCCACGCAAGTCTGATCGAGTGATCAGGAAGACATCGTTATAATCAGTTTCAGTTACAAAGAAACCCTGTAACAAAGTCAGAAAAAAAACCAGCTCTGACACTGTCCTATATAGCATCTCCTGCTGGCTATCATTCCTCTAGACAGTATATACTAGCTTGCTGGTGTAGCTAAAGTTGAACAATTTGTCTACACTCACAGCCTTCTCCTTGGAGCAACTTTATATTCCTTCACCCTGATCAAATGTATAAATCTATGTTCCATCAGTGATAGTTCATATCACAGATGATAAGTTTGGATATGTGATAATTCACATCTACAGATCACAAAAGATAAGTCTGGTCATGTGATAGTTCACATCTACAGATCACAGATGATAAGTACAGACATGTGATAGTTCACATCTACAGATGATAAGTCTAGTCATGCAATAATTTACACCTACAGATCATAGATGATAAATCTGGTCATGTGATAGTTCACATCAATAGATCAGAGATGACAGTTCTGGTCTTGTAAGAATAAGAATAGGAATAAAACGAATAAGAATAAGAATAGGAATAAGAATAGGAATAAAAAGAATAAGAAGAAGAATAGGAATAAAAAGAATAAGAAGAAGAATAAAAGAAGAAGAAGAAGAAGAATAAGAATAGGAATAAAAAGAATAAGAAGAAGAATAAGAATAGGAATAAAAAGAATAATAAGAAGAATAATAAGTATAAAAAGAAGAAGAAGAAGAAGACTACTTACAAATGCCAGAAATAAGGACTTAATATCTTCACAACATGAACAGCATGCCAACAAACAGTGAGAAAAATAACACTAAAGTGCCACAAAGAGACAGTATTACTTGATCCTTGCCAGACTCACACAATAAACAAACAAACAAAATCTGGATGTCATAGTTTGGAGAGAGACAGCCAAAACAAGAAATGTACAAGCCCCCAGAGAAGTTGAAAGACAAGGACAACTGCTCGAAACAGTCATGAGAAAAATGAAAACACTTTCAACATGAGAAGTTAGAGAAGTTGAGAAAACCTGGGAACATATCAAAGCAGGGGAGACACAGAGATCAGTGGTCTCATTAGAATTATAAGGGGGAAGGTATGACAGCCTGTATCTACTGACACAGGACAGCATGGCATGCCACAACAAGACACAGCATGGCATGCCACAACATGACACAGCATGGCATAGGACAGCATGGCATGCCACAACAAGACACAGCATGGCATAGGACAGCATGGCATGCCACAACAAGACACAGCATGGCATGCCACAACAAGACACAGCATGGCATGCCACAACAAGACACAGCATGGCATGCCACAACATGACACAGCATGGCATGCCACAACATGACACAGCATGGCATGCCACAACAAGACACAGCATGGCATGCCACAACATGACGCAGCATGGCATAGGACAGCATGGCATGCCACAACAAGACACAGCATGGCATGCCACAACATGACAAAGCATGGCATAGGACAGCATGGCATGCCACAACATGACACAGCATGGCATAGGACAGCGTGGCATGCCACAACATGACAAAGCATGGCATAGGACAGCATGGCATGCCACAACATGACACAGCATGGCATAGGACAGCGTGGCATGCCACAACACAGCACAGCACTGCACAGAACAACAAGGCATGGCACAGGACAGTATGGCACACCACAACACAACACAACATAACACAGCATGACACAACAAGGCAAATAATGAATGAAACTTAAGGAAAACACACAAACTGAACATAACAAAATACTTACCCAAACACTCAACTCTTCGTGGCTCTAACATAGAGCGTAACTTAGACACTACTTTCTTTGGAGCAGACACAATCCTTTCCCTTTCATCTTCCTCATCATCATCATCATCATCATCATCGTCATCATCATCAATATCATCATCATCATCATCTGGCATGGCATCTGCTAGAAGGCGGTCGAGGAAGTTACACATGGCCTCCCCCTGTGGCACATCAATGGAACGTTGGTGTGGTAGAAATGCTACGACCTTTCCACGCAAGTCTGATCGAGTGATCAGGAAGACATCGTTATAATCAGTTTCAGTTACAAAGAAACCCTGTAACAAAGTCAAGAAAAAAAAACCAGCTCTGACACTGTCCTATATAGCATCTCCTGCTGGCTATCATTCCTCTAGACAGTATATACTAGCTTGCTGGTGTAGCTAAAGTTGAACAATTTGTCTACACTCACAGCCTTCTCCTTGGAGCAACTTTATATTCCTTCACCCTGATCAAATGTATAAATCTATGTTCCATCAGTGATAGTTCATATCACAGATGATAAGTTTGGATATGTGATAATTCACATCTACAGATCACAAAAGATAAGTCTGGTCATGTGATAGTTTACATCTACAGATCACAGATGATAAGTACAGACATGTGATAGTTCACATCTACAGATGATAAGTCTAGTCATGCAATAATTTACACCTACAGATCATAGATGATAAATCTGGTCATGTGATAGTTCACATCAATAGATCAGAGATGACAGTTCTGGTCTTGTAAGAAGAATTCCCTGGAATGAATTGCTAACTGACCCCGGTCACATCTTAAATAAAAATATTCTCTGTCACAGGAGCATCACCAGCTATTTCTTAGTACATAGGTAATGTGTGTCTGGTGCAAGACCAGACTTTGACATGAAGAAGTCAACCACGTGAAACTCTAAAGAGGACATTGTTAAGAGAAGCCAATTCAGCCAATTGAATTTGATGAGATTGAAAAACTCGCTAAAGACAGGACATCTTGGCGAACTACTATGCGGGCCCTATGTGATGTTTAATGGCATGGGAAGGATGTAAGACGTCTAGAGTAATGTATATCTTTGAAACAAGACCAGACTTTAATGTGTATATGTCTGGGGTAATGTATCTTTGAAACAAGACCAGACTTTAACATGTATATGTCTGAGGTAATGTATATATCTTTGAAACAAGACCAGACTTTAACATGTATATGTCTGAGGTAATGTATGTATCTTTGAAAAAAGACCAGACTTTGACATGTATACATCTGGGGTAACGTATGTATCTTTGAAACAAGATCAGACTTTGATGTACGCATGTCTGGTCCTTCTCTTTTCATGCACATCTCCATCATCATCAATATCATCATCATCATCATCTGGCATGGCATCTGCTAGAAGGCGGTCGAGGAAGTTACACATGGCCTCCCCCTGTGGCACATCAATGGAACGTTGGTGTGGTAGAAATGCTACGACCTTTCCACGCAAGTCTGATCGAGTGATCAGGAAGACATCGTTATAATCAGTTTCAGTTACAAAGAAACCCTGTAACAAAGTCAAGAAAAAAAAACCAGCTCTGACACTGTCCTATATAGCATCTCCTGCTGGCTATCATTCCTCTAGACAGTATATACTAGCTTGCTGGTGTAGCTAAAGTTGAACAATTTGTCTACACTCACAGCCTTCTCCTTGGAGCAACTTTATATTCCTTCACCCTGATCAAATGTATAAATCTATGTTCCATCAGTGATAGTTCATATCACAGATGATAAGTTTGGATATGTGATAATTCACATCTACAGATCACAAAAGATAAGTCTGGTCATGTGATAGTTTACATCTACAGATCACAGATGATAAGTACAGACATGTGATAGTTCACATCTACAGATGATAAGTCTAGTCATGCAATAATTTACACCTACAGATCATAGATGATAAATCTGGTCATGTGATAGTTCACATCAATAGATCAGAGATGACAGTTCTGGTCTTGTAAGAAGAATTCCCTGGAATGAATTGCTAACTGACCCCGGTCACATCTTAAATAAAAATATTCTCTGTCACAGGAGCATCACCAGCTATTTCTTAGTACATAGGTAATGTGTGTCTGGTGCAAGACCAGACTTTGACATGAAGAAGTCAACCACGTGAAACTCTAAAGAGGACATTGTTAAGAGAAGCCAATTCAGCCAATTGAATTTGATGAGATTGAAAAACTCGCTAAAGACAGGACATCTTGGCGAACTACTATGCGGGCCCTATGTGATGTTTAATGGCATGGGAAGGATGTAAGACGTCTAGAGTAATGTATATATCTTTGAAACAAGACCAGACTTTAATGTGTATATGTCTGGGGTAATGTATCTTTGAAACAAGACCAGACTTTAACATGTATATGTCTGAGGTAATGTATATATCTTTGAAACAAGACCAGACTTTAACATGTATATGTCTGAGGTAATGTATGTATCTTTGAAAAAAGACCAGACTTTGACATGTATACATCTGGGGTAACGTATGTATCTTTGAAACAAGATCAGACTTTGATGTACGCATGTCTGGTCCTTCTCTTTTCATGCACATCTCCATCTTCATCTTTTCTGATATGAATATTTGTAGTAAGCTTTCCTCAATCATCAGGCTAGTGTTTTCATGGTATTGAGTGCTTTCACGCATTTATCTATTAATTCTTTCTTATGTATTCTTTCTTACATTTATGTATTAATTCTTTCTTACATTTATGTATTAATTCTTTCATACATTTATCTATTAATTCGTTCTTACAATTATGTATTAATTCTTTCTTACATTTATGTATTAATTCTTTCATACAGATGCATTTAGATATCAATCATTACATCAGTTAGTATACATCAACAAAGCTAGTGTCAGTAGGTGTGGGCAGTGTAACAAGCTGTACCTGGTCTAAGCAGTGTGACATGGCACTCAGCAACTGAAGGGCTGCAGTTAGTATGACATTAAGGTATGAGTTCAAGTCTTGAGCCATGGTCTCTCTCAGCAGAGCAAGATGTGAGTCCAAACTCTCCACAACATCAAAAGCTCCTTCATGAAGAGATGCAAGTAAATGTTCAACTATAGCATGTACAATTACATCTACTTTCTAATATGATCACTAAGTACTGTTTGCATAATACAGCACTACTGTTAATGTTTTCTATTACATTCATACATGACTAGGCAACTTAAGCTAGTAACTACACTACTGCCATTATACATGACTAGGCAACTTAAGTTAGTAACTACACTACTGCCATTATACATGACTAGGCAACTTAAGCTAGTAACTACACTACTGCCATTATACATGACTAGGCAACTTAAGCTAGTAACTACACTACTGCCATTATACATGACTTGGCAACTTAAGCCAGTAACTACACTACTGCCATTATACATGACTTGGCAACTTAAGCCAGTAACTACACTACTGCCATTATACATGACTAGGCAACTTAAGCTAGTAACTACACTATGACTAGGCAACTTAAGCTAGTAACTACACTATGACTAGGCAACTTAAGCCAGTAACTACACTACTGCCATTATACATGACTTGGCAACTTAAGCTAGTAACTACACTACTGCCATTATACATGACTAGGCAACTTAAGCTAGTAACTACACTATGACTAGGCAACTTAAGCCAGTAACTACACTACTGCCATTATACATGACTAGGCAACTTAAGCCAGTAACTACACTACTGCCATTATACATGACTAGGCAACTTAAGCTAGTAACTACACTACTGCCATTATACATGACTAGGCAACTTAAGCTAGTAACTACACTACTGCCATTATACATGACTAGGCAACTTAAGCTAGTAACTACACTACTGCCATTATACATGACTAGGCAACTTAAGCTAGTAACTACACTACTGCCATTATACATGACTAGGCAACTTAAGCTAGTAACTACACTACTGCCATTATACATGACTAGGCAACTTAAGCTAGTAACTACACTACTGCCATTATACATGACTTGGCAACTTAAGCCAGTAACTACACTACTGCCATTATACATGACTTGCCAACTTAAGCCAGTAACTACACTACTGCCATTATACATGACTAGGCAACTTAAGCTAGTAACTACACTATGACTAGGCAACTTAAGCCAGTAACTACACTACTGCCATTATACATGACTTGGCAACTTAAGCTAGTAACTACACTACTGCCATTATACATGACTAGGCAACTTAAGCTAGTAACTACACTATGACTAGGCAACTTAAGCCAGTAACTACACTACTGCCATTATACATGACTTGGCAACTTAAGCTAGTAACTACACTACTGCCATTATACATGACTAGGCAACTTAAGCCAGTAACTACACTACTGCCATTATACATGACTTGGCAACTTAAGCCAGTAACTACACTACTGCCACTATACATGACTAGGTAACTGCTCTCATGTACAGCTATTCCCCTAAGACTGTTATGTGCCACTGCTCTCATGTACAGCTACTCCCTTAAGACTGTTATGTGGCACTGCTCTCATGTACAGCTACTCCCTTAAGACTGTTATGTGCCACTGCTCTCATGTACAGCTACTCCCTTAAGACTGTTATGTACCACTGCTCTCATGTACAGCTATTCCCCTAAGACTGTTATGTGCCACAGCTCACATGTAAAGCTATTCCCCTGAGACTGTTATGTGGCACTGCTCTCATGTACAGCTATTCCCCTAAGACTGTTATGTGCCACTGCTCTCATGTACAGCTATTCCCCTAAGACTGTTATGTGCCACTGCTCACATGTAAAGCTATTCCCCTGAGACTGTTATGTGGCACTGCTCTCATGTACAGCTACTCCCCTAAGACTGTTATGTGGCACTGCTCTCATGTACAGCTACTCCCCTAAGACTGTTATGTGGCACTGCTCTCATGTACAGCTGCTCCTATGTACAGTAACTCCCTTAAGATTATTATATATCACTGCTCTCATGTACAGCTGCTCTTATGAACAGTAACTCCCTTAAGATTATTATATATCACTGCTCTCATGTACAGCTGCTCTTATGAACAGTAACTCCCTTAAGATTATTATATATCACTGCTCTCATGTACAGCTGCTCTTATGAACAGTAACTCCCTTAAGATTATTATATATCACTGCTCTCATGTACAGCTGCTCCTATGTACAGTAACTCCCTTAAGATTATTATATATCACTGCTCTCATGTACAGCTGCTCCTATGTACAGTAACTCCCTTAAGATTATTATATATCACTGCTCTCATGTACAGCTGCTCCTATGTACAGTAACTCCCTTAAGATTATATATCACTGCTCTCATGTATAGCTGCTCCTATGTACAGTAACTCCCTTAAGATTATTATATATCACTGCTCTCATGTACAGCTGCTCCTATGTACAGTAACTCCCTTAAGATTATTATATATCACTGCTCTTATGTACAGCTGCTCCTACGTACAGTAACTCCCTTAAGATTATTATATATCACTGCTCTCATGTACAGCTGCTCCTATGTACAGTAACTCCCTTAAGATTATTATATATCACTGCTCTCATGTACAGCTGCTCCTATGTACAGTAACTCCCTTAAGATTATTATATATCACTGCTCTCATCAGACATTCTGAGCCACCTTGTCTACAAGAACATCAACATCTGGTTCCATGTACTCACCAACAGCAAGAAAACAGCGAGCCTGACTGGAATCATAGACGGAGTTCTGAAGTAGCTGGGATGTTTTTATAAAGTCTGGCGTGAGGAAAGAGAACGGGATGGTGTCTGCAAATACGGCAGATGGCCGCAGCAGACTTGGGTGGCTGGTGGTGCACATCTCTGTTGCAGGACGTGAGTGCAGAATCTGTGTGGATGAACATCAAAATAACACAATCGGCTCAGGCAACAAACATGACAAAGAGAGAAGTAAGGCTGTCAGGATGTGACAAGAGCAGATAAAAGAGATTTAGAGAATAGGGCTGATCAATATTCTTTACTTCTCTGTTGTGCTCACAAATATGGGCTGTTATTTCAGCTTTTTATAACTGAACAGGAACCAACAAGTTCCCCATGGTGGTGGAGCCTATCAAAAGCCCTGCTCTAAGAATTCAAACCTCTGTGGCCCACTATTCATCCAGTTCAACAGCTATGTCTCAAGATTTTTATCAAAATGTAGACACAGGTAAGCCATACACAGACAAGAACTGTCATGAAATGTTAAAAAGTAGGAATTCTGACAGGTTAGAATGACAGGGACATAATGTAAACTAAGTGTGATCATGTTGTATACATAGCACAGAATACCAGATATAACCTTCAGCGTGCTACTCTACATAAGTGATGATATGAAGCCTCACCATAATTTGGCAGGGACAGCTGTTGGCTCTCAGCTTAGCATTGTACACCACACAACGTCCTGATGCATGTAAAGGCTGGCCATAAATGTCAAAGTCTGCCCATTTCAGCAACTTTGAGTTTGGAATGTCTAGTCTGTCCACAGACAGGATGCGCTCACACTGAGCATAGATGTCCTGCAAGGCATGGAAGGTGATGCCGGTCAGCTTGGAGAAGACATCTCTCAGCTTCTCCTCACTCAGACAGACCTGGACAAGAAGAAGAGAACGTCTGTAAGAAAAGTTTCTTGCATTCAACTATTAAATGTGTCGTCACTGATACAGCCATTCTTACTTTCCTGTGCTCAATATCTAGGCATTCACGCCTTACTTATCTTCACTTCCCCTCTTGGCAATCTAAAACATTTATCCATCAATGAAAACAACATTCGTTTGTACCTGAGCATTTGGTCGATTCATTGACACGTACTGGTCAGATCCGCAAGTGTCAGGTCGTTTTGGTGTCCGTCTTGGGGCTGGCCTGGGTCTGGAGAGGGTGCTGCAGTTGGACTGGGTGTCAGACTCTGATGAGACGGTTTCTCGCGAGACAGAACGACTTGCGGGAGGTTGTGGCGCCGGCAGGTGGTCAGGAGGTGGAGGTGGTGGAGGCAGCATGCTCGATGTCATGGATGCTGTCATTAAAGATGAAGACATTATCTGAGATGATGTCATACACATTGATGATGACAAAGATATGGAGGACGATGATGTTTGGTTCTGTTTAGATGGAATATGTGAAGGTGAAGATGGCATAGCTCCTAGAGGAGAGGCACTTATTGATGAAGATGCTAATGACGTTGAAGTCTGTGACGACGACGATGTTGGTCCTAGAGCATGCGCCTGCAGCCAAGAGTGAGCGATCTGACTCTTGGTTGAATCTCCCACAGTGCCCGTAGGTGGCAGCACAACCCTCTGAACAGAAGTACAATCCGCACCAGAAACAGTTTTGGAGGAAACGTTTGCCTTGAAACCCAACACTTTTCTATTACTGTCTTCTCTCGTAGAAGTAAAATCTTCGCAAGTGTCCAACTCCTCATTACCTCCATTTGGTATCTCCTCATATATTGGCTGAGACGCCAGCAAGACCCGCCTCTGCTCTGTAAGCTCAGGCTCCACAAAGCTTGGCCCTAGCCCTGAAGCCAGTGAAGACGCGCTCTGTTTTCCTGAGACAGCAGCAGCATCACAAGTGCTCTTTGAAGAGATGAGTGCTGAGTCTGGCAAGGAGCTTCCAGAGTTTTCTCCAGAGTTTGTCTCACTTGAGCTTGTGGATGTTTGGCTGATCTGTGATGAACCAGAATCCTTAACATTTACTGGGTGTGAGCTTGGGCTTCTGTCAATCTTTGGACATGCTTTGGATTTCAAAGGTGACTTAGCAACTGATGCATTTGTTGTTGTAGAGGTGGAAGATGATAGAGCTGTTGTTGGTGCAATCAGTGATAAAGCTGCTGACACAGATGATGCTGAAGCTGATGACAGTGTGACTGTGGCAGTTAATGTTGATGACAGTGGCGGCACAGGTTCAAGATAGCCGTCAGAAGGGATGTTCGGACACAACATTTTTGGGCTAGTTGGCGGATCGTAGTAATGAAACAGGTTCCCTTCAGGCTTTGGCAGAATGGATTCGTAAAGATTTTCCAGGGAACCCAAGGGGGACAACACTGGAAAATCAAACTCATCAAATCCACTTTTATCTAATGATGTAGATGAGTTTGTGGCCCCTGTCATTATGCCGGAGGATGTCACTGCAAATGAAAAGATGTAAGACTGATAAATTTATCTCAGATTTTACTGCAAAATTTTCTCCACATACACAGCTACAGCACTAAACAACATTGAGCAAGTCAACAATGTAAACACATAGATACAGCACTAAACAACATTCAGAAAGTCAACAATGTAAACACTGAGCTACAGAACTAAACAACATTCAGCAAGTCAACAATGTAAACACTGAGCTACAGAACTAAACAACATTCAGCAAGTCAACAATGTAAACACTGAGCCGTACAACACAAACTTTAAACTCTATCCCTCACACTACAAGGCACACAAAACAGACTAAACTCTCACTCTACAAGACAAACTTTAAACTCTATCTCTCACTCTACAATACAAACTTTAAATTCTATCTCTTACTCTACAAGGCACACAAGACAAACTTTAAACTCTATCTCTCACTCTACAAGACACACAAGATGAACAGTGAAAGCTCTTGGCTCTCTCTCTCATAATCTCTACTTACTACCAACTAAAGCAGGCTCGTCTCCAAGTGAGATAGTATTTCTTCTGTTTTCTAACACTCGAGTGTTGCTCGCATCTGTCACCATCTGAAACAAACAAGAAAAATAAGCTGCATGGATCACAACTGTCTTGTTAAGAGATTTTATCAGCTACGTATGTTCTAAGATGCCTCATACACTTTCTCCTTCTATACACAACTTATCTGTGAACTATCACAAGAATAACTTCAGTGCACCATAACAAGAATCGCTGTATCTTCCTAGTGGTACTGCACACAAGCTGAGATAGTGTTAAGTATTTAGCCAAGAACAGTAAAGAATGTCCCACTTACAGTTCAAACATTTCTATGAACTTCTCACATATCAGTAAATGTTACTGCAGCTTATGAGCCACATACCAGTACATGTCACTACAGCTTATGAGCCACATACCAGTACATGTTACTACAGCTTATGACCCACATACCAGTACATGTTACTACAGCTTATGAGCCACATACCAGTCTATGTCACCACAGCTTATGAGCCACATAGGAGCATGGTACTGCAGTGTATGAGTCACATACAAGGGATGTGATGTTTACTTGTCCATTTGTTGTTGAGGCTAGCCAGATCTCCTTCCCTAAGTTCACGTTATCCATTCAGGAGGGTTTCACCTGCACTTCTCGCAATGTTATTTATGCTATTATGAGCAAATATTTTGGTATGAAGTACACAGGGGAGACTGGCTTACGCTTAGGAGATCGATTTCGCAACATCTTAATGATATTTCTAAGGGGCCTGGACACCTGTGGCTAAACATTTTTGCCTTAGCAACCACAGGGGAAAACAGGACTTTTCTGTTAGTGCGATCCGCTCTTGTTCTGCTGATGTATGATCTCGGAGGGTCCTAGAACAGCGCCTTATTTTCCAGGCTGGCTGTGTCCACCTATCTGGAATTTACAATGTCTTCAGCTTTCCACCCCCTTTTTTTAACCCTACTTTCTTTCTCCTAGCTCCCACTCCCTATCGCCACCCTCTTTTCTTCTCTGGCAACATAGTGGTGTTTATAGTGTCTTGTCCTATTCACCAGTTTCACATTTTCTCCCTGCAGGTGTTTATGTTCTTCATTCATTATCTCTCCGCTTACCCTTTCCCCCCACCCCGATACCTTCTCCTCTAGAGGCTATCATGTTTCTATTGCCCTCCCCCCTCAATCACCTGCTTTCCTCCTCTCTCTCCACCTCTTCTTTATGATTGGCTCTATCGGCTTATCCTTTGTGTGGCCCGCGTGGTCTCTATGCATCTTCTAGTAGTCATGCATTTCTCTGTTTCCTACTTCTGCAGGAGGCCATATTAAGATAAGTTCTTCATTTAGTTATTTGTTTTTGTCTCGTTTATGCATGTAATCCTCGAAAAAGGCTCACGCTGACGTATTGGATGTTGTATGTTTTTCATTTATACATTCTCATACTTTCTATTTGTTTTTTCTCACTTTACTCACTCCTTCTGCCACTTTGTAAAACTACACCATACACCTCTATCTATCTTTATTATTCATTTCCACAACCTTCTAGAAGGTTCTACAGAGTCTAGACTGTTCTACAGAATTCTATTAATTCTATTTGACTAAACTTGGGCTTAATTGTCATCAAACTGTCACCAAACAGTCTAGCGACCCCGAACAATATGGATTCAACACTAATATCGGTCAATTTCAACATTTTATTTCCCAGCCCTCCCCCCACCATGCTAACGGGGGTTGAACTTGGATTTAAACGGTACTGAGAGTGTCACTATTCATCTCCACGACACCGAAAACTATGGATTCAACAATAACATCGGTCGTTGTCAATCATTTTTACACGTCACCCCCATCCCACCCCACGGCTCCCCATGCCGATGGCGGCAGAACATGAACTTAAACAGCATCAGCAATGTCACTATTCATCTCAGGACCCTAAAAACTATGGATTCGACACTAATATCGGTCATTTTCGATGCTTGGTACATGCCACACCCTAGCCCTCCCCCTCGCCGATGGAAGCTGAACCTGGACTTAAACAGCAACAGGAGTGTCACTATTCATCTCAGCGACCTAAAAACTATGCATTCGACATTAATATCAGTTGTTTTCGATGGTTTGTAAATGTCACCCCCATCCCACCGCCACCGCTAGCCCCCCCCCCCCATGTGACTGGTGAGTGATCAACCACTGTATAGGCGCTCTCTGTTATGAAATAAAAACTCTGACCATTTTCTAAATGGACACTGAGGTAAACAACAGTAGGGCGTCTTTCGTGAATTAGAAATCTGCTCAGTATATTATGTTTCTTGTTATCAATGCCAAAGGTTCGGGACCTCAGCAGATATAACGTCATTGATTTGTGTCGGCTGATCTTTGTCCGTCATGACCAAAAATACATACGAGGGGCACTCAGAAAGTAATGCACCACATCATTTTTCTCAGGAGCTGTTTATTCATGAAGCATGAAATTTATACACACAATACATGGATATGTCATGTAAACATTGGTATTACTCAACATAATCCCCATCAACTTGTACGGCTTTACACTAGCGCAAAATATGTGCATGTATTCCTAGCCCGTACCAGATTTTCTCTTGATTATGTAGCCATTTCTTTGCTGCATGAATCACTCCTTCGTCATCTTCAAATCTTAACCCTCGGAGTGCATCTTTAAGTGGACCAAACAGATGGAAATCAGAGGGTGCCAAATCAGGACTATAATGTGGATGGGGTTACAGTCCAACCCAATTTGGTGATTGTTTCACCTGTTGCCAGACGTGTGAGGGCATGCACTGTCGTGAAGGAGAAGCAGGTCTGCTGGATTGTTGTGCAGCAGAACTCTGCGAAAATGTTGACTGAGTTTTTTCAATGTCTTAATGTAAGCTTGTAAATTGATTGTCTCTCCTCTTGGCATAACATCCACAAGAATCACACCTTCAGTGTCCCAAAAGACAGTGATATGACCTTTCCAACTGAAGGAGTTGTCTTGAATTTCTTTCTTCATGGTGACTGCGGATGATGCCACTCCACTGACTGTCTTTTTGTCTCAGGTTCAAAATGATGTGCCCAGATTTCATCACCTGTTACAATCTTAGCCAAAAAGTTCTCTCCTTCAGCATTGAAACACTCCAACAATTCAGAAGAAATTGCTTTATTTTGCAATCGATGGTCATGTGTGAGACTTCAAGGAACCCATCTTGCGCACACCTTAGAAAATCCAAGAGCTTTTATAACTGTATTTGCACTACCATTGCTGACTGACAGTTTTAAGGCCAATTGTTGAGTAGTGATATGCCTATCAGTAAGAATAATGCCCTCAGCGCATTTCAACATTTCTGCCTTGGTGGCTGTGGCAGGATGTCTACAGTGCGGCTGATCATGCAACTTCTTATCTCCACTAAATGATTCTTTGATTCTCTGAACACAGCGACTGACTGTACTCCTGTCAACTGCAAAACTTCCATACACGCCACAAGGACACTAGTGAATGTTCAGTTTCCTTTTCTGCAACGAGAAATTCTATCATTTCGCTGTTTATACCGCAAGTTGCTAAAATGCTCAATTTCAACGGTTATAGGGCAGCCATATTCTTTGGCCGGTTGCAGTGAAATTTGGTTCACACAATCGGCACATGCCATATTTAAAGTGTGCACAATTTCATGCTTCTATCTTCATTATTAGCTGAAAAAAAAACCATGTGGTGCATTACTTTCTGAACCCCCTCATACATCTTATCTTATCTTATCTCCTTCCCGTGCCGTTAAACATCACATAGGGCTCGCAAAGTAGTTCGCCAATTTTTCCTGTCTTCGGCGAGTCTTTCAACCTCATCAAAGGATTTTATGCCTGTTAATTTGGCCTCTCTTAATAATGTCCTCTTCAGAGTTTCACGTGGTCTGCCTCTTTTTCTTCAGCCTGTTGTGTTCCACTTGATAGCTTGTTTTGGGATTCTCTGAACATTTCTTCTCATCAAGTGACCAACATATGTCCATCTCCTTTTCCTGATCACCCATGAGACTGGCTGTTGTTCAGTCATCTGTCTTATCTCTGCATTGTTCTTGAATTCAGTCCACTTGATGCAGAGTATTTTCCTTAGGCATTTGTTTTCAAAAGAGTCTAATTTCTTTTCTATTTCTTTAGTTGTTTTCCAGCTTTCACATGCATAAATGAGGGTGGATATTACATTTGAATTGAATGGTCTTAACTTGGTTTTTGTGCTTATAACTTTTGAATTCCATATGTTCTCAAGATTCTTGAAGATTGATGCTGCTTTTGCAACTCTGATCCTAACTTCCTTTCTAGTGTCACCATCCTGGTCTATGTAGCTGCCATGGTATGCAAATTGATTGACTTCTTCAATATCTGGCCCTTCTATGTGTATTTTTCCATTTTGATTGAGAGGAATTTTCATTATTTTTGTTTTGTATTGTTAATTTCAAGTCATATTTTGTTAGCCAGTGAAGACAGGCTATCTGTTTTTTCTTGCATGGAATTCACATTATTACTGATAAGAGTTATGTCATCTGCAAAATCAAGATCTTCTAGTTGGGTCCCATGTACCCAGTCAATACCTGTGTTACCTGTGCAGCATTTTTTCATTATGAAGTCTATTGTAATCCCAAAAAGTAAAGGATACAGTATACATCCTTGTTTCACATATATACACACGTTAATTTGTATATATATCTGGATTAAAAAGGCAAGTTTAAGCAAGTAAAAGGTCATAATCTGTTTCAGAGATGTTGCCAGTCATTTGAAGTAGTATTCCTTTCTTTGAATGCTACACTGTATTATTTTAAGCAGTTACTATACTGTTCACAAAAAGAAATGCAACACTATTGTAGTCGTAATGGACATCAAATTTCAAACTTGTATCAAAATTTTATTTTGCGGAATTAATGTTTCAATTTTGGCATGAAGAAGTCTTAAACTTTAAGACTTTAACAATAAAATGATATTCATTAAATTTGGTTTGGACCTTATTTCTTTGCGAATGAGACCTCCGTTTCGGTAAAGTGTATGGCCTCCTCTGGCTTGTATCAGAGAACAACATCTCCTTGACACTGATCTGATTAGCCGCTGGATCTGTTGTTGTGGGATGGCTGCCCACTCTTCCTGCAGTGCAAGAGACAACTGTCGGAGATTGCTTTGTGCCACGTCTCACTGGTGAACTTGTCTGTTAAGTTCATCCCATAAGTGTTTTATTGGGTTCGTGTCTGATGACATGGATGGCCACGGAGTGGTCTGGACCTTGTTGTAAGCTAGGAACTGTGTGGTGACAATGAGGTCAAGCGTTATTCTGTTGAAAAATCAACCATGGTGCAGCAAGAAGTGGAAGGACGTGAGGACGAAGGATTTCAGTGATGTACTGTTGGGCATTCAGCGTCCCTCAATTTGCACCAGGTCACTTCTTCCCATGAATCTGATGGTCCCCTAAACTAGTACACCTCTACCACCATGTGGAGGAGCCTCATCCATGCAGTTCTGGACTCATGGACTCTGTGGTAAACTCTTCTCCGTCTATCATATCGCTGGAGCAGAAAGAATGATTCATCACTAAACCAAACCCTTCTCCAAACATTCGCAATGGTCCATTGACAATGTTGGTTCGCCCACTGCAGTCAGTTCTGGCGATGCCGGTCCGTAAGAACAGGACCTCAGTAGGGTCTTCTAGCCCAAAGACCAGCGTCGTGCAGCTGACCGTTTGATCTGAAATTCGATGAGCTGCTGTCATTGACTGGACTGTTGAGGACGCAGATGCAAATCGATTCCTGAGGTGATGCAGTCATATGAAGCGGTCTTCAGTAGGAGTTGTGACTATGGGTCTTCCACTGTGCGGCCGGTCTGCAACTGAAGCAGTTTCTTGAAATCGTCTCCAAAGGCGACTAATGGTGCTTCTAACTACATTAAATTGTCTGGCCACTACACTTTGTGACTGTCCAGTCTGTAAACGTCCAACGATGTTGAGTCCTTGTCCTGTAGTGAGATACTTGCGCAATGAATTTTCAAATGAACTGATTTGAGGAGCGTCAATCCTTTACAGGCATTCAATAACATGGTCAGTGAGTTTTATGCTCAGTAAGTTTCACGGGATTCTCATGAACCTGTCATGAGTTACTGTCAAAAAATGTTGTTTTGACTAGTGTTGCTTTTCTGTGCTCATGAATCATCTGCTGAATACAATTCAGGTCAGCACATGAAGTTGATGTACAAGTGAATGTTTCAGGCAATTTGCCCTTGTCTGATCAACAAACTTCAGTTTAAATTGCAACATCAAATTTGTTGCATTTCTTTTTTTTTTTTAACAGTATATTTTAATTGCAACACTAGGTCTTAGAAATGTTAAAAAGATATACACCATGTAACTGTACACTAACAACAACCCTGGTGAACATTAACAAGATCACTACATTGTTAGAAACATGAATATGGCCAGTCTAACATGAGTGATAACTCAGCCATGATAAATGACAAACTTAACATCGAGTTCAAATATCACAGAAGTCAGCATGAATGGTTGCAAAATGGAAGTATGAGAATGGAAACTGAGATGAAGATATCAACACATTTACAAATGAGGAGTTGTGCCACTATAGGCATCTAACCAACACTCTAAAACAGTGAAAATCATATTGACCTCAATCATTCCAAAAAATCCATGCACATTCTTCCAACAATAATCACTTTTGTCCTGAAAAGGACAACTAACTTCCCAAAACACTACATAATGATTCAACCAACATGAACAACCATCTACGCCCCAAAAACCAAGATGTCTTCTCTCTCTCTCACATCCCAAGCAGAAGTCCCATCACATGGAAAAGGACCCCCAGACCCCATGACCATGTGGCCAATGGGAATATGGAGATTTATTTTGCTCTGTACTTGCAAAATCACGTAAGCAGTGATCAACAACTTTGAAAAGCCCAATACTGTTATACATTGTCACTGTGAACATTCGGCTACGGTGAGGATGAAGCAGCGATTTCAGGCAACAGCTTCCATGAATGACTGTCTTAAGCCAGGTCAACCTTGTATAACAACATAAGCTTGAGAGTGCCAAATGCTACTGATACATCTGGGCAACTCAGACAGCAGCACATAGACCTGTGACTCTGTGATGGCATGAGATGCTAATGCCAAGCCTGCATGGATGTCTCATGGGCTCACACATGGTGTTAATGATGGCTGTTACTTCATGACAATGAGTGCGAACTTTGCTTTTACGCCAAGGGTAGACAACCACTTATGATCTGCCTGTGAATCGTGTCATGTTTAAAAATACAGCAAGTTTATGCCAGTAAATGGACAAGAAATGTGAAGTCAGCGGTTTTTGTATTTAAATCCAGTACAATGACTTATGACTCAAAAGGAAAACAAAAAAATAAAGCAACCCGTTTTTAAAGGCAGATAGTATATGAAGAACTTGCCAGAGACATATAAAGAACTTACTAGTTGACTGAACATGATCTAGTTTGGAGTGACTAACTTACCACTGGTCCTGAGATATCAGCAACATTGATCTTCTTGCTCTTCTTATCCCCTCTAGGCAGAGTAGACGACTGCGTGACAGATTTAGCTCTTTTAACAGAAGGTGGCTGAGGGGCTTTAGTTTTCCTGTTGGCCCCCAGTTTTCCCAGAAAGCCTTTCCGGCCCTGTGTAGCCACGGTGGGCAGCTCAATTCTCTCTGCAAATTTTGGGAGCTCATCATCGACAGTTGATGTAGAACCTCCGGACCACTCAGCGTTGGCGAAATCAAATGTCCCTGTTAGAGATGACGGAGATGAAGGGAAGGAATTCTCTGTTTCTCGAATTGGGGAGACTGGCGGTGATCCTGTGGAAGTAGTGCCTGACTTCTCTTTTCTCTCCCCCGGAGGTGACGGTGGTACTGGCATTGATCTTCGAGTTGACTCACGCAGTTCTGATCTGGACAAGGTCCCCCCTCCTGAAACAAAATTCTCTTTAAAAATAACTGTAAAGCTGAACAAAGATCCCTGCCATGGTGAACAGAAACCCTGTACTAAAGAAAGTAAAACATCTACACAACTCCTTACATCACGAGGCACAAATCCTTCCATATCTCTCCAGTGTTTTAAACTTGTGATACTTTAAAGGAAGTGTGCCCCTTTGGGTCATATCTCTCAGAGGTCTGTAAGTTGGTGGATTTTTCCCCACTATTCTTCTTTTCCCTATCTAGTGTTGAGCTGGTGTCTCTCATGTGACGCCAAATCTTGAAACACATCTTAGCTTTTTGCCAGGGATAAGAGAAATGATGAATGTGGTTAAAACTGGTTCTAGTAATGAAGTAGATGGAGGTGCATGGTTCAGTTTTACAAAAAAAGATAGAAAGAGTGAGGAAAGAGGGCAGAAACAAGAATGACAGAAAGTAAGATGAGTGCATATAAATAAAGGACATACAACAATCCAATATTTTGGCAAAAGCCTTTTTTCAAGGATCACATACAAAACAACACAACAGGTAAAAACTCAAGAAACAGATGAAAAGTTAAACACTTAGCTTCTTTTGGTATCCTCCTTGTAAGAAAGATGGGTACAAAATGCCCTCAGATAGACAGGTAAACACAAAGTGGAAGTGGGCGATTGGCTGAGAAATGAGGTAAAGGGAGGATGACAAAGGGCACCATATGGTAAACAATATGGCATTATGTCCCAGATGCCCCCAACTAGACCCCATCAGATACCTATGGCCTAAACAAAAGCCACCCAGATAAAAGTGAGAAAACAATGTGGTGAAAGGCAGATCAAGGAAAGTACAGAATGAACAGAGAACACTGAAAGGACAAGACACTTCGGATGTCTAGACAAGGAAGCAGTTAAAGCCTTCTAGCTGCTAGAGAAGGAAGATAGAAATGGGGAGGAAAATTAACCTTAAACTGCCTGCAGTGAGAGTGAATGGGGCTCAGAAAGCTGGCCATGAATAGCAGAACCAGAAAGAGGTAGAAACTAGGTGGAAATGTCAAGTTCTTGAAATAAAGCTGAATATACTGTTCAGTCCAGCTGGGTGCAGCCAGCCAGCCTGGAAAACAAGCTACTGTTCCTGAGCTTTTTGAGATCATTCATCAGAAGAACAGGAGCAGACTGCACTGACAGAAATGTCCCATTTTCCCTGGAAGTCTCCTTGATAGAAGCCCATGTGGTGTCAGTGCATCTTGGGTATGTCATTCAGATGTTGGAAAATCAACCACAACATTTAGTACCAGAGAAAGTCGTCTCTGCTATCTGAGGTGACTCCTACCTACTAGGTCCTTGAGCTCTTTGTCCCATCTGTACCTCACCAGAAAGGGTTCTACAGAGATTTCACATGTATCAGTCTGGAGGAGATGGAGACAATGAAACAAGAGGTCCTTTACTGCCAAACTGAGTGTGTTACGTAAGTACTAGTTTTAGGCTGCCTGAGCCACAAGATGGCTTAAGAGTGAGAGCTTGTTGTTTCAAGATATGGCTGATGTGGACCCTGTAGATGCAATAATTGTTCATTTGTTGTTGAGACAAGTCAGGTTTCCTTCCCAAAGTCCACATTATCAGTTCAGGTGGGTTTTGTCTGCACTTTCCACAGCATCATTTATACCTTTATGTGCAAGCCACGTAATCTGAAGTATATAGGGGGAAACTGGCTTACACTCAGATCATTCCGAAAAATCTTTTCATGCAAATACTGCTGTAACTGATAGACAGACAGACAGACAGACAGAGAGGCAGAGACAGACAGACAGAGAGAGAGACAGAGAGACAGAGAGAGAGACATACAGACAGGCAGAGAGAGAGAGACAGACAGACAGAGAGAGACAGACAGACAGACAGGCAGAGAGAGAGACAGACAGACAGAGAGACAGACAGGCAGAGACAGACAGACAGAGAGAGACAGACAGACAGACAGAGAGAGAGAGAGAGACAGACAGACAGACAGAGAGAGAGACAGACAGACCTGACTGCTGTTCTGTAGCTGACTTTCTCAGCCTCCACTCTAACTCTTTGGCCAGGTCCACATTTTTGGGTTCACTATTCACAGATTTGTTTCCTGAAACAGAACACATTATTTTATACTTTACAGCGCACTAAGCATGCATTCTTTACATTCTTTTTAACACCACTGCAACAATCATACAACACAGTAAACATGAGTTCTTATTACTCTGTTGCAACAATCATACAACACAGTAAACATGAGTTCTTATTACTCTGTTGCAACAATCATACAAAACAGTAAATATGAGTTCTTTTTACTCCACTGCAACAATCATACAACACAGTAAATATGAGTTCTTTTTACTCCACTGCAACAATCATACAACACAGTAAATATGAGTTCTTTTTACTCCACTGCAACAATCATACAACACAGTAAATATGAGTTCTTTTTACTCCACTGCAACAATCATACAACACAGTAAACATGAGTTCTTTTTACTCCACTGCAACAATCATACAACACAGTTAATATGAGTTCTTTTTACTCCACTGCAACAATCATAAAACACAGTAAATATGAGTTCTTTTTACTCCATTGCAACAATCATACAACACAGTAAACAAGAGTTCTTTTTCCTCCGTTGCAACAATCATACAACACAGTAAACATGAATTCTTTTTCCTCCGTTGCAACAATCATACAACACAGTAAACATGAGTTCTTTTTCCTCCGTTGCAACAATCATACAACACAGTAAACATGAGTTCTTTTTCCTCCGTTGCAACAATCATACAACACAGCAAACATGAGTTCTTTTTCCTCCGTTGCAACAATCATAAAACACAGTAAACATGAATTCTTTTTCCTCCGTTGCAACAATCATACTACACAGTAAACATGAGTTCTTTTTCCTCCGTTGCAACAATCATACAACACAGTAAACATGAATTCTTTTTTCTTTTTACTCTGTTGTGATAATTGTACAACACAGTAAACATGAGTTGTTTTTACTCTGTTGCAACAACCATACAACACAGTAAACATTCATCTGTTGTCAGTCACCTTTAACATCTTAAAGTAAAGTTAACAATATTGTTAAACCAATGAAGCTGTCTTATAGCACTGTAAACATTCACTACCAACATGATAACAGTACAACTCTCCAATTTTCTTTACACATAAGTTAACATTAACGGAAATATTTGTTATAAAACCACAAATCTTTAATACTGGGGTGAAAATTTGAACATATTTTAATGAGAGCTAGATTTATGAAGAATTTTCTCTCTTCTCTCCCATCTACTTCATTTGTAGATACACCAAGACAAGCTTGGCTGAGCCTCTCTCAGTCTGGTTGTGAAGTTGTGATGTGAGAACAATTCATGTGACAGATTTATGAAGAACTAATATATCATTATTATTTATGACATTTTTATTCACTTGTATTTTTTTATTTGTCTAGTAGGGAATGGCTAAGACCCAGAATTGTACACTGAAACACTTGGAATGAAAATTTGTGTGTGACAAAAATAAAAGACAACCCATTTTACTACAGTCCTGTTCTCAGGCACATACTGTCATTGCATGACAAAAGATGTGTGCAGTCTCTAACATACTGAAGAAGAGTTCTTGACTGGCACTGAAAATAATGTTCTGGATGATTTCATCCTCATAGCTGTCCCTCTCTGTCATGTGTGACAGAGCTTGGCCTGAGAGAAACTGCTGAGAAATGGAGCGCCTGTTTTTTTCTCAACTATTCTTGCTTCATTCATGAGTCTTCGTAGCAGAAGATCATCCACACCAAACTAGATCTGCAGGTTTAAGTCAGCCAGTTTTATGAGTTCAGTCATTTATTACTTGCTTGTAGAAATGTAACAGTAGATCACTTAAGATCGATTGGTTTTTGCTGGTCTAAGGGAAATAATTAAACATTATTGGAGAGTCACGTATAATTAAGTCCCTTAGATCTGAACTAAATACACTATTTCCCATGTCGAGTTCACATAGTTCAGCCTGTCTGGGCCTGTAAACAGCAGACAAAATTTGTAATCACTTGTTATTTTGCATGCAGGAAACTCTCTACTGTAGAGAGTGGAACAACAACACAACTCCTTCAGATCATCAGAGGAAGTACCCTTCCCCCAGACAAGTGTTTTGGCCCTAGTAAGCTCCTGACACTCTAAGGGGGGTTGGCCCCTCTGGGTCATGACTCCCAGAGGTCTTGTAAGTTGTTGCTAAGGATTCTGAGAGAAAAGTTTCTTGGCTCTAGTAATTTTGTGCAGGTAGTGGAACTTCTCGGGATTATTATGAGTTCTGTAAGGGAAAGTTTCTTAATTGTCAACAATTGGAATGTCTGTGTTGACTTAACCATCTAAATTTAGTTTGAGAGTTTTAATTGTTTGTTTTTAGGAACTATAGTTTAGGGTAGGAAAGTTCAGGGCAGGAGTTATGAATCTCATGTTTTAGTGAAGCTCAGAACAGTTATCTTTTTTGTGTGAATGTGAACTGCACGGGGTCAAAGTTCTGGAAGGATGACAGAGTAAATGCGGGTTATATAAAAGAACTCAGATTATGATGATTGTATTTGGAGTATGAGGATCGTGTGATAGAGGCAAGTCAGTAGTAGTTTTGTAGTGAATTCAGTCATGTCCTAGTGGAGTGTGGTAGCGCTTGTGTTGTCCTTTTTTAGGACAAGGTTTTCCTTGTAATAGTATGATAGGAATTATGTTGTAGTGTCCTTGCTAGGACCAGAGTGCACTGTTTGTGTTTTATTATTCTGGAAGATGAAGTGTTATTCTGGAAGTTGTTATTCACTCCAGACATTAGTAAGTACTGCATTTTTTTGTAACTGCTTGCTGGTAGAATGTTTCTTCCTTATGGCACGGACTGTGTGCCCGGGAAGTTTTTCATGTTTCACTTTTTGTCACTGCTGTATGACAGCAGTTTTTCCTACCATCGTCATATCCATCATCCACATCTTCCGCATCAATAAATTTGTTGACTATTAAATTTGAACTACACTCTTGACTGTTCCTACATTTGAGTTACTGTTACGTTGTAAGCTTGAATTATGGAGTCCAGATGTTCTGCTGTTGTCCAGTGAAAGAAGGAGCATGCCTGTGTGTGTTGTTCTCTGAGAGTATCACAGAACACAAAATCATAGTTTCGCAGATCAACCTGTCTAACCTGATCTTGTGAGAGAGAGAGTAGCTAACTTTTATCCATAGTTGTTCTCCTGGGCCTTTAAACACAACAGATACATCTTTTCTAATGCCATATTAGCACGTTAGTATTCAGTCAATCACAGAGAAACGGAATACGCCTTTAGAGAATCCATATCTCAGTGCTGAGTGTCATTGTTCTTCTGCTACCATTCATACTTTGTCTACCAATAGAAACATCTTCAAGCCAGCTTATGAGTTGTACAAGATCTTAAGATCTACTAAGATCTTACACAGCATCACTTCAACATAAAAGCCAAGGCTACAGCACATCCCAGTTGCCAATGTAAATTGTGTGGCTATAAGTTCTCTTCAAATTTAGTTCTGAGAGATTTTATTCAGGTGGTTTGTGAAGAGAAAGTAAGCACCACTAATCTGTGTTTGTGAAGAGAAAGTAAGTGCCACTAATCTGTGTTTGTGAAGAGAAAGTAAGTGCCACTAATCTGTGTTTGTGAAGAGAAAGTAAGTGCCACTAATCTGTGTTTGTGAAGATGCTTCTTTGACAGAGACAATGGATGTCTGCTCATAATCTGCACATGTCAAATTCAGATGGAACTCTGTTCTTATCTCCTTCATACAAAAGTAGAACTAGTCATTATTTTGGCTCATTTGATAATAAGTTCCTTAACAAAGAAGGACATCAATCTTCCTTTATTTTCTGCATGGCAAATCATGACCATAATCACTCAACCAGCCCTACATGTATAACAATACATGACACTGATGGCCAGCACAACAATCCAGCTGTAAATCTTCAAACTGGATGATGCTGATTGTGCAACAACATTCTGTAATCTTAATTCTATACTGTAACTATTATGTGGCCACATCACAGTATATATTTATGTGTGACCACATCACACCATATATTTATGTGTGGCCACATCACACCATATATTTATGTGTGGCCACATCACACCATATATTTATGTGTGACCACATCACAGTACATATTTATGTGAGATAATCTTACGTTATGGCTGGCACACAATTTCTTCTCAGAGTGAGTGCAAATCACAAAGAACAAGTATGAGGTAATGAAAAGAGCATGATACTTTGAGTTAACTTGACTTCCATGTTGAAGAAATTTTAAACTGAAGAACTAAACAAATAAAAATGAATTGTAGAAAGCTTCAGAAAGCAAAAATAATCTTACAATTATTACACAAAGACTTTCTTGGCTGGGACTCTCCTCTCTCTCACATGTGCGTGAGCTATCTTGTTAGATCATTTACATCTTATGTAGTTCATTATCCTCTATATGTGAATATATACTGTCCAAAAAATGAAACGCATAGTTACTGATGACCCAATTTTAGCCATAACTTTGATATTCTATAGCTTTTTAAATTGAATGAATAACATTTTCAAATTGCACACAATAATATCTAAGGGTTTAAACACTCACTCGACAGTTTCTTGCATCTGTGTGATGAGAATTTGTTAGTCACAGAGGTTCTCTACTTAGTATGGTGTGTGGCCTCCGCTTACATCGATTAGTGACTGGCATCTCCTGGGCACAGATGCGATCAGATGTCTGAAGTGCACCTGTGGGATGGCTGCCCACTCTTCCTGGAGTGCCTGCCACAGATCATGGTGACTGGCTGGAGAAATGTTTCGGCAACAAACACGTTTAGAAACACATAGCTTATATAAGCTTTATTTTTTATATGTTATGACAAACATTTTTTTTCCTGGGAATCTCAAACAAACCAAAATTTGTCACCAAGATATCAGGTCCATGATTTAGCATGACTTTTGCTATTCTCGTGTATAGTCAGAACACAGTAGCTGCCTTTGCTAATCACGCATTTTTTTTACCATAACTCACAGTTTATGGAAAAGTCATGATTTTTGTGGTGAGCACAACTCACTTCCCACGCAAATGAAACCCCATAAAAGGATGAAGTTACACAAACAAATTCAGCTAATTTTCAAGCAGACAATTATGCCGTGTCTATTGCAAAATTTACAAAACATTGCTATTGGTCGCCTGCATGCAGGCCAAAGTCAAAGTCAGGTTGCCAGGCATTTAAACGTGCTGCAGAGTACCATCAGTTGACTTTGGCACCGTTTCCAAGCCATTGGCTCAGCTGAAGATCGGCACTGCAATGGACGACCCAGGCTGACAACAGCAGCTGATGATCACTTTATTCTGGTTCATCACTTCAGAAATAGGTTTACAACAGCTTCTTCAAGTGCAAAGTCATTGCTTGTGACGTTGTGTGTCTGATAAAACTGTCCGGAATAGACTGCATGAAGCTGGACTGGTGACACAATGACCTCACCAAGGTCCTGTCTTAACAAGATGCCATTGCCAAAATTGACTTGTTTGGGCCAACCAGCATTGGCCCTGGACAACTGACAATCAATGGAGAAGTGTCTGGTTTAGTGACGAATCCTCCTTTTTGCTGCACCACCATGATATGTGAAGGGTCTACCGTAGGCCAAATGAACGTTTTGCCCAAAATTGCGTTGATGAAGCTCCGCCGCACGGTGGTGGAGGTGTAATGGTATGGGGAATGATCAATTTCATTGGAAGGAGTCCATTGGTGCAGATTGAAGGAGGCTTGAATGCGCAACGATACGTCAATGAAATTCTTCGACCTCATGTCCTTCCATTTTTGGCTGCGCAAAGGTCTGTGTTTCAACAGGACAATGCCAGACCCCATTCTGCACGGCTCACCACACAGTTCCTGACTGCCAACAACATTCTCGTCCTTCCCTGGCCATCCCTGTCTGAATGTTTTTATCATCCGATCGAGCATCTATGGGATGAGCTGCAAAGACGTATTTGTTGCCAAAATGTTTCTTCAGCCAATCATCGTGATCTGTGACAGGCACTCCAGGAAGAGTGGGCAGCCATCCCACAGGTGAACATCAGACATCTATGCCCAGGAGATGCCAGTCGCTGAGTGATGCAAGCGGAGGCCACACACCATACTAAGTTGAGAACCCCTGTGACTAACAAATTCTCGCCACACAGATGCAAGAAACTGTCAAGTGAGTGTTTAAACACTTAGATATTATTGTGTGCAATTTGAAAATGTTATTCATTCAATTTAAAAAGCTATAGAATATCAAAGTTATGGCTAAAATTGGGTCATCAGTAGTTATGCGTTTCTTTTTTATTTTGGACAGTATATTTTCATCTTGCATTCTTACATTTCTTTTTTTATTTCATGTAATCCGTATACTTATATTTCACATAGTTTCATCTTGGATCCTTATATATATATATATATATATATATATATATACATATATATATATATGCATGTGTGTATATATAATATTCATGTAATTTTGTATACCCTATTAAATCGAGAGTATGGGAAGCAAGAAAGATGGGGTGATAAAGGGCAGAATGTAAGATTGGCCTGTGTGCCCAATTCTTCACCCTTTTAAAATAAAGATCATTCATTCTCTCACTTCACTGTTCTACTCACCTGTGCCGACAGATGTTCTAGTTGGTGGTACTGGTGGTGCCGTACGTTTTGGACTTTTTGGTCGACGACGTATCACATTTGGGTTTGCTACAGACTCACCGTCCTTGACAACACCTGTGTCTTTCACAGATGCTACAATGGGTGCTGCATCTAATGAAGAAGCAGCAGTCACTGGTGGTTTTGCCGGAGGCGGCATCACTGGTTTTGGTGCCGGGTAGGGCTTGATGGTTGATGATACTGGTGCATCGGGCTCCTTCTCCTGAACTTTGTGACGGCAAGCTGGGGGTGAGAACTTAGCTGTTGCTTTTTTCAGCATCATTTTAGGACTTGCTAAACCTTTGCTTGCTTTCCGCTGGCTCTGGGGACTGGCTGTGGTGGGTGACTCGGATGCTGCTGTAGCAGACGGTGATGCTGTGAGTGCAGTACCTGACTGGTTCTCATGCAGAGAGAGGTGACTATCCAACTCTGACTTGGAAGCAGCATCAGCACTGGCACTAGCTTGTGCCACATTGTCAGCATCTCCACGTTTCTGGGATGGTGATGTTGGAGGTATAACTAAAAACTTGGCTTGAGGGGAAAACTTTGGACCTAGCTTCTGGTCAACACAAGAAGATGCCATATCATCATCTGGCTGATCTACACTACCAATCACACCAGCTGAATCCTTTCTCTCTGGCTTGGCACTGAAATGGACATCTGGATTAGCTGATTCAAAGCTCTCCTGGGAGTCCTTTCCTCGTCGTAGTATATTTCGAAAGAAAGATGTTATTCCTTTCTTACTTTTTCCATCTCCATTGGTCTTGTTGATGCTGTCGCAATTTTCAGGGAGGGATCCAAAATCTTCCAGACCATAAGAGATAATTGCTGGTTTTGAATTCTTGGCAATTCCATCTTGCTGCGGAGGCAAGTTCACAATGCTCTTTCCTACAGTCACCATCTTGAAGACGGGATCGGGCTGGTTTACAACCTTCTTAGGCGACACGCCCAGTGCCAAATTTGGCTCTGGCGGAGGTGAAACCGGGGGGCGCGGAGCCTGACGTTTTCCTCGTTGCTGTGGTTTTGTCAAGTCCAGCGTCGCTGCCACCGAAGCCATTCTAGCCTCAAAGTCTGAAGATTTCTTTCCTTTGAACACATCCTTGCCCTCAGCATCATCAGTGGATGATTCGTTCAGGTCGCTATAGTCTTTGAGGACATCATTGAGCAGTGCTATAGCCTGAAAGCCTTCCTGGACCGTGCTGTCACCCAGCAAAACATTCACATTACTGGTGTCCTCTTCCTCCAGGCTAGTGCTAGATGAGGAAGGCAGACTCATTTTCTTGGAGACAACCTTCATGCCAGGGACCAAGCCAAAATCAGACTTTTTCTCCGCGCTAAGAGATCGTAATTTAGCCTGAGGCGGACTCTGGACACTCGAGTCGTGTTCTATTTGCCGCTCGGAAGCGTTCTTTTCCGAGACGCCCTTTGATGCTCCAACATCCGCATCGGCAAAACCGAAGTCGTCTGATGACTTGTACAAGCAGTCTGTGATGTCTCCAACGGTGTAAGGTAAGTGAGGATCTCTGTGCTCTGCTGAGCCTGCCATCTCAACACCTGAATCTCCGCTGCTACCGCTTGATCCACAGACTAGTCTCCCCTCACTGTCAGAGCTTAGCAGGTTCAGGGAAGGATTTCCTGATGTCTTTGTTGATGTGGCAGGTTTCAGATCAAGGCCAGGCTGAACCCTGCTGTTAGCACTCTTGAGCTTTCCACTCATTCTCTCCTTGGTATTCTCAGCCGCACCAAGAGATTTTGTACCCGCCTCTTTATTTCCACTTCTATTTACCTGCGCGAAGCCGAGGCTCTCTACAGAAACTTTGGACTGTTTTGATGTGCTAATCTGCGGAAAAGTTCCAAAATCTTGTTGCTTTTTCACAGGGTCACTGCACACAAGAGATTTGAACCTGTCCTTGCTCCACAGCTCATCAACACATAAGTCCTCAAACTCTCGGCAGGCCTTTAGACCAACCTCAGACTCAACCTTCAGAAAAATGTACATACAAGTAAAACAATCATTTATGCCAGCTAATATATATGTATATATCTATAAAACCCACAAAACAATTATTAAGACTTCTACTTATGCCAGCTAATATATATGTATATATCTATAAAACCCACAAAACAATTATTAAGACTTCTACTTATGCCAGCTAATATATGTATATATCTATAAAACCCACAAAACAATTATTAAGACTTCTACTTATGCCAGCTAATATATATATGTATATATCTATAAAACCCACAAAACAATTATTAAGACTTCTACTTATGCCAGCTAATATATATGTATATATCTATAAAACCCACAAAACAATTATTAAGACTTCTACTTATGCCAGCTAATATATATGTATATATCTATAAAACCCACAAAACAATTATTAAGACTTCTACTTATGCCAGCTAATATAATGTATATATCTATAAAACCCACAAAACAATTATTAAGACTTCTACTTATGCCAGCTAATATATATGTATATATCTATAAAACCCACAAAACAATTATTAAGACTTCTACTTATGCCAGCTAATATATATGTATATATCTATAAAACCCACAAAACAATTATTAAGACTTCTACTTATGCCAGCTAATATATATGTATATATCTATAAAACCCACAAAACAATTATTAAGACTTCTACTTATGCCAGCTAATATATATATCCACTGTAAAGATAAGGACTGGTGTAACGTGTCAGCCACTGTAAAGATAAGGAGTGGTGTAATGTGTTAGCCACTGTAAAGATAAAGAGTGGTGTAATGTGTCAGCCACTGTAAAGATAAGGAGAGGTGTAACGTGTCAGCCACTGTAAGGATAAGGAGTGGTGCAATGTGTCAGCCACTGTAAGGATAAGGAGTGGTGCAATGTGTCAGCCACTGTAAAGATAAGAAGGAGTGTTAGCAACCTGCAAGTTTCTAGAGTCAGAGTTCCAGATGGTGTTGCTTAATGCCAGAAGAGCAAAGTGCTTGTCTTCATCAGTCAAGGAGAAATAGATGTGGTCATTCTCTTCCCCTGCCACTCTCTCTTCTTCAGGAAACAGATTGTCCAATCCTCCATCATGACCAATGACTTCTGGTTCCAGATCAGCAAAGCTGATTTTCTTCTTTTGTCTGGACACTTCGTGTTTGTCTGCCTGGGTCTCTTTACGAATCTGACGGCATTTTAATACTGAAGATGGTGATGATGATGACTGTTTGTTTATTGACTGGAGTGCTGAAAGTGTTTTAGCAAACTCATTTCCTGACTGCTGATTTGACTTTGTGACTAACGACTGAGTTTGAGAGGAGTCTTTGCCGCCGCCAGACAGTAATGCCCCTGTTTTGACTGCACCCTGACTGCCGTTTAAGACTGAAGCAGTGAACTTTGGTTTCACGACAGTCAAGGGTAACTGAGCACTCTTATCTACAGCTGCAGCATCTCCTGAACTGTGTAAGCTTGCAGAAAGTGCTGAGACTAATGTTCCTGTCCCACGAACGACATCCCTGGACTTGGCGCCCCCTTGTGGTCTCGCCTGCAGAGACTGCGGGCTGACTTCTGTTGACGTATCGCAGCTGGATATTGCACTTGTGGTCGACGACGCAGATGATGAGAGAGATGAATGAAGAAGTTCTGTTGACCTTGATGTGTTGACTTTAATTTCTTTGGTTTTTGATGTCTTTCTGTCTGCAATAAAAAGTTGAACATCTAAGATGAACATGTCAATCATGTGCAGCAATACCAAGAGGAAAGTACTACTAAACAAAATACATAGTATTAAAGATTTTTGTCAACATCAACAAGCTTGAATGTGTTGTTTAACCTGTTCATAGTTAACCTTTTTCTTCACAAACTGCACAAGGACTCAACTGATAAAATAACATCAATAAGATTTATATCATGGATTTATAAGGACTATTCTAAAACCAGCTGGCTGATTTAAAAAAAAATTGCCAAATTTTAAAAATGTGTTCTATATAAAGCTTACATATGTATATAAATGCACTACTTTCCCATATAGTCACCATTCAAATCCAGACAAAGCATGACACCAGCTGTTGTAATCACTGGTCAAAGAACGGGGCCGCTACGGTGTTTAGCCAGTTGTTTACTCCATCCACGAGCTCCTCGTCAGTTTCAAAGCTCCGGGTAGCCAGTGTGATCTTCATCTTACTGAAGTGATGATTTCTGCTTTGTGCCAAATCTGGGCCGTAAAGGGCGACGGTGGTTGTGGAAAATGTCCCAGCTGAAGTGTTCGAGTGACGCCTTTGTGTGGGGTCAGCGCTTGTCGTGCAGGAAAACGAGGCCCTTGTTGAGTATTCTGCGACTTTTTGAACTATTTCATCAATAACAAGTGAATGTCGCCCTTGTCCCCCCTCGTCATGCACATCCACGTGCACCAATCACTCACAGAACAGTCACGGAGAATTTCTTAACCTTATCAAGGCACGTAAAACGACGACGAATCTCGGCGGCGCTATGTCCTGCTTGCACACCACACCACAGAGCTCACTGCTGGCGAGAATGGCGATTATAGAGCCCATGTTTACTCGATCGCTACCCGTGCCCAACCGAACAAAATAGACTGTGGGTTGGCATTTATCAAGACAATACTTTACTGATTGTTACAGGAAATGCACCGTGTCGTTATGTCAAAAGGTTTATTTTTACCAACCAATCGAAAGTTGAGGAAATGCCCACGTACTAATCAAAGCACAGCTAGGTGGTGCTACAAAGGGCGATTGATAAGTTCTCACCAAAAGATACTTGAAACGTACAGTTGATATTAAGTGCATTTGTAGATCAGGTTAATGTAAGATTAAACACCAAGTTTCAAGAAATTAATTGCAACCAATTTTTTTACAGGCTACTGAAGTGGTAAGGGGTGGCAGAAATTGAGAAAAAGGATAACATTTCTCATCGAGCAGTCATTCGCTACTTCTGCATCAAGAGCTTATCATCGAAGGAGATCCATGAGGATATGGTGGAGATTCTAGGGGAGAGTGCCCCTTCTTACAGAAAAGTGAAGAAATGGGCAGCTCAATTCAAAAATGGAAGTGAGAGTCTGGAAGATCTTGTGAAGCAACTGCGGGTTAAACTGAAGGAAAAGCGTTGAGGGAAACTGACGAGAGGAGTCACCTTTCAGCAAGACAATGCTCCAGTTCACAAGTCGGCGGTGGCAATGGCTGCCATTCATGAATGCGGCTTCCAGCTTCTTGAACATCTTCTTTATTCCCCATATTTGGCCCCTTCTGACTATTACCTGTTTATCAAACTCAAAAAAGGAGCTCAGTGGCCGTAAATTTCCTTCAGATGATGACGTCATTCATGCTGTAGACCAATTTCTACTGGCACAAGATGCTGACTTTTACAAAGAAGGGATCCGTATGCTCCAGGATCACTGGACTAAGTGCCTAAACTTGTAAGGGGACATGTTGAGAAATAACCCCCAAAAAAGTTATCCACAAATAATCCGTTGTACCTTATGCCGAGAACTTATCAATCATCCCTCGCAGATGTGGACTGATATGTAGTCACTAAGACAGAAGTCAGTGTGATAAAATCTGTCAAACAAATATTACAGCTGAAATGTAGTACATCACACAACAGCTGGGGCATCAAACGATGGCCGGCTGTACACATAACATCAGATTTAGTGAACCATAGCTGACATGTTCATCAGGGTTAGTGAACAATAGCTGACATGTTGATCAGGGTTAGTGAATAATAACTGACATGTTGATCAGGGTTAGATAACTATATATGACATGTTGATCAGGGTTTGTGAACCACAGCTGACATGTTGATCAGGGTTAGTTAAATATAACTAACACGTTGATCAGGGTTAGTTAACTACAGATGACATGTTGATCAGGGTTAGGTAACTACAGATGACATGTTGATCAGGGTTAGTTAACTACAGATGACATGTTGATCAGGGTTAGTTAATTATAGATGACATGTTGATCGGGGTTAGTTAATTATAGATGACATGCTGATCGAGGTTAGTTAATTATAGATGACATGTTGATCAGGGTTAGTTAATTATAGATGACATGTTGATCGGGGTTAATTAATTATAGATGACATGTTGATCAGGTTTCGTTAACTACAGATGACATGTTGATAAGGGTTACTGAACCATAGCTGACATGTTGATCAGGGTTTGTTAACTATAGATGGCATGTTGATCGGGGTTAGTTAACTACAGATGACATGTTGATCAGGGTTCATTAACTACAGATGACATGTTGATCGGGGTTAGTTAACTACAGATGACATGTTGATCTGGGTTAGTTAACTATAGCTGACATGTTGATCAGGGTTAGTTAACTACAGATGATATGTTGATCATGGTTAGTTAACTATATATGACATAGTGATCAGGGTTAGTTAACTATAAATGACATGTTGATCAGGGTTAGTTAACCACAGATGACATGTTGATCAGGGTTAGTGAACCATAGCTGACATGCTGATCAAGGTGAGTTAACTACAGATGACATGCTGATCAAGGTGAGTTAACTACAGATGACATGTTGATCAAGGTTAGTTAACTATAGATGACATGTTGATCAGGGTTAGTGAACCACAGCTGACAAGTTGATCAGGGTTGGTGATCCATAGCTGCCCAAAACTGTCCCACCTCTACGCTGCTACCCCTAGTAACACTGGCCTTGCTATTGGGAAAGGTATCGCCATAGTGGCCACGGTGGTGGAGTATGAGAAAGAAGTATTGTACAGCTGTTTGTAGCTGCACTCAAGAACTGACATAAGCCACATCCACGCGGACACAATGCCGTGTGTCAGTCAGCAGCTGCAGGGAGGAGGCCGGAGAAGACAAAGATGAAGTTAAGGAGAAGAAACAAGTGCAAGGAATGAAGAGAGAAAGGTGCGCTAACTTACCCAAAGTTTTTGCTCTGTCAGTTTGTGTGGGCGGAGCTTCGTGGAGCTGAAACTTGCTGGCTAGAGCAGAAATTCGAACTCCTGTGACAGAGTTGTTGGGGTTCGGTTCGCTCTTTCTTCTCCATGACCTAGAGCTGGTGTGTTCCGATCTGGCCCTCTGGCACGTGGAGCACAGGTCCGGCCGCCAAGTGTTCTCAGTAAAATGGCCACATGATGACATATCTGCTGCGTCAGCATCGCAGTTTGTCAGCTGGGGATGAGGAGAACAGCCGCGTGACAATAAGGATGAGGCACAAGATTACGCTAAGGAAAGTAAGCTCTGTAACTGGAACAACATGTACAAATAAGGGAGTGAGGTCAACACTTGAAGTGGCGGACCCAGACAGTTTGAGAAGCAGCACACACATCTGAATAGTCAGAAAAGAGATACTTACATAACCAGTGTGACAAACTTAAACAGCTCATTTTATCACTTCTAACATTAGTCCAGTGTGACAGAATAGCTAATATGCATTTCAAGATTCTATATCATAGTACAACAACTTACAGACCCTTGGGAGTCATAAGAGAGGCTGACCCATCCCACCCCATCCCACCTTAGTGTCAGGAGTTTAAAGAACCGAAACATCTGTCTGGGGAAAGTGGGTGAGAGGGTACTTCTTCTGATGATCTAGGGAGCTGTGTAGTTATTATGCTCGCTATACGCTATAGCAGTTTCTTGGAGTCCTGAAGCAAATGATAGTTACTAGGAACCTCTTACATGCACGCCCCGCTGTCTTGTTTCTAGGAACCTCTTACACGTACGTCCCGCTGTCTTGTTTCTAGGAACCTCTTACACGAAAGCCCCGCTGTCTTGTTTCTAGGAACCTCTTACACGCAACCCTCGATGTCTTGTTTCTAGGAACCTCTTACACGAAAGCCCCGCTGTCTTGTTTCTAGGAACCTCTTACACGAAAGTCCCGCTGTCTTGTTTCTAGGAACCTCTTACACGCAACCCTCGATGTCTTGTTTCTAGGAACCTCTTACACGAAAGTCCCGCTGTCTTGTTTCTAGGAACCTCTTACACGCAACCCTCGATGTCTTGTTTCTAGGAACCTCTTACACGAAAGTCCCGCTGTCTTGTTTCTAGGAACCTCTTACACGAAAGTCCCGCTGTCTTGTTTCTAGGAACCTCTTACACGAAAGTCCCGATGTCTTGTTTCTAGGAACCTCTTACACGAAAGTCCCGATGTCTTGTTTCTAGGAACCTCTTACACGAAAGTCCCGCTGTCTTGTTTCTAGGAACCTCTTACACGAAAGTCCCGCTGTCTTGTTTCTAGGAACCTCTTACACGCAACCCTCGATGTCTTGTTTCTAGGAACCTCTTACACGAAAGTCCCGCTGTCTTGTTTCTAGGAACCTCTTACACGCAACCCTCGATGTCTTGTTTCTAGGAACCTCTTACACGCAACCCTCGATGTCTTGTTTCTAGGAACTTCTTACACGCAAGCCTCGATGTCTTGTTTCTAGGAACTTCTTACACGCAAGCCCCGCTTTGTTGTTTCTAGGAACCTCTTACACGCAAGTTATTGTTGATGATGCTGGCTCTGTTGTATTTTATATGCCACATAACATTAGCAGCAGTGGAACAAGTTATTCTTACGTGGATCCGGGGGAACCACCCCCCCCCTCCCCGCCCCCCCCCAAAAAAAAAACTGAAGGATACGCGCCATAACTGCTAGAAAAGAAAAAAAAAACCAGAACGTGTTGCTGGTGTCCTAATAATGTTTCAAGACCTTCTTTGTCCTGGCAGCTATCAGCTCGCCGTGACTGATATCAGCAGCAGGAAGGCCAAGATCCGTGAGGATAAACACCCCCTTGTTGACTAGCCGCGGCTTTCATTGGTTACTTTATCAAAGCGCAACTTTCCTGTGATCCTGCTCAACTGTTGCCAGCATCATCACTTTCATTCTATCCAGACATTCAACAAAATCTCCACACATTTCAATGCTGTTTCATATTTCTGTTACTGCCCGTTGTTTTATATTTTACTTTGCATGGAGCTGAAGTTACAGTAAGAAAACACTGGCGGAGATTCCAGCTCTCCACCACACAGACCTGTAGCAGCAAGCGAGCACCTAACACCGCACACAAACATGCAGCACACTTCTCACACGTTTATATCTTGTACTGATGAAGATACACAAAAAACTGTGGTGATCTCTCTGTCTCTCTGTGTGTGTCTCTCTCTCTCTGTCTCTTTCTCTCTCTCTCTCTCTCAGGGCGAAGAAGACACTTTCTTTTTCCCCCGAGAGAAAGAAAAAAAAAGCTGGTATGTCTGTTATCGTCTTACAGCTCTCTAGAAATGTGGCCGCCCAGCCATATTTCTTGAAGCTAAGAGAAGGCACAGAGCGCTGACAGTTCTGACTAGCACAGGGTGCCTGAAGCCTGTGTCTCAGCTGGTGGATATTAAGTCAGGCTAGCTGAGGCCGGTGTCACTTTTCTGTCATGTTTCCATGATAACATGGCAAATGCACTTGTGTAACAGTTTCAGAAAGAAGTGCTCTACAAGATAAACAAACAACTTAAAATTAGTAATAAAGCCAAGGAAAGAAGGCTGATGAAATAGAAATTGGACATGAATCATTTCCTCACTGTAGCCTCCTCATTTTATATCTGTGTATTTCTTGTGGATTTCCCCGTGCTCATAAAAAGTAACGGAAAAGAAAGAATACAGCGCAGTGATATATAAACACAAATATTAGTGTCTTTAAATGTGTGAAAGGATGTTCTCACCCGCTATCTATTTCTAAGCACTTACTCCACTCAAACATTATTCTGCACTGAGGGAATGTTTTCTTTTGCTGTGACAACAAACATTTTGGCACATTTTTTCTAGGAACCTCTTACACGAAAGTCCCGCTGTCTTGTTTCTAGGAACCTCTTACACGAACGTCCCGCTGTCTTGTTTCTAGGAACCTCTTACACGTAAGTCCCGCTGTCTTGTTTCTAGGAACCTCTTACACGAAAGTCCCGCTGTCTTGTTTCTAGGAACCTCTTACACGAAAGCCCCGCTGTCTTGTTTCTAGGAACCTCTTACACGCAACCCTCGATGTCTTGTTTCTAGGAACCTCTTACACGAAAGTCCCGCTGTCTTGTTTCTAGGAACCTCTTACACGCAACCCTCGATGTCTTGTTTCTAGGAACCTCTTACACGCAACCCTCGATGTCTTGTTTCTAGGAACTTCTTACACGCAAGCCTCGATGTCTTGTTTCTAGGAACTTCTTACACGCAAGCCCCGCTTTGTTGTTTCTAGGAACCTCTTACACGCAAGTTATTGTTGATGATGCTGGCTCTGTTGTATTTTATATGCCACATAACATTAGCAGCAGTGGAACAAGTTATTCTTACGTGGATCCGGGGGAACCACCCCCCCCCTCCCCGCCCCCCCCCAAAAAAAAAAACTGAAGGATACGCGCCATAACTGCTAGAAAAGAAAAAAAAAACCAGAACGTGTTGCTGGTGTCCTAATAATGTTTCAAGACCTTCTTTGTCCTGGCAGCTATCAGCTCGCCGTGACTGATATCAGCAGCAGGAAGGCCAAGATCCGTGAGGATAAACACCCCCTTGTTGACTAGCCGCGGCTTTCATTGGTTACTTTATCAAAGCGCAACTTTCCTGTGATCCTGCTCAACTGTTGCCAGCATCATCACTTTCATTCTATTCATACATTCAACAAAATCTCCACACATTTCAATGCTGTTTCATATTTCTGTTACTGCCCGTTGTTTTATATTTTACTTTGCATGGAGCTGAAGTTACAGTAAGAAAACACTGGCGGAGATTCCAGCTCTCCACCACACAGACCTGTAGAGGCGAGCGAGCACCTAACACCGCACACAAACATGCAGCACACTTCTCACACGTTTATATCTTGTACTGATGAAGATACACAAAAAACTGTGGTGATCTCTCTGTCTCTCTGTGTGTGTCTCTCTCTCTGTCTCTGTCTCTTTCTCTCTCTCTCTCAGGGCGAAGAAGACACTTTCTTTTTCCCCCGAGAGAAAGAAAAAAAAAGCTGGTATGTCTGTTATCGTCTTACAGCTCTCTAGAAATGTGGCCGCCCAGCCATATTTCTTGAAGCTAAGAGAAGGCACAGAGCGCTGACAGTTATGACTAGCACAGGGTGCCTGAAGCCTGTGTCTCAGCTGGTGGATATTAAGTCAGGCTAGCTGAGGCCGGTCACTTTTCTGTCATGTTTCCATGATAACATGGCAAATGCACTTGTGTAACAGTTTCAGAAAGAAGTGCTCTACAAGATAAACAAACAACTTAAAATTAGTAATAAAGCCAAGGAAAGAAGGCTGATGAAATAGAAATTGGACATGAATCATTTCCTCACTGTAGCCTCCTCATTTTATATCTGTGTATTTCTTGTGGATTTCCCCGTGCTCATAAAAAGTAACGGAAAAGAAAGAATACAGCGCAGTGATATATAAACACAAATATTAGTGTCTTTAAATGTGTGAAAGGATGTTCTCACCCGCTATCTATTTCTAAGCACTTACTCCACTCAAACATTATTCTGCACTGAGGGAATGTTTTCTTTTGCTGTGACAACAAACATTTTGGCACATTTTTTCCCTGTCAGTTTGCCATCTGTGCTTACTCTGACAAATTACTTTTGGATAATTCTTTCTTTATCTCGTCACATATCAGCACACTCCAGTGTCTTATCCCCTGAAATATCAGCACAGTCTTAATCTCACGAAATATCAGCACACTCCACTGTCTTATCCCCTGAAATATCAGCACACTCCACTGTCTTATCCCCTGAAATATCAGCACACTCCACTGTCTTATCCCCTGAAATATCAGCACAGTCTTAATCTCACGAAATATCAGCACACTCCACTGTCTTATCCCCTGAAATATCAGCACACTCCAGTGTCTTATCCCCTGAAATATCAGCACACTCCACTGTCTTATCCCCTGAAATATCAGCACACTCCACTGTCTTATCCCCTGAAATATCAGCACACTCCACTGTCTTATCCCCTGAAATATCAGCACACTCCACTGTCTTATCCCCTGAAATATCAGCACACTCCAGTGTCTTATCCCCTGAAATATCAGCACAGTCTTAATTTCACGAAATATCAGCACACTCCACTGTCTTATCCCCTGAAATATCAGCACAGTCTTAATCTCACGAAATATCAGCACACTCCACTGTCTTATCCCCTGAAATATCAGCACACTCCAGTGTCTTATCCCCTGAAATATCAGCACAGTCTTAATCTCACGAAATATCAGCACACTCCACTGTCTTATCCCCTGAAATATCAGCACAGTCTTAATCTCACGAAATATCAGCACACTCCACTGTCTTATCCCCTGAAATATCAGCACACTCCACTGTCTTATCCCCTGAAATATCAGCACAGTCTTAATCTCACGAAATATCAGCACACTCCAGTGTCTTATCCCCTGAAATATCAGCACAGTCTACTGTAATCTCACGAAATATCAGCACACTCCACTGTCTTATCTCATGAAATATCAGCACACTCCACTGTCTTATCCCGTGAAATATCAGCACACTCCACTGTCTTATCCCCTGAAATATCAGCACAGTCTTAATCTCACGAATATCAGCACACTCCACTGTCTTATCCCCTGAAATATCAGCACACTCCAGTGTCTTATCCCCTGAAATATCAGCACACTCCACTGTCTTATCCCGTGAAATATCAGCACACTCCACTGTCTTATCCCATGAAATATCAGCACACTCCACTGTCTTAATCTCATGAAATATCAGCACACTCCACTGTCTTATCCCCTGAAATATCAGCACACTCCAGTGTCTTATCCCCTGAAATATCAGCACAGTCTTAATTTCACGAAATATCAGCACACTCCACTGTCTTATCCCCTGAAATATCAGCACAGTCTTAATCTCACGAAATATCAGCACACTCCACTGTCTTATCCCCTGAAATATCAGCACACTCCAGTGTCTTATCCCCTGAAATATCAGCACAGTCTTAATCTCACGAAATATCAGCACACTCCACTGTCTTATCCCCTGAATATCAGCACAGTCTTAATCTCACGAAATATCAGCACACTCCACTGTCTTATCCCCTGAAATATCAGCACACTCCACTGTCTTATCCCCTGAAATATCAGCACAGTCTTAATCTCACGAAATATCAGCACACTCCACTGTCTTATCCCCTGAAATATCAGCACAGTCTTAATCTCACGAAATATCAGCACACTCCACTGTCTTATCCCCTGAAATATCAGCACACTCCAGTGTCTTATCCCCTGAAATATCAGCACACTCCACTGTCTTATCCCCTGAAATAGCACACTCCAGTGTCTTATCCCCTGAAATATCAGCACAGTCTTAATCTCACGAAATATCAGCACACTCCAGTGTCTTATCCCCTGAAATATCAGCACACTCCAGTGTCTTATCCCCTGAAATCAGCACACTCCACTGTCTTATCCCCTGAAATATCAGCACACTCCACTGTCTTATCCCCTGAAATATCAGCACAGTCTTAATCTCACGAAATATCAGCACACTCCAGTGTCTTATCCCCTGAAATATCAGCACACTCCAGTGTCTTATCCCCTGAAATATCAGCACACTCCAGTGTCTTATCCCCTGAAATATCAGCACAGTCTTAATCTCACGAAATATCAGCACACTCCACTGTCTTATCCCCTGAAATATCAGCACACTCCAGTGTCTTATCCCCTGAAATATCAGCACACTCCACTGTCTTAATCTCACGAAATATCAGCACACTCCACTGTCTTAATCCCATGAAATATCAGCACACTCCACTGTCTTATCCCGTGAAATATCAGCACACTCCACTGTCTTATCCAGTGAAATATCAGCACACTCCACTGTCTTATCCAGTGAAATATCAGCACACTCCACTGTTTTAAATACCAGCACTGTCTTATCTGATGAGGTGAGATCAGGTGAAAGGACGTGACAAGCTCACACACCTGGCCTGTCTGCCATTATCCCACTGGCAGGGTAGAATCGATGGATACAAATCACACCCTCCAATATGTGGTGTAGTCTTTAGTCTCCAGGCACAGGCGACCACGAGTCACGTGTCACAACTGACTGGTAGCGAGCCAGACAGTTTCAAGCGAGCGGACACTAAGTAGCGATCTGACGAACGTAAATGTTCATCATTTGACCACCAAAAACATGTCAATCAAAACTGAACGTCTGGTCAGATTTGTTCGAGCTTAATGAAACTACAGATACTGACACAGTAGACTTGTAGGCTGACTGGACCGGTCGTAGTCACTTGCGTTGGTCTCGACTTAGGACGCGACAGTTTGTAGTCAGTTGTTTCTAATGCTCTACCACAAAGCGGTAATATTAAGACGCCATTTCTCTGTGTGGATTCGGATGAATCTGATTTGAATCCATCTTCTGTTTAGCTTTGTCTCCAAGAAAAAGAGACATTAATAGTCTGTTGACTTTAGACGTCAAAAAGAGAAAAAAGAGGCGTGAACAAAGTTGAGACAGACGCTAGCAAACTAAAGGATTTACAGTATTAGTTCTGCACATGTCCGTACCATCACAGGCGTCTTGTGGAGATAGGAGTGCTGCAGGTTTAGTGCCACAAATTACATTTGGATTTCTGTAACAATTGTCAAATTACAGGGCGGATACCACGTGCTTCTGTCTTTGCACACAGAAGGAACGGCTAGCTCAGAAAATGGAAGGTGATGGTATACAGAAAATGAACATTAGCATTAACCTAATAAGTTTTAGTAGCGTGTAAAGACAAACCGCTTATGGAGCTGAGCGGAACACTAACAGAATCTGTTACTGATGTAGGTTTAGGTTCAGGGGATCACAGCAAATGAGAATACAGCATAAAGTGATGTAGGTTTAGGTTCAGGGGATCACAGCAAATGAGAATACAGCATAAAGTGATGTAGGTTTAGGTTCAGGGGATCACAGCAAATGAGAATACAGCATAAAGTGATGTAGGTTTAGGTTCAGGGGATCACAGCAAATGAGAATACAGCATAAAGTGATGTAGGTTTAGGTTCAGGGGATCACAGCAAACGAGAATACAGCATACACTGATGCAGGTTTAGGTTCAGAACATCACAGCAAACTAGAATACAGCATACATTGATGCAGGTTTAGGTTCAGAACATCACAGCAAACGAGAATACAGCATACATTGATGCAGGTTTAGGTTCAGAACATCACAGCAAACGAGAATACAGCATACATTGATGCAGGTTTAGGTTCAGAACATCACAGCAAACGAGAATACAGCATACATTGATGCAGGTTTAGGTTCAGAACATCACAGCAAACGAAAACACCCCATGACTTGTTGCACATGTTGGTGGATCAGAGGATGTACCCCCCACCATTAGACAAGTGTTTTGGCCCTATTAATCTCTTGACATGATCATGACTACCGGAGATCTTGTCTAACAAATTTCGTCCCAGAACTGAACCCGTGATCTTCCAGTTGGCACTGCGCTTCAAAGTGCATCTTAGCGATTTAGCTACGGAGGACCGGTATTGGATGTGACAAATGAAATTATTTAATGCTTGTTTCGCAAGAAACCTTTACTCCACAGCCAGCATGAGACCTTTTCTGCTGTTTCTGAAAAGGCTTTTCAATGCCTTAGCTCTTGCTTGTCCCTTTATGCCCAGTTGCTTACATAGGTCGTATGCTGATGTTGCTACGAATCCTCTCGCTCCCACTTCAACAGTTATCACTTTTGCCTTGACTCCTGCCCCCTGCCTCACTTGCTTGACCAGATCATTGTACTTCTCACATTTGAATAGATGTTGCTCCTCTATTCTTGTTTCGTACGGAACCGTAAGCTCTGTCATTATTAATTCCTGTTTTTCTATGGAGTACACTTAAAATGTCCGGTCGCATTCCTGTGTTCTTGAAGGTAGTCGGGTATTCTCTTCTTCCTGGTAAGTCCGCTATCACATCCCAGTCATTTCCACCATCTAGCAGTGATGGTAAGGGAGTGTCCCTGATTTCAATATTGGATGTCGTACCAGCGCCCGTGAAGTACTTAGGTTGGACCTCAACTATTTTGCTGTTGTTTGCTTTATCTTTTGCCCTGTCTACATTGGCTATCTAGTTCCTGCAGCACTCTGTTGTGCCGCAAGGTGTAGCGTCCTTGGGCTAATGATACTCTGCATGCTGACAGCACGTGTTCTAATGCTTGCCTTTCATTGCTGAGGGGGCACATGGGCCTTCTGATGCACCCCATTTGTGTAGGTTTGAGCCTGTAGGAAGAAGGTCATAAGTAGCTCTGATGATGAAGCTGAGTCTCAAGGGTGCCATTTTCCAGATGTCATTCCATGTTAGTGATCTCTGCAGGACTTCCTCCCATGTTAGTGATCTCTGCAGGACTTCCTCCCATGTTAGTGATCTCTGCAGGACTTCCTCCCATGTTAGTGATCTCTGCAGGACTTCCTCCCATGTTAGTGATCTCTGCAGGACTTCCTCCCATGTTAGTGATCTCTGCAGGACTTCCTCCCATGTTAGTGATCTCTGCAGGACTTCCTCCCATGTTAGTGGTCTCTGCAGGACTTCCTCCCATGTTAGTGATCTCTGCAGGACTTCCTCCCATGTTAGTGGTCTCTGCAGGACTTCCTCCCATGTTGTCCATTGACCTTATTATGTTTGCTGGACTGCCTTTTGGACTCACTTATCATCCTCTGAATTCCTTACTTCGCTGATGATCATATCCCTTCTTTCCTTATAGGAGGCCTTTGACCACCATTTAATTTCACCATGATCAATCCCCTTCTGTTGGTCTGGGTGTATCTTATTACTTCTTTCAGCTCTTGTGTTTCCCTGGCTGTGGTCACTTTCTCATTTACTCTCCATTTTCGTCCAGTTTTAAGTGTTGGCTGCATTTCTCGTACCATCGGGTTTGTAGATTCTTGTAGCACCATTGCAAGCCTTGTCTTTCCTACCTTGTATTCTTCTACCACAGATCTGAATGGTAATTGCAGTTTGCTCTTCTTGCAGTACAGTGCTACATCAGTTAATCCTGGTGGTATGCCCAGCCACTTTCTTATGGATTTACTTATCTTTCTTTCAACTGCCTCTACTGTGCTGGTAATTACTTCGTAAATGAGTAGTGGCCACATCAATTTAGGAATCAACATGAACTGGAGGCACCATATTTTAAACTTCCCCAGTAGCCTGGTTTTGTCTATGATGGTCAGTCCATTCTGTGCTATGTCTATGAGCTGCTTCACCGCGTTTCCTTATCTAGTATCCTGGACTATCATTCGGTCAGTTCTGTGTCCTCTCTCTCTCTCAAACACACACACACACACACGTCTGCTACTCTAAAGCTGCTTGGAAGGAAAGCTGATAAGTGAGGGCTCGAGCACGTGTTCTGAAAGAAGAACAGTCACAGTACTATGACAGAAATGTTTCAGTGGGGAGGAGGAGAACTCGACAGCTGGACAACGTACGGGTGTGTTATCACATAATAACAATACCAGTTCCAGACAATCAACATTCTCAGCATGATCTGCTCGTGCTCTGTGTGTGTGTGGTGGTGGAAGGGGGGACGGACCGGGGGTGGCAGACGAGAAGGAAAAAAATGCTGGGGGAGCAGTGAAAACCGACAAGAGACAAATCGATAAAGCAGCGCAGCGAGAAGAGGAATCTCATTTCCCTGCACACACACACCACACACTCTTCTCCTCCCAGGGGGCAAGATAGAGGCAAGTAGACGCGGGTAACAGCCAGCCCGTCTGTGGCCCTAAGCCTCAGTTCTATCTACCTCATGTTGCCTACTAGGTCCGGCTGACCTTTCACTCTGCACGAGTCGCACTCAAGTACTCGTATAAATGTCAGAATGTGGTGCACACACACATGTGTAATCATGTGATACAAACACAATGATACACACGTGTGTAATGATTTGATACAAGCACAATGATACACACATGTGTAATGATATGATACAAGCACAATGATACACACGTGTGTAATGATTTGATACAAGCACAATGATACACACGTGTGTAATGACTTGATACAAGCACAATGATACACACATATGTAATGATATGATACAAGCACAATGATACACACGTGTGTAATGATTTGATACAAACACAATGATACACACGTGTGTAATGATTTGATACAAGCACAATGATACACACATGTGTAATGATATGATACAAGCACAATGATACACACGTGTGTAATGATTTGATACAAGCACAATGATACACACATGTGTAATGACTTGATACAAGCACAATGATACACACGTGTGTAATGATTTGATACAAGCACATTGATACACACACGTGTGTAATGATTTGATACAAGAACAATGATACACACATGTGTAATGATTTGATACAAGCACAATGATACACACGTGTGTAATGATTTGATACAAGCACAATGATACACACGTGTGTAATGATTTGATACAAGCACAATGATACACACACGTGTGCAATGATTTGATACAAGCACAATGATACACACGTGTGTAATGATTTGATACAAGCACAATGATACACACATGTGTAATGATATGATACAAGCACAATGATACACACGTGTGTAATGATTTGATACAAGCACAATGATACACACATGTGTAATGACTTGATACAAGCACAATGATACACACGTGTGTAATGATTTGATACAAGCACATTGATACACACACGTGTGTAATGATTTGATACAAGAACAATGATACACACATGTGTAATGATTTGATACAAGCACAATGATACACACGTGTGTAATGATTTGATACAAGCACAATGATACACACGTGTGTAATGATTTGATACAAGCACAATGATACACACACGTGTGCAATGATTTGATACAAGCACAATGATACACACATGTGCAATGATTTGATACAAGCACAATGATACACACGTGTGTAATGATATGATACAAGCAAATGATACACGCGTGTGTAATGATTTGATACAAGCACAATGATACATACATGTGTAATGATTTGATACAAGCACAATGATACACACGTGTGCAATGATTTGATACAAGCACAATGATACACACACGTGTGCAATGATTTGATATAGGCACAATGATACACATGTGTGTAATGATTTGATACAAGCACAATGATACACACATGTGTACAATGATTTGATACAAGCACAATGATACACATACTTACAGAGAAAATCAGTTACTGACAGTAACTCAGGTGCTGTATTTCAAATATTAAAGTTGAAACAAAAGTAGGAGCAGCTTTATTAATTAACGAGCACATAGTTGTGACGTTTCGGTTTACATCTTAATTATGTAAAAAATACGGGACAAAGTAATACTGAAAGGAGATACAATATAAAATCACACGAATGATATACAGCAAACAGGAATGGAGCACTCCGCTGTGACTTGTAAGAAGCTGCGCACATGAATGCACGTGGTAAAGTATTGTGAATGTTTCCATTATTAAAGCTTATTATTGGATGGTTAGACCTAGAAAAAAACCAGACAAAGCACTTTTAGACGTGAGAGAAAGAAACATGACAAACCACGGACTCCAGTAGGACGAACTAACCACGTCTAACCATGAGAGAACAGCGCATTAATGAACTTCATTATCTCGGGACGCGAGAGAAGCAAATCTGATTTTCTAGTATCAGCCACTAAACAACCTAGCGCTTGAGAACAACCACATTCAGGAATATGTGACGCTGGAACCACACGCTTAAACTCCAAATTCAGCTACACTTAACATTCCCTTTCTCCATAATCATATTCCCTTTGTACTAAGTTCTGCGTCATGATAATTTAGAGAAGACCGTATTGAAAGGTACAAATGGGAAAAAGAAAGAGAAGAAGACCAAGGCGAAGATGGCTGCAAGACATCGTTGATAATGATGACCATCAGCAGCAGAGCATCTTGCTTACAACCGAGAGGCCTACAGGAGAGCTGTTAGGGAGGCAAAGTTCCACAAGGGACATGCAAAATGATTGACTGACTAAGTTCTACTTTTTCCTCACCTGTAAATTACATTCCAGAACTCCTTCACTGCACTAGATTAGAAACCCTTTACTCCCACCACATCCATCTGTCCCATTCATACTTTTCTCGGCTAAATTACTACTGTATCCCTCTCTCTCTCCTTTCCACTTTCCCCATCCTCACTTTACCACCAACTTACCACACACCCCAAGTCTTCATTTAAACATTCACAGTTTGAATTCATACATGGTTCACTTTACCACCAACTTACCACACACCCCAAGTCTTCATTTAAACATTCACAGTTTGAATTCATACATGGTTCACTTTACCACCAACTTACCACACACCCCAAGTCTTCATTTAAATATTCACAGTTTGAATTCATACATGGTTCACTTTACCACTTGCACTCCTGGACTTCTTACAAGTCAGAGCTGAGTACCTCCTTTTTTTTCTTTCTAATTTCTTTTTTTGGCCTGCGTGCCCAATTCTTTACCCTTGAAAAATAAAGATTATTCATTCATTCATTCCATTCTTATTTGTGGTAAATGATTTCATGTGAATTTATACTTTATTTTCTTTATTTTAGTTTCTTTTGCCTTGTATATTTTTTGCACAATTAATGTGTAAACCGAAACGTCACAAGTGTGCTTGTTAATTAATAAAGTTGTTCCTATTTTTTGCTTCAAATAGTTTTAACATTCTGTTATCACAGCCTTACTGTGGTGGCTTTGTGTATATTTATATATTTAGTTTTCCAGTATACAACGTCCGACAATTAAGTAATGAGATTGATTTTATTATGGCCAAGACAAAAATGCCATCTATGAAGTAAATCATGGAATCTAAAGAGGCAATATCCATCTATGATCTGGCAACTCTTCATCGCTGCCCGATAGGCAGACGACAAACAACCCGCCATTTTGCTGACCTAGTCAGAGGTGCATTGTTATGTAATCAGTATGGAGCTAAAGTTGAAACAAAAGTAGGAGCAGCTTTATTAATTAACGAGCACATAGTTGTGACGTTTCGGTTTACATCTTAATTATGTAAAAAATACGGGACAAAGTAATACTGAAAGGAGATACAATATAAAATCACACGAATGATATACAGCAAACAGGAATGGAGCACTCCGCTGTGACTTGTAAGAAGCTGCGTACATGAACGCACGTGGTAAAGTATTGTGAATGTTTCCATTATTAAAGCTTATTATTGGATGGTTAGACCTAGAAAAAAACCACAGACAAAGCACTTTTAGACGTGAGAGAAAGAAACATGACAAACCACGGACTCCAGTAGGACGAACTAACCACGTCTAACCATGAGAGAACAGCGCATTAATGAACTTCATTATCTCGGGACGCGAGAGAAGCAAATCTGATTTTCTAGTATCAGCCACTAAACAACCTAGCGCTTGAGAGCAACCACATTCAGGAATATGTGACGCTGGAACCACACGCTTAAACTCCAAATTCAGCTACACTTAACATTCCCTTTCTCCATAATCATATTCCCTTTGTACTAAGTTCTGCGTCATGATAATTTAGAGAAGACCGTATTGAAAGGTACAAATGGGAAAAAGAAAGAGAAGAAGACCAAGGCGAAGATGGCTGCAAGACATCGTTGATAATGATGACCATCAGCAGCAGAGCATCTTGCTTACAACCGAGAGGCCTACAGGAGAGCTGTTAGGGAGGCAAAGTTCCACAAGGGACATGCAAAATGATTGACTGACTAAGTTCTACTTTTTCCTCACCTGTAAATTACATTCCAGAACTCCTTCACTGCACTAGATTAGAAACCCTTTACTCCCACCACATCCATCTGTCCCATTCATACTTTTCTCGGCTAAATTACTACTGTATCCCTCTCTCTCCTTTCCACTTTCCCCATCCTCACTTTACCACCAACTTACCACACACCCCAAGTCTTCATTTAAACATTCACTGTTGAATTCATACATGGTTCACTTTACCACCAACTTACCACACACCCCAAGTCTTCATTTAAATATTCACAGTTTGAATATACATGGTTCACTTTACCACTTGCACTCCTGGACTTCTTACAAGTCAGAGCTGAGTACCTCCTTTTTTTTTCTTTCTAATTTCTTTTTTTGGCCTGCGTGCCCAATTCTTTACCCTTGAAAAATAAAGATTATTCATTCATTCATTCCATTCTTATTTGTGGTAAATGATTTCATGTGAATTTATACTTTATTTTCTTTATTTTAGTTTCTTTTGCCTTGTATATTTTTTGCACAATTAATGTGTAAACCGAAACGTCACAAGTGTGCTTGTTAATTAATAAAGTTGTTCCTATTTTTTGCTTCAAATAGTTTTAACATTCTGTTATCACAGCCTTACTGTGGTGGCTTTGTGTATATTTATATATTTAGTTTTCCAGTATACAACGTCCGACAATTAAGTAATGAGACTGATTTTATTATGGCCAAGACAAAAATGCCATCTATGAAGTAAATCATGGAATCTAAAGAGGCAATATCCATCTATGATCTGGCAACTCTTCATCGCTGCCCGATAGGCAGACGACAAACAACCCGCCATTTTGCTGACCTAGTCAGAGGTGCATTGTTATGTAATCAGTATGGAGCTAAAGTTTAAATGTCGGAAAAAGTGCTATTGAGACAGTTGAATTGATGCGACAAGTCTATGTGGATAATTGTTTATCTCGTGCACAGATATTCGTGGTATCCACGATTCAAAAGTGGTGTGGAAAAGACTGCAAATGCAACTAGACATGGACGAGAGGAGTTCAAAGTGTAAACACGTTTTGTGCGTGGGGGTACGGGGGGAGTGGGTGGGCGGTGGTGTAGTGATGATGGAGTGAAGAAGCTGAGATAGATTTGTAAATATTTGTAATTTAATGTCTGGTGTTATCTACGGGTTTCTTTGAATGTATATGCGAGTGATTGTTAGAGAGAGAGAGAGAGAGAGAGAGAGAGAGAGAGAGAGCACTTTAATGTGTAATGTCTACGTGCGCGTATATATATGTATGTGAAAGCGATTGTTAGAGAGAGAGAGAGAGAGAGGGTGGTTTGATATGTAATGCTGTCTATATGCGCGCATGTATATATGTGTGAAAGCGATTGTCAGAGAGAGAGAGAGAGAGAGAGAGCACTTTAATGTGTAATGTCTACGTGCGCGTATATATGTATGTGAAAGCGATTGTTAGAGAGAGAGAGAGAGAGAGAGAGAGAGAGGGTGGTTTGATATGTAATGCTGTCTATATGCGCGCATGTATATATGTGTGAAAGCGATTGTTAGAGAGAGAGAGAGAGAGAGAGCACTTTAATGTGTAATGTCTACGTGCGCGTATATATATGTATGTGAAAGCGATTGTTAGAGAGAGAGAGAGAGAGAGAGAGAGGGTGGTTTGATATGTAATGCTGTCTATATGCGCGCATGTATATATGTGTGAAAGCGATTGTTAGAGAGAGAGAGAGAGAGCACTTTAATGTGTAATGTCTACGTGCGCGTATATATATGTATGTGAAAGCGATTGTTAGAGAGAGAGAGAGAGAGAGAGAGAGGGTGGTTTGATATGTAATGCTGTCTATATGCGCGCATGTATATATGTGTGAAAGCGATTGTCAGAGAGAGAGAGAGAGAGAGAGAGAGTAGTTTAATGGTTCTAAGGACTGTTACTGCCGGAGGTGGGTGGAGAAGTCGCTCTCCGCTCCAACGGCGTGAGTCTCATATAGCCTCTGGCAGTCAAGTCCAGCTCCTGGCCTTTCCACTTTCCCCATCCTCACTTTACCACCAACTTACCACACACCCCAAGTCTTCATTTAAACATTCACTGTTTGAATTCATACATGGTTCACTTTACCACCAACTTACCACACACCCCAAGTCTTCATTTAAATATTCACAGTTTGAATATACATGGTTCACTTTACCACTTGCACTCCTGGACTTCTTACAAGTCAGAGCTGAGTACCTCCTTTTTTTTTCTTTCTAATTTCTTTTTTTGGCCTGCGTGCCCAATTCTTTACCCTTGAAAAATAAAGATTATTCATTCATTCATTCATTCATTCCATTCTTATTTGTGGTAAATGATTTCATGTGAATTTATACTTTATTTTCTTTATTTCAGTTTCTTTTGCCTTGTATATTTTTTGCACGATTAATGTGTAAACCGAAACGTCACAAGTGTGCTTGTTAATTAATAAAGTTGTTCCTATTTTTTGCTTCAAATAGTTTTAACATTCTGTTATCACAGCCTTACTGTGGTGGCTTTGTGTATATTTATATATTTAGTTTTCCAGTATACAACGTCCGACAATTAAGTAATGAGACTGATTTTATTATGGCCAAGACAAAAATGCCATCTATGAAGTAAATCATGGAATCTAAAGAGGCAATATCCATCTATGATCTGGCAACTCTTCATCGCTGCCCGATAGGCAGACGACAAACAACCCGCCATTTTGCTGACCTAGTCAGAGGTGCATTGTTATGTAATCAGTATGGAGCTAAAGTTTAAATGTCGGAAAAAGTGCTATTGAGACAGTTGAATTGATGCGACAAGTCTATGTGGATAATTGTTTATCTCGTGCACAGATATTCGTGGTATTCACGATTCAAAAGTGGTGTGGAAAAGACTGCAAATGCAACTAGACATGGACGAGAGGAGTTCAAAGTGTAAACACGTTTTGTGCGTGGGGGTACGGGGGGAGTGGGTGGGCGGTGGTGTAGTGATGATGGAGTGAAGAAGCTGAGATAGATTTGTAAATATTTGTAATTTAATGTCTGGTGTTATCTACGGGTTTCTTTGAATGTATATGCGAGTGATTGTTAGAGAGAGAGAGAGAGAGAGAGAGAGAGAGAGAGAGAGCTTTAATGTGTAATGTCTACGTGCGCGTATATATATGTATGTGAAAGCGATTGTTAGAGAGAGAGAGAGAGAGAGAGAGAGAGAGAGAGAGGGTGGTTTGATATGTAATGCTGTCTATATGCGCGCATGTATATATGTGTGAAAGCGATTGTCAGAGAGAGAGAGAGAGAGAGAGAGCACTTTAATGTGTAATGTCTACGTGCGCGTATATATGTATGTGAAAGCGATTGTTAGAGAGAGAGAGAGAGAGAGAGAGAGAGAGGGTGGTTTGATATGTAATGCTGTCTATATGCGCGCATGTATATATGTGTGAAAGCGATTGTTAGAGAGAGAGAGAGAGAGAGAGCACTTTAATGTGTAATGTCTACGTGCGCGTATATATATGTATGTGAAAGCGATTGTTAGAGAGAGAGAGAGAGAGAGGGTGGTTTGATATGTAATGCTGTCTATATGCGCGCATGTATATATGTGTGAAAGCGATTGTTAGAGAGAGAGAGAGAGAGCACTTTAATGTGTAATGTCTACGTGCGCGTATATATATGTATGTGAAAGCGATTGTTAGAGAGAGAGAGAGAGAGAGGGTGGTTTGATATGTAATGCTGTCTATATGCGCGCATGTATATATGTGTGAAAGCGATTGTCAGAGAGAGAGAGAGAGAGAGAGAGAGTAGTTTAATGGTTCTAAGGACTGTTACTGCCGGAGGTGGGTGGAGAAGTCGCTCTCCGCTCCAACGGCGTGAGTCTCATATAGCCTCTGGCAGTCAAGTCCAGCTCCTGGCCTTCTCGTGGCAGAACTGTTTAAACTGAGAGGAGATGGGACGAGGGCGAATATCTGGCGCCTGAAAACTAGACACTTAGGGTAGATGAGAGGAACGTTTGGCAGCTCATCTACCGCTGCTGGCGAGATTCTTCAGCTGCTGTACGTAGAGCGGTGCTCTTCCCGGCCAGTGAAGAAAGGTGAAAATGGGGTTGCCGCGCGGCACTATTGCGGAAAAGGTGGTAGAAAGGATAAAGCGAAGCAAACAGTCAAATCACGGCAACTCTGGTCTTGAGGTCGGCCACGTCCTGAGTGCAGTCATATCGGGTGAAATGCATGAACCGGCTTAACCCAGAGGTTAAGACACTGCTGGAGAGAAGACACTGCTGGCCAGACTCTTCGGATGCCGCGCGTGGAGTGAAGCTTCTCCCGGTCAAGGAAGAAACTAGGGAAAAGAAGTAAGGGTTGCTGTGCAGCGCCGATGTGAAAAGATGAAGGAAAGGATAAAGTGAAGTTTAATCGGTATGTCCAGTAGTATCGCTGCGAGAGCTACACATACCACGGTGCCTCTGCTCTAGAGGCCGGCCACGTCCGAAATACACCTACACTGGTGAAATATGTCTAAACCGGCATACACCAGGGGTGAAACTTGATGGCTAGGCATGTCACGCCACTTCCGCTCTAGAGGTCGGTCACGCCCGATATACACCCATACTGGTGAAATACGCCTAAACCGGCTCACACCAGGGGTGAAACTTGAAGGCTACGCATGTCACGGTACCTCTGCTCTAGAGGTCGCTCACGTCCCAAACACGCCCATACTGGGATAATATGCATAAACTGGCTCAACCCAGGGGTGGAAGTCACTAGTGGCGAGGATTCGTCCTCCTGGACAAAAGCTCCGTCTTGGTCACAACTAGAAAGGGTAGCGGTCACGACCACAAAATGCTGAAGTCGGAAATGCTGGACTAGGGCAGTCTAGATAGGCAACCATCTCTCACCCGGCGGGAATGTTTGCGTATCCTAATCATGCTGAGGTTTTCCGGTGAGAAAATCCAACACTGGACTGGATGGGCAACCACTTCTCACCCGGCGGTGATACACGGGTATCTCAAAACATGTCGAGGTTTTCCGGTGAGAAAGTCCAACTCTGGCCTGGGTGGGCTACCACCTCTCACCCGGCGGGGATATACTGATATCCTAAACACGTCGACGTCTTCCGGTGAGAAAGTCCAACTCTAGACTAAACTAGTGCAACGAAAACCACGGTGTCACGCAATCCGCTTCAGAGACCCACCAAGAATACAGGCTAAAGCCCTGCGATACTCTGAACCTCTTGTGGTCCTCTCGGGGATCTCGTGTGGTTCTTTCGGGGACCACACAGGAGACCACGGGACTTAACGAGGACCACAGGCGTAAATTCAGTAGAATCACAGTGCGGTCTTGGTGGTAGAAGCGAACGAAGAAGAAGTAGTTTAATGTGTAATGTTGTCTATGTGCGTGCGTGTGTATGTGTGTGACAGCGATTGTCAAAGAGAGAGAGAGAGAGAGCAGTTTAATGTGTAATGTTGTTTATGTGTGTGCGTGTGTATGTGTGTGAGAGCGATTGCCAAAGAGAGAGAGAGCAGTTTCATGTGTAATGTCTACGTGCGCGTGTGCATGTGTGTGAGAGCGATTATTAGAGAGAGAGAGAGAGAGAGAGAGAGAGAGCAGCTAGCTTCCCTAACATAAAGTAAAAGTGAGAAATGTTCATTGTGCACCGGGAAGAAATCTACACCACTGACAAGAATATTACATACTGGCAACAACACAAGAGAAATGAATACACAGCTGATTCAATGTCACATTTAACAGGTTCAAATATAATAATGTATCTAAGACACAGACAAGCAGACGTCTTGATATCATGTAGAGACAAGACAACGCTGTCTCAGTCACCGTGACAGTCATTTTCTCATTCTACATGCATATAAGATGAGATGTTATGAAATTTTACTTACAAAAGCAACATCTACACATACAGCACGCGCTGACAACTTTCTGCTGGGCAGACAAGGAGTAAACAGCATTCATTTTTATCTGACATCGGGCACAAATCTACTCCAACATCACAAGCACACAACACTACTTACTGTCTTACTGACTGTCCAGACAACTCTGTGTACTGTGTCAACATATATCACACATATACATTCTTTAAGGCTGCGCATATTACGCCATCTTAACCCAGAGGTTAAGACACTGCTGGAGAGAAGACACTGCTGGCCAGACTCTTCGGATGCCGCGCGTGGAGTGAAGCTTCTCCCGGTCAAGGAAGAAACTAGGGAAAAGAAGTAAGGGTTGCTGTGCAGCGCCGATGTGAAAAGATGAAGGAAAGGATAAAGTGAAGTTTAATCGGTATGTCCAGTAGTATCGCTGCGAGAGCTACACATACCACGGTGCCTCTGCTCTAGAGGCCGGCCACGTCCGAAATACACCTACACTGGTGAAATATGTCTAAACCGGCATACACCAGGGGTGAAACTTGATGGCTAGGCATGTCACGCCACTTCCGCTCTAGAGGTCGGTCACGCCCGATATACACCCATACTGGTGAAATACGCCTAAACCGGCTCACACCAGGGGTGAAACTTGAAGGCTACGCATGTCACGGTACCTCTGCTCTAGAGGTCGCTCACGTCCCAAACACGCCCATACTGGGATAATATGCATAAACTGGCTCAACCCAGGGGTGGAAGTCACTAGTGGCGAGGATTCGTCCTCCTGGACAAAAGCTCCGTCTTGGTCACAACTAGAAAGGGTAGCGGTCACGACCACAAAATGCTGAAGTCGGAAATGCTGGACTAGGGCAGTCTAGATAGGCAACCATCTCTCACCCGGCGGGAATGTTTGCGTATCCTAATCATGCTGAGGTTTTCCGGTGAGAAAATCCAACACTGGACTGGATGGGCAACCACTTCTCACCCGGCGGTGATACACGGGTATCTCAAAACATGTCGAGGTTTTCCGGTGAGAAAGTCCAACTCTGGCCTGGGTGGGCTACCACCTCTCACCCGGCGGGGATATACTGATATCCTAAACACGTCGACGTCTTCCGGTGAGAAAGTCCAACTCTAGACTAAACTAGTGCAACGAAAACCACGGTGTCACGCAATCCGCTTCAGAGACCCACCAAGAATACAGGCTAAAGCCCTGCGATACTCTGAACCTCTTGTGGTCCTCTCGGGGATCTCGTGTGGTTCTTTCGGGGACCACACAGGAGACCACGGGACTTAACGAGGACCACAGGCGTAAATTCAGTAGAATCACAGTGCGGTCTTGGTGGTAGAAGCGAACGAAGAAGAAGTAGTTTAATGTGTAATGTTGTCTATGTGCGTGCGTGTGTATGTGTGTGACAGCGATTGTCAAAGAGAGAGAGAGAGAGAGAGAGAGAGAGAGCAGTTTAATGTGTAATGTTGTTTATGTGTGTGCGTGTGTATGTGTGTGAGAGCGATTGCCAAAGAGAGAGAGAGCAGTTTCATGTGTAATGTCTACGTGCGCGTGTGCATGTGTGTGAGAGCGATTATTAGAGAGAGAGAGAGAGAGAGAGAGAGAGAGCAGCTAGCTTCCCTAACATAAAGTAAAAGTGAGAAATGTTCATTGTGCACCGGGAAGAAATCTACACCACTGACAAGAATATTACATACTGGCAACAACACAAGAGAAATGAATACACAGCTGATTCAATGTCACATTTAACAGGTTCAAATATAATAATGTATCTAAGACACAGACAAGCAGACGTCTTGATATCATGTAGAGACAAGACAACGCTGTCTCAGTCACCGTGACAGTCATTTTCTCATTCTACATGCATATAAGATGAGATGTTATGAAATTTTACTTACAAAAGCAACATCTACACATACAGCACGCGCTGACAACTTTCTGCTGGGCAGACAAGGAGTAAACAGCATTCATTTTTATCTGACATCGGGCACAAATCTACTCCAACATCACAAGCACACAACACTACTTACTGTCTTACTGACTGTCCAGACAACTCTGTGTACTGTGTCAACATATATCACACATATACATTCTTTAAGGCTGCGCATATTACGCCATCTTGAAAGGTCAGCACAATAATAAATGAGGTCCTTCATCACTTCACTTTTTAGCAGTTGCTGAAAACTTTTGTTGAAGAGAGAATTCTCAAGGCGATCATAAGATAAAGTGTTAGGTAGTGACTCAATAAGAGTGTTAGGCAGTGACTCAATAAGAGTGTTAGTCAGTGACTCAATAAGAGTGTTAGTCAGTGACTCAATAAGAGTGTTAGTCAGTGACTCAATGAGAGTGTTAGGCAGTGACTCAATAAGAGTGTTAGGCAGTGACTCAATAAGTGTTAGGCAGTGACTCAATAAGAGTGTTAGGCAGTGATTCAATGAGAGTGTTAGGCAGTGACTCAATGAAAGTGTTAGGCAGTGACTCAGTGAAAATATAAGATGGCAGCTGAACATGAGACTCGGAAAGTGTAAATCTTGACTCAGCCAGTGAGTAACTCTACAAGAGTGTGCTACTCACCAACACGTGACTTCTAGACTCAGTCACTGAGTAACTCTACAAGAGTGTGCTACTCACCAACACGTGACTCCTAGACTCAGTCACTGAGTAATTCTACAAGAGTGTGATACTCACCAACACGTGACTCCTAGACTCAGCCAGTAAGTAACTCTACAAGAGTGTGCTACTCACCAACACGTGACTCCTAGACTCAGCCAGTGAGTAACTCTACAAGAGTGTGCTACTCACCAACACGTGACTCCTAGACTCAGCCAGTAAGTAACTCTACAAGAGCGTGCTACTCACCAACACGTGACTCCTGGACTCAGCCAGTGAGTAATTCTACAAGAGTGTGCTACTCACCAACACGCGACTCCTGGACTCAGTCACTGAGTAACTCTACAAGAGTGTGCTACTCACCAACACGTGACTCCTGGACTCAGCCAGTGAGTAACTCTACAAGAGCGTGCTACTCACCAACACTTGAACATGTGAACGGTTGTTTGAAATGGCCTTACAATGAAGCACAGAGTGAACACACTCATGTTTCTGGAGTTTGAGACCGGCACGTCTCTAGCCAGAGCTATATTTCAAGACTTTCTTTCCTACACTAATCTCCAAGTGTGGCAATTAGCGACTACAGGAGATTACCTGTAGGAAGGTGAGACATACCTGAAGGCCAGCCGTGCTGCCAAACTCTGTATGTCAAGAAAGAGAGTATTTCATGTATCAATGTTTAGTGAGTTTTCTTTCAAATATAAACCAAACGCATTTCTTTGCTTTCTCGTCATGATTTTTAATACAACAGCAGCAGTAGCAACGGCAAATACAACATCAGAAAGAAACATAACTTACTGAGAGAAATAAGCTTCCAAAATCCTACTTTTCTCAATATGGTCCAATTAATACAAATAGTAGCCTCTGTCTGGTTTAGTTATTGACACAATACTACATGTTATGGCCTCTGTCTAGTTTAGTTATTGACACAATACTACATGCTATGGCCTCTGTCTAGTTTAGTTATTGACACAATACTACATGTTATGGCCTCTGTCTAGTTTAGTTATTGACACAATACTACATGCTATGGCCTCTGTCTAGTTTAGTTATTGACACAATACTACATGTTATGGCCTCTGGTTTAGTTACTGACACGATACTACATGTTATGGCCTCTGTCTGGTTTAGTTACTGACACGATACTACATGTTATGGCCTCTGTCTAGTTTAGTTATTGACACAATACTACATGTTATGGCCTCTGTCTAGTTTAGTTACTGACACGATACTACATGTTATGGCCTCTGTCTGGTTTAGTTATTGACACGATACTACATGCTATGGCCTCTGTCTGGTCCATTTATTGACACAATACTACATGCTATGGCCTCTGTCTGGTCCATTTATTGACACATTAATACAAGTCATTTAATCCGAAAGAAATAACGATCTACTAGGCCGCTACTGGATGACACTCTTGTGTGGCTAGGCAACGCTTTATGTGGCTGGACCATATTGGGCACATTTTGATTATTCATATTTCACTTGTTGCACTACTTGTGTAAAGCTTTCATAGCCAGTGTTTGAGAGTATAGCCAATGTCTGTCACTGTATGACAGCACAGCTCTGGAACTGATATTACTGGGAAAGTGGTGTTCAGCCTGTAAAACATGTTATGGTGTTTTGAGCTGCTATGATCTATAGACGGCTGTCAGAATATCATGCAAGGAGTGAGCAGCTGCTTCCTATGGTGTTTTGAGCTGCTATGATCTATAGACGGCTGTCAGAACATCATGTAAGGAGTGGGCAGCTGCTTCCTATGGTGTTTTGAGCTGCTATGATCTATAGACGGCTGTCAGAACATCATGCAAGGAGTGAGCAGCTGCTTCCTATGGTGTTTTGAGCTGCTATGATCTATAGACGGCTGTCAGAACATCATGCAAGGAGTGAGCAGCCTCAAATTTTTCGCAGCTTTTATGTGCAGCCCTGTGAACTTCAGGCAGGTCAGTCTCATTTCTCACACACAAGTTCGTGGACACATTTTTACAACATGTTTATCTACAACAACATGATATGTTGCAGCTGTACTAACAAAAGTTAATGAATGCAAGAATGACCAATGGGATGAGATATACAGATGACATGCTTCATACTATATAAGGTATCACGCTGACTATATCTATACTAGTTGTTACATGGGCGATGTTTGTTCGCAGTAACATAGGCTATGTTTATATCATGTCACTTTGGCTATATTAGTCGTCACACTGGCTATATCCGTATCAGCAGTCACACCGACTATGTTTATATTATCAGCTGTCATGTCAGCTATGTCTGCCAGCTCTTACGTCAGCTATATCTATGTCAATTACCACATCGGCTATGTCTATGTCAGCTGTGGGCTACATCTACTGTATATCAGTTATCACGTGGGCTGCATCTATATCAGATGTCACGTGGGCTACATCTACTCTATATCAGTTATCACGTGGGCTGCATCTATATCAGCTGTCATGTGGGCTACATCTACTGTATATCAGTTATCACGTGGGCTGCATCTATATCAGCTGTCACGTGGGCTACATCTACTTTATGTCAGCTGTCACGTGGGCTACATCTACATCAGCTGTCACGTGGGCTACATCTACTGTATATCAGCTGTCACGTGGGCTACATCTACTGTATATCAGTTATCACGTGTGCTACTCACCAACACTTGAACATGTGAACGGTTGTTTGAAATGGCCTTACAATGAAGCACAGAGTGAACACACTCATGTTTCTGGAGTTTGAGACCGGCACGTCTCTAGCCAGAGCTATATTTCAAGACTTTCTTTCCTACACTAATCTCCAAGTGTGGCAATTAGCGACTACAGGAGATTACCTGTAGGAAGGTGAGACATACCTGAAGGCGAGCCGTGCTGCCAAACTCTGTATGTCAAGAAAGAGAGTATTTCATGTATCAATGTTTAGTGAGTTTTCTTTCAAATATAAACCAAACGCATTTCTTTGCTTTCTCGTCATGATTTTTAATACAACAGCAGCAGTAGCAACGGCAAATACAACATCAGAAAGAAACATAACTTACTGAGAGAAATAAGCTTCCAAAATCGTACTTTTCTCAATATGGTCCAATTAATACAAATAGTAGCCTCTGTCTGGTTTAGTTATTGACACAATACTACATGTTATGGCCTCTGTCTAGTTTAGTTACTGACACGATACTACATGTTATGGCCTCTGGTTTAGTTATTGACACGATACTACATGCTATGGCCTCTGTGTGGTTCAGTTATTGACACAATATTACATGCTATGGCCTCTGTCTGGTCCATTTATTGACACATTAATACACGTTATTTAATCCGAACGAAATAACGATCTACTAGGCCGCTACTGGATGACACTCTTGTGTGGCTAGGCAACGCTTTATGTGGCTGGACCATATTGGGCACATTTTGATTATTCATATTTCACTTGTTGCACTACTTGTGTAAAGCTTTCATAGCCAATGTTTGAGAGTATAGCCAATGTCTGTCACTGTATGACAGCACAGCTCTGGAACTGATATTACTGGGAAAGTGGTGTTCAGCCTGTAAAACATGTTATGGTGTTTTGAGCTGCTATGATCTATAGACGGCTGTCAGAATATCATGCAAGGAGTGAGCAGCTGCTTCCTATGGTGTTTTGAGCTGCTATGATCTATAGACGGCTGTCAGAACATCATGTAAGGAGTGGGCAGCTGCTTCCTATGGTGTTTTGAGCTGCTATGATCTATAGACGGCTGTCAGAACATCATGCAAGGAGTGGGCAGCTGCTTCCTATGGTGTTTTGAGCTGCTATGATCTATAGACGGCTGTCAGAACATCATGCAAGGAGTGAGCAGCTGCCTCCTAATTTTTCGCAGCTTTTATGTGTAGTCCTGTGAACTTGAGGCAGGTCAGTCTCATTTCTCACACACAAGTTCGTGGACACATTTTTACAACATGTTTATCTACAACAACATGATATGTTGCAGTTGCACTAACAAAAGTTAATGAATGCAAGAATGACCAATGGGTTGAGATATACAGATGACATGCTTCATACTATATAAGGTATCACGCTGACTATATCTATACTAGTTGTTACATGGGCGATGTTTGTTCGCAGTAACATAGGCTATGTTTATATCATGTCACTTTGGCTATATTAGTCGTCACACTGGCTATATCCGTATCAGCAGTCAAAATATGTTTATATTATCAGCTGTCATGTCAGTTATGTCTGCCAGCTCTTACGTCAGCTATATCTATGTCAATTACCGCATCGGCTATGTCTATGTCAGCTGTCATGTGGGCTACATCTACTGTATATCAGTTATCACGTGGGCTGCATCTATATCAGCTGTCAAGTGGGCTACATCTACTTTATGTCAGCTGTCACGTGTGCTACATCTACATCAGCCACGTGGGCTACATCTACTGTATATCAGCTGTCACGTGGGATATGTGACAGATAAAGGGATGCATCTATATCAACTGTCACGTGGGCTACATCTATATCAGTTGTCACATGGGCTACATCTACATCAGCTGTTACGTGGGCTACATCTACATCAGCTGTCACGTGGGCTACATCTACTGTATATCAGCTATCACGTAAGCTACATCTACTGTATATCAGCTATCACGTAAGCTACATCTACTGTATATCAGCTATCACGTAAGCTACATCTACTGTACATCAGCTATCACGTAAGCTACATCTACTGTATATCAGCTATCACGTAAGCTACATCTACTGTACATCAGCTATCACGTAAGCTACATCTACTGTACATCAGCTATCACGTAAGCTACATCTACTATATATCAGCTATCACGTAAGCTACATCTACTGTACATCAGCTATCACGTAAGCTACATCTACTGTACATCAGCTATCACGTAAGCTACATCTACTGTATATCAGCTATCACGTAAGCTACATCTACTGTACATCAGCTATCACGTAAGCTACATCTACTGTACATCAGCTATCACGTAAGCTACATCTACTGTACATCAGCTATCACGTAAGTACATCTACTGTACATCAGCTATCACGTAAGCTACATCTACTGTATATCAGCTATCACGTAAGCTACATCTACTGTATATCAGCTATCACGTGGGATATGTGACAGATAAAGGGATGCATCTATATCAACTGTCACGTGGGCTACATCTACATCAGCTGTCACGTGGGCTACATCTACATCAGCTGTCACGTGGGCTACATCTACTGTATATCAGCTATCACAGCTACATCTACTGTATATCAGCTATCACGTAAGCTACATCTACTGTATATCAGCTATCACGTAAGCTACATCAGCTGCCAGGTGGACTATGTAAAGATGAGAGGCGCGGGACGTTGTGTAAACACTGAGGAAAGGATGTATTATAATCAAGAGAAACAAGGGAGACAGACACTGGTTAATAGTAACAGACAAGGGGAGAAAGCCGCTGTTTATATGTCTATCATTTGCATGTTAATCAGCACCTTTGCTTCTTACTATCTCCTCTATGGCTGTTTATATTTCCTTTCTAACTTAACGAAGTTTGAAAAGCTACTTTGTGTGAACACTTGTATTTGAGCTATGAGTTATCCATACACGAGTCTACAATACCAGCAAGAAAATCTTTTTACACATAAAACACATCTCTCGTCTTGTCTTGTACAATCTCCCTGTAACTGCGAGCTGGTGTTCTTTGCAGTCGATGCTGCAGAGGTGTTGTGGCACAGCATCGCATCGGCGTGGGAGCGGGTTATGGCAGTTATTTGTTCAGTCCCAGAGTACAGCTAAAAAGCAGGGCGCGGGCAATGCTTCTTTAGCAGACTCCACAACCATGGGGACTATGATGATCCCTGCCCCATTAGCCTGGATAGGCCTGTTACTAGTGGTACCAACAGAGAGGTGGGACAGGGTCTTGGTCAGCTATGGTTCGCTAAGCCTGACGCTGGCATATCAGCTACGGGTCGCTGGTTGCCTGACTGGATAGCATCTTCCCCCCTACATAAACGCATAAAATTACAGTTACCACTTCTAGCTGCGCCTCAACTCATCATTATATGTCAACAGTAGTGTCTGTTATCTCAATGGCTGTCTCTTAAGCTTTTCTGATACTGGATAAGACCTAGCTCGGTTGCTGGTTCCCGGGAGTGACTTCATTACACCCGAGACATGGCCGTAAGCGTTCCACATCAGAATGTCCTTTCATCAGCACTCTACTGCTGCAGGGAGCTTCTGTTATGTCGCGGAAGCAATGTTACCTTTGGTGTCTAGCACAAGATTAATTATGTGCAAAGAATCTATGAGGATTTCAACTGAATCAACATGCACGTCTGCATTGAAAAGTTGAAACTCTTCTCTTAAAAAAGAACAGTTTTACACAGCCAAGTAACTCCATTCTGGTGACTCATCTGTTATTGCTAGCATGCCACGTATCTCTTCCCGTGCTGCAGGAAAAACGCGGACGTTCAGTTGGGTGCCGGAGTAAAAGCGCGGGTCTTGATCTGTATAGGGGGTATAGTTGTAACATGGAATGGAAAACAGTATTTCCATGTACTTCCGTGTACTTATTATGTTTCAAAATATAACTAAACGTATGAAGATTTCATAAATGCAGAGTTTTTTTTAGGAAAAAAGAAGTAATGTGATGTTTTTAGACACTGATTGTGCCCAGCTCACCATCAGCTAGGTCTAGATCTACACTACTTACCATCTGAGATGTCTAGATCTACTTGTCGATCTCGTATTCTGATTCTATGTTGCATTCTCGCTAAATTAATGTCTGAAATAACCTCCTAACTACTTCTCCCGTCGTCTACATATGTCTAGATCTACTTGGGATACATTCAAAAGCAGTGGTGTGGTCACAGGCCATGTCCATACCCCTATCTACATCATCAAAAATTGAACATTTCCCATGTTTCTCTTCCTTTTTCTCCCTCGGCATCGCTCGTAACTAAGCACTCTTTTACCATTTTGAAAAGTGTCACCGAAAACGCGGACGAAATATGTACAATCTAAATGTTACACCGGTTCTTTTACTGAAACAAACCAGAGTTGATATACCGACTCTACGTAGAAATTGGAAAACCGGAAGGCACGGGAAGAGTGATGTCTACAGAGAAGAGATACCGCGAGAAGAGTGAAGTCAGCCCGGCAGTCAGCGTTCTTGATGCGACCATCAACATTCTGCCCAGATGCACTAAGTTTGGCTGGCATCTTGCTTTTCTACACAGACTGACTGAGCTGCTTTAACAGCATTCTTCAAAGAACTGCTACATACTTTTCTTGTGCCAAGTAACTATACAGTCTCCGCAAGACTGATGGGGGCGGACACTGTGACGTGGTGAGATAAGCAGACGGTAAACCAAGCACACAAGACCTGTAAGACAAGGTTATTTTAGCACTGCTCTGTTCTGTTCATACTTGACAATTTCTCTCCGACATGGACCAGCAGCGTCAAGTCTAAACAATCTTAGTCATTTCATCAAGACCTAGAAAACACATTTTCATGACAGAGACGGGAGATAACGTTGTAGCACGTCTCAGTTAGCCAAACATTTGCAGGGACATTTCTACAGCACTACAGGAGAGAAAGCAATCTAAACATTTAGTACAAGAAACACAGAACTATACAAACAGCAACATGGAACACAAAACTAGACAGACATTAACATGGAACATAGAACTATACAAACAGCAACATGGAACGTAGAACTAGATAAACAGCAACATGGAACATAGAACTAAACAAACATCAACACGGAACACAGAACTAAACAAACATCAACACAGAACTAGACAAAAAGCAACATGGAACATAGAAATAAACAAACGGCAACATGGAACTAGACATACATCAACAAGAGAAGATGAAATTATGAAAATACTTTGATAAATGAGATAGGAGAACATATAAAAACGTTGTGAAACAAGAGAAATCATATCAGTAAAAGCAGAAATGCCCAGGATAGAGGAGATGTATTACCAGAAAAAAGAATATTTTTTGTATAAATATATGGGAATATTTTGAGCTGTAGCTGTAACCTTGACATACGAACATGTAAAAGGCCACGTGTCTGATGTTTTCTATTTTTCTACAGACACCAAGTATATGCCGGGTGATGGACATGTAGGAGAATGTGAAAGATGACGGGGGCTGGACATCCATATATATATATATAAACCAAAATATATATAATGAGACTCTTCCACATAAAACCAAACAAACAAGATGATGCATGAAGTTATACGAAGATTGAGTTATATATACATATACGTACATACCTACCAAAATACATACATGAAGCTACAGGGAGATATGAGTACATATACATGCATGGAGGTACATGAAAATGTGAGTACGTACACACACATACACAAACACACAGAGCATGCTCTATACACACAAAGAACATTAACACGACGCCTTTACTTTTATCACAAAAAATACAAACTCGATACATACAGGATGAAGAATTCTCTACATATCACGACATATACTTGATAGAAGACTATATAATGACATAAATTGTGTACAACTATCAAGTCATGATATACACTGACTACAACAAGTCCAAAACTTTGTGTGAATATGTGTGTATGTGTGAACAATAGAGATAGGGGAAAAGAAAGAGAGAGAGAGAGAGAGAGAGAGAGAGAGAGAGACTGACTTATGTACTCAATGACATGTACAAATTACACATAAAAGGGCTGACGAACGAACATTTCCTTACTTTCTCCTAATCTAAGAATGCAGCCAAGTTATGTTCGTGTATAAAACTATATACAGATAAAACTGAAACAGATCGTCTCATGTCACAAGCTGTATCTGTAGGTAACATGATCCACATCAGAAACGTGCAAACTTGGAAGAGAGAACTAAACATGGTTATACAACTTTCACTCTTTACAAGCCTAACAGCAAGTCAGGGGAGACAGCACCATTCCCCCCTCCCTCTCTCTCCTTTTTTCCCTGACTCTGTGTGTGTGTGTGAGAGAGAGAGAGAGAGTTTGTGTAAACTTTTGTATCTCGTATCTCTCTCCCCCCCTCTCAGTTATCTAACAACCAACTTCCCTGTGAGTATGGCTGGGGTATCTGGAACATGCGGGTCTGCAGATGAATTCTGTCATTCAGCACGCCAGACCAGTATACAACCATGACTCGTTGGATGCATGAACATAGCTGGTGAAAGAGTATGTTGGCCAGTAACCTAACATTAGCCTAGAAGACGATAAAACTAGAGTATGTTAGCCAGTAACCTAACATTAGCCTAGAAGACGATAAAACTAGAGTATATTGACCAGTAACCTAACATTAGCCTAGAAGACGATAAAACTAAAGTATATTGATCAGTAAGCTAACATTAGCCTAGAAGACGATAAAACTAGAGTATGTTGGCCAGTAACCTAACATTAGCCTAGAAGACGATAAAACTAAAGTATATTGACCAGTAACCTAACATTAGCCTAGAAGACGACAGAACTAGAGTATATTGATCAGTAACCTAACATTAGCCTAGAAGACGATAAAACTAGAGTATATTGACCAGTAACCTAACATTAGCCTAGAAGACGATAAAACTAAAGTATATTGATCAGTAAGCTAACATTAGCCTAGAAGACGATAAAACTAGAGTATGTTGGCCAGTAACCTAACATTAGCCTAGAAGACGATAAAACTAAAGTATATTGATCAGTAAGCTAACATTAGCCTAGAAGACGATAAAACTAGAGTATATTGACCAGTAACCTAACATTAGCCTAGAAGACGATAAAACTAGAGTATACTGATCAGTAACCTAACATTAGCCTAGAAGACGATAAAACTAAAGTATGTTGGCCAGTAACCTAACAATAGCCTAGAAGACGATAAAACTAGAGTATGTTGATCAGTAACCTAACATTAGCCTAGAAGACGATAAAACTAGAGTATGTTGACTAGTAACCTAACATTAGCCTAGAAGACGATAAAACTAGAGTATGTTGGCCAGTAACCTAACATTAGCCTAGAAGACGATAAAACTAGAATATGTTGATCAGTAACCTAACATTAGCCTAGAAGACGATAAAACTAGAGTATAATGACCAGTAACCTAACATTAGCCTAGAAGACAACACAGCTAGAGTATGTTGTATAAAGGTGTTTGTGTTAAAATGTTTTTTTTTAAAGACAGAACTACAAAAATAAGATTTTTAAGGGCATGCATCTTTCTCATTGCAACATATGCCTGTGAGACCTGGACACTTAACAAAACAGCTGAGAAACATATAAATGCCTTTGAATGTAAATTCTACAGAAGAGTTCTTCAAATATCATGAACACAAAAAAGAACAAATGTATACATACTACAAGAACTTAATATTGAAGAAAGCTGGCTAGTAAATAGTTTAGACACATTAAACATCATGATAATTTAGAGAAGACCATCTTGGAAGGGTACATAATGGGAAAAAGAAAGAGAGGAAAACCAGGGCGAAGATGGCTGCAAGACATTGTTGACTGCAAGACATCGTTGATGATCTGCAAATGTGTCGATAATAACAATCTCATGACCCCTGTGTTGATAATATCAATCACATCACCCCTGTAATGTGTCCATAATATCAATCACACCACCCCTGTAATGTGCTGATACTGTCAATCACATTATCCTATAATGTATCGATAATATCAATCACATCACCCCTGTAATGTGCTGATACTGTCAATCACATTACCCTATAATGGGTCGATAATATCAATCACACCACCCCTGTAATGTGCTGATACTGTCAATCACATTACCCTATAATGGGTCGATAATATCAATCACACCACCCCTGTAATGTGCTAATACTGTCAATCACATTACCCTATAATGTATCGATAATATCAATCACATCACCCCTGTAATGTGCTGATACTATCAATCACATTACCCTATAATGGATCGATAATATCAATCACATCACCCCTGTAATGTGCTGATACTGTCAATCACATTACCCTATAATGGGTCGATAATATCAATCACACCACCCCTGTAATGTGCTAATACTGTCAATCACATTACCCTATAACGTATCGATAATATCAATCACATCACCCTGTAATGTGCTGATACTGTCAATCACACTGCCCTATAATGTATCGATAATATCAATCACATCACCCTGTAATGTGCTGATACTGTCAATCACATTGCCCTATAATGTATTGATAATATCAATAATGTAATGTGCCGATAACTGATCACACAGCCTCACAGCGTTCGGATAAAGCTGAGAGATGAATATAATTATGAGCACTCTCATCATATCCCATGTGTTTCACTAAGAGATCGTCACAGAACCTCCTGGTGCTTGCAGCCGGTACATACTCCATGTTCGTTGTCTCAGCTGTTTCTCGCCTTGTCTACTGCCCCCAGAGCATACCTGCTCGCCTGATACATAATAAGCGTCTGATACATCTTTCACAAAACTAACCTCCATCAAACTCGCCAGCACCAGCTCAAATATAAACTAATAAGAGAAAGTGGGCAAACCCACAAGAGACAAACAGAAAACCCAGACCAACCCGACGACTTTCTTCTATTCAATGTGTTACCCGCGCTGAGTCACAGGAAAACTTGTGTTGCTTGTTTTTCCCTCACTCGATCGATATGCAGTTTGACAGGAATGGCACATACTTAAAATAACATCTGCTCTTGTTAATTAATGGGTGCTTTTTGACTGCGTGTTTGTCTGTGTGCTGGGGGTGGGGGGTCGGTAAACTGCTAAATTCACAAAATCTGCTTCTGGATCTAATTAAGATCAGTTGTGGATTATGAAAATCCACAGGACAAGAGTACTCTAGAAGATGGTGCTGAAGTGATGGTAGACTAACTGATTTTTATAAATGATTACACTGTCATTCTTCGCCTGTCCCTGCCTACACAAGATTATACTGTCTGTCAATCTCTGGTCCTCAGCGCTGACATATGGCTATAATGTCAGTGATAAATCTAACTGACGCGCTCTTTCAATTTCTCTGGAGAACCCAAAAGAAAAGAAAAAAACCCTGTTTTCTGAACATTTATATTTATCACCGTGACAAATTTAGATTTAAAGTCAACCTGTCAGGTTCAGTCTCCGCGAACTTATTTCATAATTTCAGCCTCAGTTATGTCAATGTTGGCACTGGACGTTTTCTCTGGTTGTTTCCCCTGAATTGGATACAACAGAAAAAATAGTTTCCCTCTCTCAACACTGATCTGGTGTATTTGCTGATCAACACAGAAAGGCTTCGATTCAAACAACCGCACCATTTATCCCAGTATTAATTACGTCATCGCCCTGTTTCTTAATCAAATATATTTCCAAGCATTTCTCCGTCAAACAGAAAACTTATCATTTACAGTGAAAGAATAGGTGCCTGTCTGACAGTCAGTGGGCGTCTCACCTGCACATATTAGGACAATATGAAACCACGGACTGTAGTTTTTGACAGATTCTACTCAGCTGAGTTAGTCTGGCAAATATTCAGCACTGTGCAAGGACTATGATACAGGGGCTGTACTTACTTGGTAAATACAGCCACTACAAACAAATGTGCCTACGATGTGATGAGCTGGTTTTGAGGCAGAGAGATGTCAGATGTGCGGTCTGTGTGAGCTATGCGGGCAAAGTTTAGTGAGAAGCTCCTATCATGATTGAGCCTATCCTTATCTCTCTGGCCTAACTGACCCTAGTAACAAGAGATCGTGCTTGTGTTGCTGGTATATGCTCTAGGGCAGCGTCTTCTGTCTGTACGGTTGACCCACATCTGTTGCTTCAATTATACGCCATAGGTCCGTCACTGTTTATGTAGCTGAACGGTTCTCGTCTGCTTTTGGCAGCTCCTCCCAGTCCTAATATATGACAGAAAAATCTTTCACAAATACTAGAAATATTCTTCTACCATAGTCTGTGCTCACAAGCTGGTCATATTGTATTTGCTTGCTCCAACTAGCCTAGTTTTCTATTGCAGAGATCTGTATGTAATGACTTCAACGGTCTGCTCCAACCACATTCAAATGAGCCACACACAAAAACGCACACGAGGACGTCATGAGTTGTTCCTCTTCTCTCCACTCATCACGAGCAAGGACATGATGTACTTCCCACTTTTCTACCGCCGTATGTCAGTGCTCCCATCTTCACCTGCTATTTGTTATGCCATCACTGTTTTCACTCATTCACAGCCCGCCTTCTTTTCTTTCCGCACTGTGGTGTGTTCCTTGTCCAGTGTTGGAGCTGACAGTAAGCGCTACAGATGTTGTATTAGGCTTGACTCTCTCTCGCTCTCTCTCTCTCTCTCTCTCTGAACCTTAAGTGCCCAGGGCACATGAGGCTTCCGCAAGGGTTTTCCACAAATGCCTGTCCTTCGCCTTTTTTTCTGCTCTTGCCCAGGTGAGCCCTCTATTGCTCAACATCCTTTCTGTTGTTCTTCTCCATGTCTCTTTTGGTCTACCCTTACTTCTGCTCCCCTGTGGTGTCCATCTTAGTGCTATTTTTGGTAGTGAGTTGTCAGTCATTCGGAGCACATGTCCCAACCATGACTATACGTTCAATAAGCTGACAGGATGCTGTATGATGCATACCTATACTGTATTAGGCTTGACTATACGTACAATAAGCTGACAGGATGCTGTATGATGCATATATATACTGTATTAGACTTGACTATATGTACAATAAGCTGACAGGATGCTGTATGATGCATATCTATATTGTATTAGGCTCGACTATGCGTAACAATAAGCCAGATTTCAGTTACCTCATCCATCTAAAACTTGACTAATTTATGTTTACGTCAAAAGCTCAGTCCCAGCACTCTCACAGCTAACCTTGCATTTTCTATGATAAACAAAGATTTTCCGAACAGACTGGTTGAAGTTTGTCAGTCTACTGAGCTGGTAGGAGAGAAAAAGGCTGGAGATTTTAGTCTGATAATAGTCTGACTCAAAGTGTTCGAACAGGAAAAGAAACAAATCTCACTGCTGGACGGCCAAGACGTCTTGAATAGACTGTAATCGATAAGCTTGCCTGGAAGATTAACGTTTTCGCTGTGCTGGAGGAATTTAAATGGCACGACATCTAGAAAAAAAATCCTATTTATTGACACAGCGAGCTTGTGTATGTACTGAGCTATATTTAGTAATGACATTTAAGCCAGCTCCTAACTTACAACAGCCAAAACAGATTTTAAAATATATATTAAAGTAGGCTTTCTATAACAGTCGTTCAATCTTTCAGGATCAGCATCTGCTATATGTAGCTATCTGCTATATGTAGTTATGTGTTATATGTAGCTATCCTTTATATGTTGCTATGTGTTATATGTAGCTATCTGTTATATGTAGCTCTGTGTTATATGTAGCTATGTGTTATATGTAGCTCTGTGTTATATGTAGCTATGTGTTATATGTAGCTCTGTGTTATATGTCGCTATGTGTTATATGAAAGCCACTTGACTTACTACCTTAGCACGGCACAGAACAATCACTGTACCATTATCTTGGGAAAGAATTATTAAAAGCGACGCTGGAAACACCGACAACAGCTTAGCTCACATCTCTCCCTGTATTTCAGCCACACCTATTTACTTTACACCTCCTTTCATCCTGAAGCTTGTAAGAACTCAATCCCATATTCCCAACTTCCCCGACTTCGCCGCCTATGTTAGGATAATTTGGACTTTATAGATCAGTCCAACAAATTATTAGAATTTTTCCATCATCGCCACTACCCAGAAAATGTCCTTCGGAAAGATTCAACCGCATCCAACTAGTGAGCTGCAAAGAAGGATTCAGGGAAAAAAAAACATGTACCCCATCCGACAGAGGATAAATCAGTACTTCCTTTTTGCCCGCATGGTTAGATGGTTAAGAAAATTCTTTATCGTCATCTGCCACTAATGCAACTCGATCCCGACACTTGCGACATTTTCTCTGATCTACCCCTATTAGTATACAAACAGGAACTAAATCTTAAGGATATCCTCGTCTATAGCCACCTGAAGCGGAACTCTGCATATGTTGGCACTAGAAAATGTAACCGCCCTCGATGTGTTACCTGCCCTGTAGTCTAGTAAACGAAAACGATCACCTTTCTCAAAACTATCCTCACTCTCCACGAGGGATTCACACGCGAATCCCGCAATGTGATATATGTCATTGTATGCAAAAGATCCAGGATAACTTATATTGATGAAACTGGTCTCAGATTAAGGGGACTGCATGCAGAAACATCTGTACGATATCACCCAGCAAGCTTCGAAACCAGTTCCGAATCATTTCAACGGCCCCAGTCACAAAGTCAAATCTGAGTTTCTGGTAACGGCTATCAAACAATGTCACGCAGATGATACACGCCGCCTGGCGCTTGAGAACCGCTACATTCAGGAACATGGGACTCTGGAACCATATGGTTTAAACTCGTTATTCAGCTACACCTAGCATTCTCATCTTCCACAGTCCCTCCCCACTAAGTTCCACTCCCTTTTCACTTGTTACACAGGTTCAGAACCTCCTCACAGCATCACATTACACCCCCTCTACCCTAACTATAATAACACACGTCACCGTCTCCCGGCTAGATTATCATTGTATCACTCTCTCTCCCCTCCACGGTTTCCCCACCCACCACCCTCAGTTACGACCCACCTACCACACATCCCAAGTCTGCATTTAAATACTCTCTACACTCCACCATGCGCATTTCTGTACACAGCGTCGGAGAAGCCACATCTTCTTTTACAAGTTATAACTAAGTGCTCTATTCATTTCATTCGATTTTTTGTAAACACAGCATTCATGTGAATTTATACTTTACCTCCTCCTCTCTCTGTTTCTTTGTACTGTGTGTTTTTGTATGATTAAGACTCACGCCGAACGTCACAAATGTGTATTGGTTAAGTGATAAAGCTGTTCCTATTTTTTCCTAGTTTATACATTTTTTTAAAATTTCAAAATACTGCCACTTGAGGGGAAATACGACACACCCAGCCCACGTTCTCTCTTCCATCTTCTCACACACGTTCATGACAATATCGACTTGCTGGCTGCCTCATGGGTCTCTTATCAATACTGGCGACTGCTAGTACCAGCAAGCTACCACAAAGGTGATACTATTATAACAGCTGTTAACTCTCTCAAACACAAGCACTTGTTTGCATTGCTGCGGCAGTGTTTCCCGTACACAGCCTACAACCAGCACCTCATAACACAGTTTATATGCTCATACCGAAAGCAGGTTTCCTTCCACCGTCACCAAACAGCTACATAAAAACTTAGCAGTCATACAGAGCTCATCAACGCCTGTAACGTGAATATACACTAGACTAGCTCAACAATTCTAGCTGCCTACAACGGCTTCTATTATTTGTGTGATAGTCTGTAGTGGCTAGAAAGAGATACTTGTTTATTAGCATTACACTGTAAACTAATATAAGTTACTATTTCATGTCTTTTCTCTTTCTCTGTCTCTTACACACACACACACACACGCACACACACATACATACATACATGTGCAGCAATCCATGAATGCAGCTTTACTAAAGTCCCACTGACTGACTGTCTTGACTGATCTCAACATTGCTATAAAGATCTCTCTGCCACATCTGAAGCTGCTTGCTGTAAGCTGGTATGTTCCAATTATTTGGATTAAAATGAAAATAAAAGCCTCCGCAGCCCCTCCCTTGTCGGGCCCGTTGCTACTTGAAATCATGAAAGTTAACTGTGTTTCTGCCACGATTGAAACTATTCTTCATTCACGTGACATGCCCTTTCCAGAACGTTGTCCCTCTCACAGCCTCCCTGAAAGCAACACATTCTTGAGCAAGCTGACCGGCGTCTGGCAGTGACAGACCCTCCGTGATGTCCTGAGTCCACCTGTGGCGAGGTCGCCCCTTTTCTCTTGTGTCAGACACTATAGCTTCTACTATCATCCTCTCCAAGCTACTGTGTCTCCTGATGTGGCCGAAGTATCTCAGTTTTGTACTGAAAACCAACAGGAAATTATCAGAGAATATATGTATTATATACTATCTCCAGCATGTCTTCCCGGCATATATACAAGGCACTCTTTAGCTGTACAACAGGACACAAGTAGCAGTGCTTGTACGAGTTTGTACAACATGACACAAGTAGCAGTGCTTGTACTAACGTCCCAAAATCACATGATCTCTCAATATTCTAAATTAATGCAGGTTCAGCGATGGTCACAGTTCAATTCAGAAATCTTTTCACAACATTCTTTAACAAATAACACAGCTCTAATAACTGCATTCTCAGCACAAGGATTTCAATGATCTCATGACAGGACTTCCACAGCTACCAGAATTCAAGGACCAGAAATAGACGTACTGTCAGGAAAGAGAGAGAGAGAGACACACACACAAGGAAATGAATTTTCTCGCCTGATACGAACAGATATCTAAGTATGTTCCACCTGATATTGGGATTCACTTGGATATCTTATCACTGCCATTTAATATCCGTTTAAGCTATTCTCCACTGCCACACATGACTTCTTGAAGCTTTGGTTAAACTTGAATTTGTATGTGTTATACACTAAACATGTCAAAGTCTAACATTTCTCTTCTTCTCCTCATGTTATGTTTTGGTAGGAATAAGACACCAGTCTAAATGTGAAAACTCTGTACTTTGATAATTAATAAGGCTGTTGCCATACGAATAAAGCAGTGCAATCATCTCTTGTTCTATTATATAAACTAGCACTATTTGTTCTGTGCGACAGAGTTCTTCATTAAAAAAAGTTTACAGAGTTTTAAAATTCCAAAATATTTCCTTCTAACGTGGACGTTTTCATCTGTAGACACACAGGTGATTTATTTATACTGTACCACCATGATCACGTGTATTATCTACTTCTAACGTGGACATTTTCATCTGTAGACACACAGGTGCAGCACTTATTTACAGTGCAGCACTATAATGAGGTGTATTATCTACTTCTAACGTGGACATTTTCATCTGTAGACACACAGGTGCAGCACTTATTTACAGTGCAGCACTATAATGAGGTGTATTATCTAGTTCCAGCGCGTCAAACACCTGGTCTGACACTCCTGACTTCCAACACTCGACCTGTCTTCGCTTGTGAAACACTTGAAAGTTCACGTAGAAATTGTTGCTGTTTTATTTATGTACCGCTTGAAGGAAGACCAGGAAATGTGTTATTCCCCCCCCCCCCCCCCCAACCTCTTTTTTCTTGTCAGCTCTACCTACCTGGATTATAAAGAACTCTGTTGGTCACAAAGAGATAACAATCAGGGAGAGGTAGTGTGTGAGTCAACACCGTTATAATGAGCTGGTCTGGCGGAGGAGAGCGCCCTTGCTCCCCGCGCTAGTTTGTGACTGGTCCTCACAAAACCTTGTATTCATTTCTTTTGTCCCGCGAGGTGTGCCCTTCTCTGTCTGGTGCCTGCCCGCCTGTCTGTCTGCCTGTCTGTCTGCCTGTGTGTACGGAGAGAGAAGGGAGCGGTCTATTACTTGTGGCTGCTATCTGACAGATGTAATAGTTTGCTTTGTTACTCACGAGCTCTGCTTGATGCAGTTCTCACTCATAAAACATGATACGAATACGAACGACAGCCCATGGTAATAAACTAAACTTGCTGGCACTTTTCTCTGTTTATTCGCACATCTACTGTGTCTCTGCCTACAACTTTTGGATAAGTAGTCTTTCATTCGTCTTATATTAACAATATTGCCTTACAATGATCCACAAGGACTCGTTCATCTTATACTGATTCAATGATCTTATATTCGGTCTTATAAGCATCAAATGATGTTATGTTTATCCAATGATCTTACACTGTGTCTGATACTGACCAAAGCCAGCTAAAATGAAGTCAAGGTTGTTCAGAGCCACAAGAATGTCTAGTTCTTTTATTCAAATGTGGCAGGCTCTGAGAGTCTAGTTTCCTGGAGAGCAACAATATCAACCCGGAACCATCTGAGCTCCATGTCAGTGAGATGATACTCGGCAAAACTCACAAAAGTTAATGTCCCTCTGCTTGAAAAGCGTCTCATCCGACCAAAAAGTGGCAATAATAATAGTACAGTACTGACATTTTAAGACCAGAAAGAAGATATTTAAGAACATATTTCTGCTTCTCCCAGGAGAGTCCACCGGGTGCCGGATGTTTCTCAGTACTCGAGCTATCAGCTTCAACCAAGCAAGGCGGAAATATCCTGGCCACATTTCAGCTTACTCTTTCTACAGCAACGCTTCTCAGTATTTTCTTATTGGATGAACCTCTAAAACAATGTTAAGATCTGAAGGAATCCTCATACATAAGTTATTATATCTACATGTGACGACAGGTTAACGTGATTACTGAGTTGTAGATAAAACAATGTTCAATACAGATTTGTAGGGGTTTTGGTTTTTCGTGGCTCGAAAAAGTGTTTTTTTTTTTTTTCAGTGACAATTACCTCTCTAGAATCCATACTGAAAGACCCTGATCCTGACAGAGAGACCCTGATCTTGACAGAGAGACCCTGATCCTGACAGAGAGACAATGATCCTGACAGAGAGACAATGATCCTGACAGAGAGAATCTGATCCTGACAGAGAGACCCTGATCCTGACAGAGAGACAATGATCCTGACAGAGAGACAATGATCCTGACAGAGAGAACATAATCCTGATAGAGAGACCCTGATTCTGGCAGAGACCATGATATATATATATAAGAACATACAACAATCCAATATTTCGACAAAAAGTCTTTGATCACATTCAAAATAAAAAAGAATAATAATAATAAAAACATGAAAAATAGCTGAAACATTAATTTCGCATTTTGGTCTTATTTGTAAGAAAGATTTTGTGCCTGTCTTTATATAATCTGTTTACGTGTTCTAATATAATTTGTTTACGTGTTTTGTATCCCTGGAACTATTAACATGATGTTCTTTGCAGCCGATGCGCTGAAAGTGATGAACACAAACACTGTGTCGGATGGGGAATAGGGAGCTTTTGTTTTTTTGCAGGCCTGAAGTATAGTTAATAAGCAGGGAAAAGTGTAATGCTTCTTTAGCAAATCGCTCCGCAAGGCTAAGCAGACGGGGCACCGAGGAAGAAATGAAACGGTCGGCTACAGTTCACCAACTCTGACGCCACAGACAGCTATGATTCCCTGAGCGCTGTTTCATGCTGCATCTTAAATCTCAACCGGCGGTAACCCCCTTACACTGATGTCTACAAACACAGCAAGAAAGTGAAATTTATGTCCTCGCTATCACAGCCCAGCCTTGCAATGATTAATGTGCCATCCCTCTCTCTCTCTCTCTCTACATATGTGCTTTGTTAAAATGCTACTCCCCATCAACACTCTATTCTATTTATTTGACAAGACATCCTAGCACCGTATTCCCAATGTGCCTCGGCGGCATGGAAAGGGGATTTTACCTATTTTAAAAAATTGACAAGACAAATAAAAAGCACTAATACGATAAGACTCAATCTCCAGCGCCAACCCCCCACCCCCAATTTCCCTGAAAGACAAGACAATCTCATCCAGGCATACCACCCATTCAACATTACAAACAGATGTATGCACACTGCCTGCACATTGTTAATGGTCACGATGACAACTCAGCTTACACACTGACCGCTGCTACGGAACACTGAGGCTACATCTAGTTTTCGGTGTGTCTGTATGTACCGTGCCCGTGCTGGTCTTGTGAACACAGCACAGATTCCTGTCTCGAGATGAGCTTCTCAACATTTTCTGCCCCATGCACCCCTTCCACCATATGTAAGATGTCATTTCTCCCCATCCCTCACCCATAAAAAAGTGGGGGGGGGGAGGGAGGAGGTGACGACTGCTAATAATGACAAGTAAGAAACAGAAGACAAGTGTTATGTGTTTATAAGTGCTACATAGACGACTGCACATAAGGACAAGTAATAAACAGAAGACAGAAGACAAGTGCTGCGGAGAACAAATATTCATTTAAAATTGCGAGGTCTGGACGTAAACAGACGGAAGCTGGGAGCAGTTGATGTTTGGAGCAAGATGGAGCATGGCAGAACCGACAAGAAAATAAACAAACGAAGAAGTCATGAACGAATTTACACACGAAAAAATAATTCTTCGAATAACATTAATAATACAGCTACAAGAAAAGGGATTTTCCTCTTACATTCCGTGAAGGTGACAGAGAAAGGAGAGAGAAGCGACAGACAGACACACACACAGAGGTGAGAGACACAGAGAGAGATAGAGAGCGAGAGAGGAGGAGCGCCGAAATGATGAGCGACGAGAAGAAAGAGGTACCAGAAAAAAGGACTGCGACAAAGAAGGATAAAAAGAGAGCCCAGGAAGAGAGCAACGAAACTAATGCAGAGAAAGAGAAGAGAGCGAGAGATGGAAACAGTGAGCGGTGAGAAAAGGAAGAAGTGAACGAGAGGAGAGAAGCAGGAGAGATGACGAGAAGAGGACAGAGACTGAGAGGAGAATAGGCAGAACAGGAGAAGGAGAGAAAATGACTGGGGGAGGGGGGAAAGAGAAAAAATAGAAAAGGATGGGTATATTTTATATGACTTGTACATATACATGTATACAAAGAAAGAGAGAGAGAGAGAGAGAGAGAGGGATATATTTTATACCACTCGTCCATATATTCAGAGAGAGAGAGAGAGAGTGACAGAGAGGGAGAGAGACAGAGAGAGAGAGAGAAGTTTATCGAACATCCCAATACACATATGTGCTGTTGACGAAAACACCCCCTGACCCACATAACGAACCTGTAGAACGGGCATTAGAAGACACCCCCTGACCCACATAACGAACCTGTAGAACGGGCATTAGAAAACACTCCCTGACCCACAGAACGAACCTGTAGAACGGGCATTAGAAAACACTCCCTGACCCACAGAACGAACCTGTAGAACGGGCATTAGAAAACACTCCCTGACCCACATAACGAACCTGTAGAACGGGCATTAGAAAACACCCCCTGACCCACATAACGAACCTGTAGAACGGGCATTAGAAAACACTCCCTGACCCACATAACGAACCTGTAGAACGGGCATTAGAAAACACTCCCTGACCCACATAACGAACCTGTAGAACGGGCATTAGAAAACACACTTCCTGACCCACAGTACGAATGTTTAGAAAGGGCATTAGAAAACACACTCCCTGACAAACAGAATGAACGTGTAGAAAGGGCATTAGAAAACACACTCCCTGACAATGAACGTGTAGAAAGGGCATTAGAAAACACACTCCCTGACAAACAGAATGAACGTGTAAAAAGGGCATTAGAAAACACACTAACAGAATGAACGTGTAGAAAGGGCATTAGAAAACACACTCCCTGACCCACAGAACAAACGTGTAGAATAGTAAACACTCCCTGACTCACATAACGATCGTCTACAGACACGGGGATTATAAAACACACTCCTTGACTCACATAACGAACGTGTACAGACATGGGAATTATAAAATACACTCCCTGACTCACATAACGAACGTGTACAGACACGGGGATTATAAAACACACTCCCTGACCCACAGAACAAACGTGTACAGACACGGAGATTATAAAACACACTCCCTGGCTCACATAACGAACGTGTACAGACACGGAGATTATAAAATACACTCCCTGGCTCACATAACGAACGTGTACGGACACGGGGATTATAAAACACACTCCCTGGCTCACATAACGAACGTGTACGGACACGGGGATTATAAAACACACTCCCTGGCTCACATAACGAACGTGTACGGACACGGGGATTATAAAACACACTCCCTGGCTCACATAACGAACGTGTACGGACACGGGGATTATAAAACACACTCCCTGGCTCACATAACGAACGTGTACGGACACGGGGATTATAAAACACACTCCCTGGCTCACATAACGAACGTGTACGGACACGGGGATTATAAAACACACTCCCTGGCTCACATAACGAACGTGTACGGACACGGGGATTATAAAACACACTCCCTGGCTCACATAACGAACGTGTACAGACACGGGGATTATAAAACACACTCCCTGACTCACATAACGAACGTGTAGAATAGTACTAGAAAACACACTCCCTGACTCACATAACGAACGTGTAGAATAGTACTAGAAAACACACTCCCTGACTCACATAATAATCATATATGGACACATCATTATAAAACATACTCCCTGACTCACAAAACGATTGCGTAGACACAGGCACTAGAGAAACCGCTCAACAGTACGGCCATGTTCTCACTAATCGATGAAAGGATTCTACCATGTTCCAGTTCCACTCCGAAACACGCTTTTGTCTGGAACCATTCGATCCGATCATTTCAGCAACCGGTACCAAAACCAGCATGAAATGAAATGCCGACAATAATAAGACGAGCAGAGAAAGGAGAGATATTTACTTACCACTGTGTACCGAAAGAATCCTCCACGTATTTAGCGGGCTAGATATCCAGAAATGCGCTAGACTCCTTTGTTACCCTACTATTCCTACATTTTCTTGTCAAAACATTCGGCACACGAACGACTCCGGCTGTTTTGCATAAATGTAATATGACCTTGCAGCTAACAACCAAGAGTATTTACAACTTCCTGAAAAATGTCCATCATTGACAGCAATATGTCTAAAATTTTCTTCCAGTAATTCCATTTTAACTATTTTATTTTCAGTTACCATTTTGTTTTATAGCTGCTTTGATTAATTTTGAGGTAATTAAATATAATTTAGCCAATTATGAAAGGAAAAAGTTGAATAAACTTGTCTGCTTTCGCCAAAGGTCAACATTGTATTACTGCGCACCTCTTTATGCGAGCAACGTTTGCAAGATCTTGCTCAGCTCTGTGGAGAAATCGCCATCAACACATTCTGTGCCCGACCTGCAAACATTCACCACGCACATAGCAGTAAGACAGTCTTTGTGAAATTAAAAACTATTACCATCATCAAAACGCGATGTAGGTTAAATGAAGCAGTATTTGGAGTCTAGTATCAATTATTTTCCGAGATTCGGCATGGCCATGTTATTCATGTCAAAGGTGAAAGGTCAAGCACGAATTCCAGATGATGTTCTTGTTCATTTGAATCTCATGTTATTTATTTTCAGGTTAGTTGTATCTTAACGCGGGGTACTCACCTGTGTCAGCATGGATCTGAATTCACTAGGAAGTCTGTCACACTTCGACACTTTCGATGATGATGTTTCTAAAGAAAGTAACGATCTCACAGTAGATACAGGGTAACCATTGTGATAGCATTGTTGAGTGACAGTAGATACAGGGTAACCATTGTGATAGCATTATTGGGTGACAGTAGATACAGGGTAACCATTGTGATAGCATTATTGGGTGACAGTAGATACAGGGTAACCATTGTGATAGCATTATTGGGTGACAGTAGATACAGGGTAACCATTGTGATAGCATTATTGGGTGACAGTAGACACAGGGTAACCATTGTGATGGCATTGTTGAGTGACAGTATATACAGGGTAACCATTGTGATAGCATTATTGGGTGACAGTAGATACAGGGTAACCATTGTGATAGCATTATTGGGTGACAGTAGATACAGGGTAACCATTGTGATAGCATTATTGGGTGACAGTAGATACAGGGTAACCATTGTGATAGCATTATTGGGTGACAGTAGATACAGGGTAACCATTGTGATAGCATTGTTGAGTGACAGTATATACAGAGTAACCATTGTGATAGCATTATTGCGTGACAGTAGATACAGGGTAACCATTGTGATAGCATTATTGGGTGACAGTAGATACAGGGTAACCATTGTGATAGCATTATTGGGTGACAGTAGATACAGGGTAACCATAGTGATAGCATTGTTGAGTGACAGTATATACAGAGTAACCATTGTGATAGCATTGTTGCGTGACAGTAGATACAGGGTAACCATTGTGATAGCATTATTGGGTGACAGTAGATACAGGGTAACCATTGTGACAGCATTATTGGGTGACAGTAGATACAGGGTAACCATTGTGATAGCATTGTTGCGTGACAGTAGATACAGGGTAACCATTGTGATAGCATTATTGGGTGACAGTAGATACAGGGTAACCATTGGGACAGCATTATTGGGTGACAGTAGATACAGGGTAACCATTGTGACAGCATTATTGGGTGACAGTAGATACAGGGTAACCATTGTGACAGCATTATTGGGTGACAGTAGATACAGGGTAACCATTGTGATAACATTATTGGGTGACAGTAGATACAGGGTAACCATTGTGACAGCATTATTGGATGACAGTAGATACAGAGTAACCATTGGGACAGCATTATTGGGTGACAGTGGATACAGGGTAACCACTGGGACAGCATTATTGAGTGACAGTATATACAGGGTAACCATTGGGACAGCATTATTGGGTGACAGTAGATACAGGGTAACCATTGGGACAGCATTATTGGGTGACAGTATTATTGGGTGACAGTATATACAGGGTAACCATTGGGACAGCATTATTGGGTGACAGTAGATACAGAGTAACCATTGGGACAGCATTATTGGGTGACAGTAGATACAGGGTAATCATTTTGACAATATTAAAATGGATAACCTTCAAAGAATTAACACTTTGAGCATTTCACTGCATTTATGCAGTTATATACATAATATAATTGCTTCTCTACATACCTGGTGTATTTCTTTATATCTAAGGCCATATTTGGGGCTTCGCTTTTTTTCCATGTCAGGTGACATCATCTGTCATCCATTTATATTTATATTTTGCCATCCTTTCTTTCACAATATTTTTATTTATTTCCTAGCTTGCGCTTTGCTATTCTCATTCGTTTTTCACCAGTGGTTTTCTTACATCAGACTTTCATACAAGTTCTCTATGACATCATACAAATGCTAGTAGACATACAAGTTCTCTATGACATCATACAAATGCTAGTAGACATACAAGTTCTCTATGACATCATACAAATGCTAGTAGACATACAAGTTCTCTGTGACATACAAATGCTAGGAGACATACAAGTTCTCTATGACATCATACAAATGCTAGTAGACATACAAGTTCTCTGTGACATACAAATGCTAGGAGACATACAAGTTCTCTATGACATCATACAAATGCTAGTAGACATACAAGTTCTCTATGACACCATACAAATTCTAGGAGACATACAAGTTCTCCATGACATCATACAAATGCTAGGAGACATACAGTTTCTCTGTGACATCATAAAAGTACTAGGAGACATACAGTTTCTCTGTGACATCATAAAAATACTAGGAGACATAAAGGTTCTTTGTGACATCATAAAAGTACTAGGAGACATACAGTTTCTCTGTGACATCATAAAAGTACTAGGAGACATACAGTTTCACTCTGACATCATAAAAGTACTAGGAGACATACAGGTTCTTTGTGACATCATAAAAGTACTAGGAGACATACAGTTTCTCTGTTAAACCATAAAAGTACTAGGAGATATACAGGTTCTTTGTGACATCATAAAAGTACTAGGAGACATACAGTTTCTCTGTTAAACCATAAAAGTACTAGGAGACATACAAGTTCTTTGTGACATCATAAAAGTACTAGGAGACATACAAGTTCTTTGTGACATCATAAAAGTACTAGGAGACATACAGTTTCTCTGTGATATCATAAAAGTACTAGGAGACATACAGTTTCTCTGTGACATCATAAAAGTACTAGGAGACATACAAGTTCTTTGTGACATCATAAAAGTACTAGGAGACATACAAGTTCTTTGTGACATCATAAAAGTACTAGGAGACATACAGTTTCTCTGTGACATCATAAAAGTACTAGGAGACATACAGTTTCTCTGTGATATCATAAAAGTACTAGGAGACATACAGTTTCTCTGTGATATCATAAAAGTACTAGGAGACATACAAGTTCTCTGTCACATTGTATTAAGTAATGGGAAACATACACATTCATACAAATATTGGAGAGATGAGCATGAAAGTTAGACCAGGATGTTATAGAAAGATGGAAGAAACGCTGATTTAAGATAAGAAATGAACACGGAGACAGATCTATGCTGTTTTCTGAACAGAATGAACACTTTTGTTCAGACATAAACTGTGAATGTTAATAATTGTGTATTTTTTTCCCCCCTGTTAGATTGTCTGGTGCTAGCCCATTTCTTAGCAGTGTCGGCCGGTCAGATTTAGGACAAGGTGAGTTTACTCATGCCAGACCTGACCTGACTGTCAGATGTTGAAGCTGTGTCTCCTGTCTAAGTGTGAGTGCACATATCAGTCATGTACTTTGACTGTTCTGATACAGCAGACTTCAGACATAACCTGGTCATCACAGAAGTGCAAGCACACACACACAGGGGAAGACAAGGATAAACCAAAGTGACTATAATCAAATAGTAGGGATTGTTGTGGAGGTCCAGACAAACATAATGTAATGTCAGAAACTGTTTCTTGTCTCTATAAAGTATATGATCAACAGATTGTCAAGTTATTTGAGGACAGCTAAACATATGACTTTGTTGTATATATAATGCCAGTTGTTAAAGTGCTGAGTTTGTTAGATAACAAACTTGATATAAAAAACATTCTGGCTGTTATAACATCATTGTTAAAGTGCTGAGTTTGTTAGATAACAAACTTGATATTAAAAACATTCTGGCTGTTATAACATCATTGTTAAAGGCCCGGTGGTGACAGTGAGGAAACTCTGTAGGAGAAGATTAACCAGCTTATGTGGTGGAAACAGATATTTTGTCAGACCAGACAAACAAAATTGTTCATTTGGTTACTTTCTTGTACAATATGATGGTCATACACCCATTTGGTTACTTTCTTGTACAATATGATGGTCATACACCCATTTGGTTACTTTCTTGTACAATATGATGGTCATACACTCATTTGGTTACTTTCTTGTACAATATGATGGTCATACACTCATTTGGTTACTTTCTTGTACAATATGATGGTCATACACTCATTTGGTTACTTTCTTGTACAATATGATGGTCATACACTCATTTGGTTACTTTCTTGTACAATATGATGGTCATACACTCATTTGGTTACTTTCTTGTACAATATGATGGTCATACACTCTGTTTTTCCAGTCTACACTAATGATGATTGAGACATCTGTTTTTCGAGTCTACCATGATGATGAATGAGACATCTGTTTTTCTCTAAAGTTGATGTAGACAGAGACAGGAGACATCTGTTTTTCTCTAAAGTTGATGTAGACAGAGACACAAGACATCTGTTTTTCTCTAAAGTTGATGTAGACAGAAACATGAGTTTGTTTATCTTTCATAGGTCTGTCTATTGTGCCTTCATCAGGTGATAATCAGAGCCAGCAGTCAGAGGTAAGTGTCTGTCTGTATAGTGGACATAGCAAACTGCATCTGTCTTCTCATTGTTTCATTGCTTTAGTGCTTGTCTCTTTCGTTTAGTTTTTCTATTGTCAGCATTTTGTTCTTACAGTTTTCTTAGTTTGCTCACCTGGTTATATTTATTTGCTTACTCACTTTGAGAGATATACTGTATATACATATACACATCTATACTCTGAGAAGTAGAGTTTCTGTGTTTCTCAGAAAGTAAGTCTTATACAAGATTCCGAGTACTTAAATGTTACATCGAGCCAGTTTTGTTTTATGGATGTGAAGCATGGTCCATGAATAAGAGAGTACAGTGAGAAATGTAGTTCATAAGGAGGCTGTTGAAGGTACCATGGACAGCTAAGAAAACCAACGAAGAAGTCTTAAGAAAGGTTGGAGTTAAAAGGCAAATTACAGCAAAGATCAGAGACAGACGAGCAAGATTTGTAGGACATTTTCTGAGAAGAGGAAAATTGGAACACGTTGTGGCAAATGGAAAAATTGCGGGAAGAAGAGACAGAGGAAAGCAGAGAGAGAAGTTACTGGATGGGCTGTCGGTGTGGCTAGGAAGAAAGTCACCGGTGGATCTCATAATCAAGTCTAAAGACAGGGAATTGTGGAGAGAAATGATCGCTTACGCCATGCAGCACAGCACTTGAGTGATTGATTGATTGATTGATTGATTGATTGAAGTCTTATACAGAACATGCATTATTTTCTCTTAGCCCTTGAAAAGAAAGCAGATGTCATTATGAACACATATTACTTTCTATCAGCCTTCAAAAAGTAGGTATCTCATATGGAACACACATTACTTTTTCTCAGCCCACAAAAAGTAAGTAGGTCTCATATGGAACACGCATTACTTTCTCTCAGCCCTCAAGAAGAAATTAGGTCTCATATGCTACACACATTACTTTCTCTCAGCCCTCAAGAAGTAAGTAGGTCTCATATGCTACACACATTACTTTCTCTCAGCCCTCAAGAAGTAAGTAGGTCTCATATGCTACACACATTACTTTCTCTCAGCCCTCAAAAAGGAAAGGTGGCTGGACTAAAGGCAAGAAGAGAAAGAAGATTGTGAAGGACAGTAATGCACCAAAACAGCCATTGTCTGGCTACCTGAGGTTCCTGACTGAACGCAGAGAACAGTTCCGCCAGGAGAATCCCAGTCTTTCCTTTGCTGAGATGTCCAAGCAGCTGGGCAACGAGTGGTCCAACCTGCAGCCTCACGAGAAGCAGGTCGGTTTGTTTCTGACACTGACTTGTCTGCTGGTGTGATTTTATACCATCATTACATTTAAAGTTGGTGCTAGTGGCTGTCTGTTGATTATTTTCAGGTCAGCACATGAATGAAGGAGTTCTAACTAGCCATTTCCTTTCATCTCATCTACTAGCCTTTATTGTTGCCTGTACCATTTTCTTTCGTCTCATCTACTAGCCTTTATTGTTGCCTGTACCATTTTCTTTACATCTGCACTGCAGTCATCTTGTTCTCCAGCATGGGCATATTATTCTATATTATTACATCTCTTCATGTCTTCCACATACTTCAATTTTTATATTTGTTCCACATATTTCATCTATATAGTTTTTATATTTGTTCCACATATTTCATCTATATAGTTTTTATATTTGTTCCACATACTTCATCTGTCTATTTTTTATATTTGTTCCACATACTTCAGATGTCTTAGGTTTTATATTTGTTCCACATATTTCATCTATATAGTTTTTATATTTGTTCAGCATACTTCATCTGTCTATCATGAAATACCAGAGATTAGAAATGCTAATGACACAGTACACAACACAAAAAGGAATGGAAAAGCTAATTATGTCCATCTGTAAGAATAGTGAAGAGCAAAACCTCTATTTTAGCTCATCCCGTGCGGCAGAAAAAAACATTTGTGCCAAATTAAAAGCGCGGGTTTTGATCTGTATAGGGGGTACAGTTGTAAAATTGAATGTAATGAAGTATGTCCATGTATTTCCACATTATAGTATACATATTATGCATCAAAATACCTGTAAAAGTAAGAATGAAGAGTTATTTATGAAAAAAAGAAGCGCGATGGTTTTAGCTGATAATTGTGTCCTACTTACCATCGTGTAGGCCTAGAGGTGCAATATTTACCATCGGCTATCTCTAGACCTACCTGTAGCTTGATCTGATCTCATCATGTCATAGTACGTGGCATACTCAGTACAAGAATGTCTGAAATAAAACTACTCCTTCAGTCCATTTTATAGGTCAAAATCTACTTGGGGAACATTCAAGAACACTGGTCTGGTCATAGGGCATGTCCGTATGCCTAAGAAATCACACAAAATATTGACATTTCTCCATCTAAACACTTATTTTCACTCATTTGTTAGGCACGCTTTGGACGGAACTATCTTATCTTATATCCTTCCCGTGCCGTTAAACGTCACATAGGGCTCGCAAAGTAGTTCACCAATTTTTCCTGTTTTGGCGAGTCTTTAACTCAAACCTGTTTCATTATTTACTTGCTTGTAATTATTTGCCTCCATAAAATAACCAGCACTCTCTCAACACGTGACTCGCCAACCATCAAGTACTAAAATGACATAGTTAGAAAAGCAACTTGTTAGATATTGTTAGAAATTATTTTAATGTCTTTTAAAAAACATATGTTAGAAGATCTGTATTTACAATGTATTTTTGTTTATGTATATGTCTGTGTATGTATGTGTGCATGAGTGCTATTTTATTAGGTTAATTACTTCTTCTCTTTTACTTTGAAAGTAGTAGTTAAATCTTACACTCCTTTGATATGTTTTTTTCCTAATTTAATTTGTATACTTGTATTAAATCGAGTGTGTGGGAAGAATGAAAGATGGAGTGATGAAGGGCAGAATGTAAGACGGGCCTGCGTGCCCAATTCTTTACCCTTGAAAAATAAAGATTATTCATATTCTCTTAATAATGTCCTCTTCAGAGTTTCACACGGTCTGCCTCTTTTTCTTTGGCCTGTTGTGTTCTGTTTGATAGCTTGTTTTGGACGGAACTATGACAAATCATAAATCTGACATGTGCAGTTGACATGCGAACCAAAAGGTGGATTAGATTTATGCCGAGGATTAAAAGTGATCAAATTTTTTACGCCTGCCACCGCGTGAGAAACCGGAAGCGTCAGAAGTCTGATGCCCGGTACAGAAAGATTTATGCAAAGAAAACTAAATTGACGACAACTGACAAAGCAAATAAGGTAACTGAAATATTTATCAGCGAGGAAAAATTGGAAGAGGTGAAGAGTTCTGAATATCTTGGATCATTACTAACTAATAATGGAGATACAGTGAGGGATATTAAAAGGAGGACATCTATCGCTTTTCAGAGAGTAAAACAACTAAAGAATCTGTGGAGAGGAACAGACAGAACTACAAAAATAAGATTTTTAAGAGTATGCATCTTTCCCATTGTAACATATGCCCGTGAGACCTGGACACTTAACAAAACAGTTGAGAAATGCATAAATGCCTTTCAGTGTAAATGCTACAGAAGAGTTCTTCAAATATCATGGACACAAAAAAGAACAAATACGTCCATACTACAGAACTTAATAATGAAGAAGGCTGGCTAGTAAAGTAGATTAAATGGAGAAAACTGAAATATATTGAACACATTAAACATGATAATTTAGAGATCATCTTCGAAGGGTACATAATAGGAAAAAGAAATAGAAGAAGACCAAGGCGAAGATGGCTGCAAGACATAGTTGATAATCTGCAAATGGATGCATCAGCAGCAGGGCATCTTGCTTACAACCAAGAGACCTACAGGAGAGCTGTTAGGGAGACAAAGTTCTGCAAGGAACATGCAAATATATACTGACTGACTTCATCTGTATAGTTTTTATATTTGTTCCACTTATTTCAGTTGTCTTAGGTTTTATATTTTTTCCACATACTTCAGCTGTCTTAGGTTCTGTATTTGTTCCACATACTTCATCTGTCTAGCTTTTAATGTTTTGCATTATTCCTTTGCTTAGTTTCACATATTTTGAGACCTGTCTGCCTGCTCACAGTCTCCATCATTTATTCTGTTGACCCACATTTCTAGGAGCTAAATTTTTCCTGACATCACTTTCTTTCATCTTTATCACCACAACAAAAAAGAAGCAAACTTTGTGTAGAAAGGGTCCTGGCTATGCAGAATGTCTTCAGTAAATGATCAGACATTTCAGTGGGGTTTTTTTTTTTTTCACTTTTGAACCAAGATACCCATTTCTACATCTGTGTAATTGGGACATCACCTCTGGTTAGATTCTAATCATAACCTGTTTCTACATCTGTGTGATTGGGACATCACCTCTGGTTGGATTCTAATCATAACCTGTTTCTGCATCTGTGTGATTGGGACATCACCTCTGGTTAGATTCTAATCATAACCTGTTTCTGCATCTGTGTGATTGGGACATCACCTCTGGTTGGATTCTAATCATAACCTGTTTCTGCATCTGTGTAATTGGGACATCACCTCTGGTTGGATTCTAATCATAACCTGTTTCTGCATCTGTGTAATTGGGACATCACCTCTGGTTGGATTCTAATCATAACCTGTTTCTACATCTGTGTAATTGGGACATCACCTCTGGTTAGGTTCTAATCATAACCTGTTTCTACATCTGTGTGATTGGGACATCACCTCTGGTTGGATTCTAATCATAGACCATCATTTGTGAGGCACTAGTGTTTGAGCCGCTCTGCCACCAAGGCAGAAATGTATACACAGCACTTGCTATCTGTTTCAGTCAACATGTTATAGGAGAGAACTGTTAGAAATGCCAGGCACAGGAGCTGTGAAGCTGACAAGATTTCTCATCAAAATCAGTTTATCAGCTAACTGTGTTTGCTTTGTCTTAGAGTAGTTGGCTAGTGGACACACACAGATACTGGCTACATCTTGCCTCTGTCAGAAATGTGCACACACAAGCAATAATAAATATTTGAGTGATAGAAATCAGCTCAGTATTTTAATTAGAGATAGTAAATAAAGTCAGTATTTTAATTAGAGATAGTAAATAAAGTCCGTATTTTAATTAGAAATAGCAATAATAAATTCAGTATTTTAATTACAAATAGCAATAATAAAGTCAGTGTTTTAATTAGAAATAGTATTAAAGTCAGTTTCTCCTTAAATTAAGGAGAGAAAAAAAAAATGACATTTTGCTTTCTAGACAGATGGTGAGAATATTAGCACCAGAAAGTATTGAACAGTAGGAGGGATATAGCAAAGATGATTAGAGAGGTGAGAGTGTAAGTCAGTAGAGAACAGACAAAGATGATTGTAGCATTGCTATAGAGAGTAGACATGCCACATGATAGAATTTGAAAGTGATTTTCTAATAATTTGATCTGTTCAGTCTGAGAATGTTGTTCTTATGTTGGTCTGTTCATGCAGCGTTACTTGGATGAAGCCGAGAGAGACAAAGAGAAATACATGAAGGATCTGGAAGCTTATCAGAAAACAGACTCTTACAAGACATTCCGTCAGCAGTTTGAGAAGAAAACTAAAGGTCAGAGCGGATTTGAGCTTAATTCAGAGAAGTTTCTGTAAGAGGTTGCTGATGAGAGTTTTCTATCTTGTCAGAATTTAGTTGTGTCACATTTTGGGGTCTTATCAGAGTTTAGTGTCTCAGACAGTTGTGTGACAGTTTGGAGTCTTGCCAGAGTTTAGTGTCTCAGAAAGTTGTGTGACAGTTTGGAGTCTTGCCAGAGTTTAGTGTCTCAGAAAGTTGTGTGACAGTTTGGAGTCTTGCCAGAGTTTAGTGTCTCAGAAAGTTGTGTGACAGTTTGGAGTCTTGCCAGAGTTTAGTGTCTCAGAAAGTTGTGACAGTTTGGAGTCTTGCCAGAGTTTAGTGTCTCAGAAAGTTTTATCACAGTTTGGTCCCTCAGAATTTCTTGTAAGAATTTGATGTCTCAGAAAGTTGTGTGACACTTTGGTGTCTTGTCAGAGTTTAGTTAGTGTCTCAGAAAGTTGTATGGTTGTATTTTCAGTGGGTAACATGTTTTGTCAATTCTTTGAATATCTGACTATTTAGAGTTTCAGTTAGCTTTCATCATAAGTATATTTCAGACGATTGAGTGTGAGAATGTACTAGTCTCATGCCGTGAAAATACATATTTGATTATAAGTGTTTGATTTGTACACTATCTTTACTGTAGAATGTACTAGTTTCTTGCCATGTACACATTTGATTATAAGTGTTTAATTTGTACACCATCTTTACTGTAGAATGTACTAGTTTCATGCCATGTACACATTTGATTACAAATTTTTGATTTGACTTGTAGAAGATGGAGAAAACTCAGGCCTGCAAGTGGCTGGTGGTGCTGGTGGTGCTGGTGGTGGTGGAGATGAGGAGGAGTCTGGTACCTTTGATATACCAATATTTACAGAAGAGTTCTTAGATCACAATAAAGGTAGGTACTTCTTTCTCTCTCCCTGTCTCCCTCTCTCTCCCTGTGTCTCCCTCTCTCTCCCTGTGTCTTCCTCTCTCTCCCCCTGTGTCTCTCTCCCTGTGTCTTCCTCTCTCTCCCTGTGTCCCCCTCCCTCTCCCTGTGTCCCCCTCCCTCTCCCTGTTTCTCCTCTCTCTCCCTGTCTCCCTCTCTCTCCCTGTGTCTCCCTCTCTCTCCCTGTGTCTTCCTCTCTCTCCCTGTGTCTTCCTCTCTCTCCCTGTGTCTCCTCTCTCTCTCTGTGTCTCCCTCCCTCGCCATGTGTCTCCCTTTCTCACTCATACATACAAAGTTTACAGAAACATAACTCTTCTCTTCACTTGTGTCTCTCATACAAACATAAAGACAACTTGCAGACTCTCATACAAACATCTTTTAACTTGTGACTCTCATACAAACATAAAGATAACTTGAAGAGCTTATACAAACACCTCTTCTCTTCACCTCACTTGTGTCTCTCATACAAACATAAAGACAACTTGAAGAGTTTATACAAACAACAAAATAGCAGAACATGAGTGCAGTGGTTAGTGAGGGTTGTGTACGAGCTTATTGTACAGTGGTTATGGAGTGGCTGTGTTTATTTCTTGTGTTGTCAGCCAGGGATGCTGAACTTCGTCAGCTGAGAAAACAGACAACAGAGTTGGAGGAGCAGAATGCAATACTCAGCAAACACACAGACAACATGAGACAGGCTGTAGAAAGGTGAGAAGTTTTACTTGTGCTCTCTCTCTCTCTCTCTCTTTTAATACTGCTTTTCTATAAATTTGTTCGTTTTGAATGAATGTGAGAATGCAGGTTTTTTTCATGTTGTTGCATAAATCAGAGTGTGGAGTGTGTGGACATGACATAAGTTTATTATTTATTTATGTAATCATTTAATGTGTCTTCATGATTATTATGCTCATTAACAAATGCTGATGGACTGTGACTGAGTGAAAGCTGTATGATGAAGGGCAGAATGGTAGAGGGGCCTGCGTGCCCAATTCTTAACCTTTTGAAAATAAAGTATTTTCGTTCGTTTTCTCTCTCTCTTTCACCTGAGCATGTGAAATTACAGCACCTGAGATGACAGTGTTAGATGGACAACACCCTGACCTATATCCTTGGGTTGCTCGTGATATCACAACCTTACTGGCGAGGCAAGGGTTGGCCAGCACTTAGTAGTGATTTAGTGTATTGTGAAGTGTGGTCTGTGACAATAGTCTGACTTGTCATCACTCATAATGCTCGAGTTACCTCCCCAGCATGGCCACAGGGGGAGATGTTCCAACAACAGCAGCACATAGACTTGCTGCCAACATCATCAGCTAGAGCAGTTTGTTTCTGTGATGTTCATGTGTCTCTCACTGGCTCTCATGTGTCTGTCACTGTCCCTGATGTGTCTGTCACTGTCCCTGATGTGTCTGTCACTGGCCTTGATGTGTCTCTCACTGGCTCTTATGTGTCTGTCACTGGCCTTGATGTGTCTGTCACTGGCCTTGATGTGTCTGTCACTGGCTCTTATGTGTCTGTCACTGTCCCTGATGTGTCTGTCACTGGCCTTGATGTGTCTCTCACTGGCTCTTATGTGTCTGTCACTGGCCTTGATGTGTCTGTCACCAACCCTGATGTGTCTGTCACCAGCCCTGATGTGTCTGTCACAAACCCTGTTGTGTCTGTCACCAACCCTGATGTGTCTGTTACCAACCCTGATGTGTCTGTCACTGGCCCTGATGTGTCTGTCACTGGCTCTTATGTGTCTGTCACTGGCCCTGATGTGTCTGTCACTGGTTCTCATGTGTCTGTCACTGGCCTTGATGTGTCTGTCACTGGCCTTGATGTGTCTCTCACTGGCCTTGATGTGTCTCTCACTGGCTCTAATGAGTCTGTCACCCACACTGATGTGTCTGTCACCCACACTGATGTGTCTATCACCCGCACTGATGTGTCTATCACCCGCACTGATGTGTCTATCACCCGCACTGATGTGTCTATCACCCACACTGATGTGTCTGTCACCCACACTGATGTGTCTGTCACCCACACTGATGTGTCTATCACCCGCACTGATGTGTCTATCACCCACACTGATGTGTCTATCACCCACACTGATGTGTCTATCACCCACACTGATGTTTCTTTCACCGGCCCTGCACTCTTTTATCTATAATACTCACATTTTTTAAATATTTTCCCCCCACTATTTTGCTTGCAGCTGTGCATGCATATTCTGGTGTGCCTAGCTCTGCAGGACACCATAATTTTTCAGAAGCTGTTGGCTTGACTGGAGGTCACACACTGGCAACCTGTCAGTATGTTTCTTGTCTCCTCCCTCTTTGGTGTCAGCAGCTGGAGATAGAAGTGAAATGTTTATTTCTTGTTAATCAACATATTTGTCAACTTGAATGTGATTTGAAGAGAGATTAGCATTGATATATATGTGTGTGTGATATGTGGCTTTCTGTAGTGTATATGTGGTGACATTGAACAGATATGTTGTGTGGGTTGATTATGTGTATGTGATGATACGCTGGAGAGTTTTTCTTGTTTCTTAGACTGGAGATAGAGGCATCGCAACAAAGGCAGACCAACCAAGCCCTCTCAGCTCATCTTGATGCTCTGCGTGCCTGTCTGACCACTTCCTTCAGTTCTATGCCATTACCAGGTACTGTATGGTTACCTCTCTCTCACTCTCTTTCTTTCTTTCTATCTCAGCTCATTTTGATGCTTGTCTGACCACTTCCTTCAGTTCTATGCCATTACCAGGTACTGTATGGTTACATGTCTCTCTCTCTCTCTCTTATGCTTGTCTGTTTACTTCCTTCAGTTCTGTGCCATTACCAGGTACTGTATGGTTACATGTCTCTCTCTCTCTCTCTCTCTTATGCTTGTCTGTTTACTTCCTTCAGTTCTATGCCATTACCAGGTACTGTATGGTTACATGTCTCTCTCTCTCTCTCTCTTATGCTTGTCTGTTTACTTCCTTCAGTTCTGTGCCATTACCAAGTACTCCGTGTTAGTCTTTCGCTTCACATTCTGTCTCTCTGTGTCTTTCTTACTGTCTGTCATGATTGATCTGTCTCTCTCAGCCCCTGCCTGTCTCTCCCAGTGCCTGCCTTTCAATGCCTGCTAGATTCTCTCAATATCTGCCTCTCTGTCACTGCCTGCTTGTCTCTCAATGTCTGTTTGCCTCTCATTATCTGTCTGTCTCTCTCATTTTCTGTCTGTCTCTCTCACAGCCTACCTGTCTCTCACTGTCTTCCTCTCACTGTCTCTCTCTCTCTCTCACTGTCTGTCTGTCTTTCTCTCTCAAAAAAAGTAAATCAATCTGGAAAGCGATTAATACTCTTATAAATAAAAGGAAGCAAACTGACCCACAAACACTTAATGGTGAACATACTTGCACTAACTTCAGTGAACATTTTAGGGAAGAAATTAGTATTCTAAAATCTTCGTTACCGACCCCTAATTGCGACCTGAGCGTGTTGAAAACTTTCAGCGACAGTAAATGTGTAAAGCTAAAACAAATTAATATTCCTTTCCTCACAGTTGTTGAGGTTTATAACTACATCCGGCCCTTAAAGAACACTAACTCAGCAGGACGTGATGACATTAGTAACAAGATACTACGCTACGCTGCACCAGTTATCACAGACACACTAACATACATGTACAATTTGTGCATTGACAAACAATATTTCCCTGATGCTTTTAAACTCGCCAAAGTTTTTCCTCTTTTTAAATCTGGACAGACTAGTGACCTCTCAAACTATAGACCCATATCCATTCTGTCATCACTATCTAAACCTCTTGAAAAGCATATACAAAAGTTAACACTGCTCCACATGCAAGAAAACAATCTACTAATAGACGATCAGTCAGGTTTTAGACCAAATCACTCCTACCACAGCATTAACTAAAACGACAGAAAGCTGGCTGTCTAATGTAAATGATGGAAAATTGTGTGGTGCCATCTTTGTTGATTTCAAGAAAGCCTTCGATATGATTGATCATGAAATTCTTACAAAAAAGTTGGAAGGCTATAGATTACACCCTGACCTAACAAAATTTATAACATCTTTTCTCTCAGGTATAAAACAAGTAGTTTGCTTTAGAAACAAAGTATCTGACTCTTCTATGGTTGATACTGGTATTCCTCAAAGCTCCATTCTTGGTCCTCTTCTCTTTGCTACCTATATTAACAACCTACTACTACATTTAAAGCACTCTTCATGTGGTCTTTTCACTGATGACTGTACTGTTTACAATAGTGACTATGACATCAATAAACTACAGACAACGCTCCAAAATGATATAAACAGTTTGATTAAATGGAGTAATAAAATTGGTATGTTGATAAACACCAACAAAACAAAATCCATGTTCATCACTACAAGACAGAAACTGCAGAATGCAACAAAAACTTCACCACAGCTTTGTGCTGGGACTAAGGCAATAGAAAATGTTCATGAACATAAAACCCTAAGACTCATCATTGATTCGCTTTTAACTGTATGGTTACATGTCTCTCTCTCTCTCTCTTATGCTTGTCTGTTTACTTCCTTCAGTTCTGTGCCATTACCAGGTACTGTATGGTTACATGTCTCTCTCTCTCTCTCTCTTATGCTTGTCTGTTTACTTCCTTCAGTTCTATGCCATTACCAGGTACTGTATGGTTACATGTCTCTCTCTCTCTCTCTCTTATGCTTGTCTGTTTACTTCCTTCAGTTCTGTGCCATTACCAAGTACTCCGTGTTAGTCTTTCGCTTCACATTCTGTCTCTCTGTGTCTTTCTTACTGTCTGTCATGATTGATCTGTCTCTCTCAGCCTCTGCCTGTCTCTCTCAGTGCCTGCCTTTCAATGCCTGCTAGATTCTCTCAATATCTGCCTCTCTGTCACTGCCTGCTTGTCTCTCAATGTCTGTTTGCCTCTCATTATCTGTCTGTCTCTCTCATTTTCTGTCTGTCTCTCTCACAGCCTACCTGTCTCTCACTGTCTTCCTCTCACTGTCTCTCTCTCTCTCTCACTGTCTGTCTGTCTTTCTCTCTCAAAAAAAGTAAATCAATCTGGAAAGCGATTAATACTCTTATAAATAAAAGGAAGCAAACTGACCCACAAACACTTAATGGTGAACATACTTGCACTAACTTCAGTGAACATTTTAGGGAAGAAATTAGTATTCTAAAATCTTCGTTACCGACCCCTAATTGCGACCTGAGCGTGTTGAAAACTTTCAGCGACAGTAAATGTGTAAAGCTAAAACAAATTAATATTCCTTTCCTCACAGTTGTTGAGGTTTATAACTACATCCGGCCCTTAAAGAACACTAACTCAGCAGGACGTGATGACATTAGTAACAAGATACTACGCTACGCTGCACCAGTTATCACAGACACACTAACATACATGTACAATTTGTGCATTGACAACAATATTTCCCTGATGCTTTTAAACTCGCCAAAGTTTTTCCTCTTTTTAAATCTGGACAGACTAGTGACCTCTCAAACTATAGACCCATATCCATTCTGTCATCACTATCTAAACCTCTTGAAAAGCATATACAAAAGTTAACACTGCTCCACATGCAAGAAAACAATCTACTAATAGACGATCAGTCAGGTTTTAGACCAAATCACTCCTACCACAGCATTAACTAAAACGACAGAAAGCTGGCTGTCTAATGTAAATGATGGAAAATTGTGTGGTGCCATCTTTGTTGATTTCAAGAAAGCCTTCGATATGATTGATCATGAAATTCTTACAAAAAAGTTGGAAGGCTATAGATTACACCCTGACCTAACAAAATTTATAACATCTTTTCTCTCAGGTATAAAACAAGTAGTTTGCTTTAGAAACAAAGTATCTGACTCTTCTATGGTTGATACTGGTATTCCTCAAAGCTCCATTCTTGGTCCTCTTCTCTTTGCTACCTATATTAACAACCTACTACTACATTTAAAGCACTCTTCATGTGGTCTTTTCACTGATGACTGTACTGTTTACAATAGTGACTATGACATCAATAAACTACAGACAACGCTCCAAAATGATATAAACAGTTTGATTAAATGGAGTAATAAAATTGGTATGTTGATAAACACCAACAAAACAAAATCCATGTTCATCACTACAAGACAGAAACTGCAGAATGCAACAAAAACTTCACCACAGCTTTGTGCTGGGACTAAGGCAATAGAAAATGTTCATGAACATAAAACCCTAAGACTCATCATTGATTCGCTTTTAACTTGGAATTCTCACGTACATAACCTAACAAACTTGATTGCACAGAAAGTTAACCAACTAGCCAAAATTAAATACTTTATCGACAAAGACGCAAGAAAGATATACTACATATCACACATACAAGCATACTTAGATTACTGTTCCACAATCTGGGATGGATGCTCAGTCTCAAACACAAAAAGGCTCCACTCACTTCACAAGCGAGCATTAAATCTTATTTGTGACAAACACCCAGTACAGACTGTAGATCAGCACAAACAACTCAAAATTCTACCCCTCAAAAATAGAATCATTTTTAACAAAGTTAAGTTTGTTCAGAGAATTCTGTCGCACAATGCTCCGCCTTACTTGTGGTCAGTGTTTACGTACAACACTAAACATAGCCAGCATTTAAAAAACTGTCTTCTTCCTAAACCCAGGATTGATCTGTACAAGAAAAGCCTTGCATACTCTGCAGTACAGCTCTGGAACACCCTCCCCTACCATTTAAAATCCATTGGTAATACTTCATCCTTTAACTCAAACCTGTTTCATTTTTTACTTCCTTGTAATTATATGCCTCCATAAAATAACCAGCACTCTCTCAACACGTGACTCACCAACCATCAAGTACTAAAATGACATAGTTAGAAAAGCAACTTGTTAGATATTGTTAGAAATTATTTTAATGTTTGTTAAAAAAGCATATGTTAGAAGATCTGTATTTACAATGTACGTTTGTTTATGTATATGTCTGCGTGTGTATGTGTGCGTGAGTGCTATTTTATTAGGTTAATTACTTCTTCTCTTTTACTTTGAATGTAGTAGTTAAATCTTACACTCTTTTGATATGTTTTTCCCTAATTTAATTTGTATATTTGTATTAAATGAAATGTGTGGGAAGAATGAAAGATGGAGTGATGAAGGGCAGAATGTAAGACGGGCCTGCGTGCCCAATTCTTTACCCTTAAAGATTATTCATTCATTCATTCTCATTGTCTGTCTTTGTCTCTCACTGTCTGTCTTTGTCTCTCTTACTGTCTGCCTGTCTCTGTCTCACCATCTGTCTCTCTCTCTTACTGCCTGCCAGTCTCTCTTACTCTCTGTCTCGGTGTCTGCCTGTCTCTCACTGTCTGTCTCTCTGTTTGTCTGTCTGTCTCTGTCTCTCAATGTCTGCCTGTCTTTCACTGTCTGTTTCTCTTACTATTTGTCTGTCTGTCTCTGCCTCACTGCCTGCCTGTCTCTCACTGCCTGCCTGTCTCTCACTGTCTGTCTTGTCTCTTACTCTGTCTTCTGTGTCTGTTTTCTCACTATTGACTGCTTTTATCTTTCTTAACCTCCATCATCCCCAGACTATCCTCACGTCACATCAAGTTATATTTCTCTCAGGTATAAAACAAGTAGTTTGCTTTAGAAACAAAGTATCTGACTCTTCTATGGTTGATACTGGTATTCCTCAAAGCTCCATTCTTGGTCCTCTTCTCTTTGCTACCTATATTAACAACCTACTACTACATTTAAAGCACTCTTCATGTGATCTTTTCACTGATGACTGTACTGTTTACAATAGTGACTATGACATCAATAAACTACAGACAACGCTCCAAAATGATATAAACAGTTTGATTAAATGGAGTGATAAAATTGGTATGTTGATAAACACCAATAAAACAAAATCCATGCTCATCACTACAAGACAGAAACTGCAGAATGCAACAAAAACTTCACTACAGCTTTGTGCTGGGACTAAGGCAATAGAAAATGTTCATGAACATAAAACCCTAAGACTCATCATTGATTCGCTTTTAACTTGGAATTCTCACGTACATAACCTAACAAACTTGATTGCACAGAAAGTTAACCAACTAGCCAAAATTAAATACTTTATCGACAAAGACGCAAGAAAGATATACTACATATCACACATACAAGCATACTTAGATTACTGTTCCACAATCTGGGATGGATGCTCAGTCTCAAACACAAAAAGGCTCCACTCACTTCACAAGCGAGCATTAAATCTTATTTGTGACAAACACCCAGTACAGACTGTAGATCAGCACAAACAACTCAAAATTCTACCCCTCAAAAATAGAATCATTTTTAACAAAGTTAAGTTTGTTCAGAGAATTCTGTCGCACAATGCTCCGCCTTACTTGTGGTCAGTGTTTACGTATAACACTAAACATAGCCAGCATTTAAAAAACTGTCTTCTTCCTAAACCCAGGATTGATCTGTACAAGAAAAGCCTTGCATACTCTGCAGTACAGCTCTGGAACACCCTCCCCTACCATTTAAAATCCATTGGTAATACTTCATCCTTTAACTCAAACCTGTTTCATTTTTTACTTCCTTGTAATTATATGCCTCCATAAAATAACCAGCACTCTCTCAACACGTGACTCACCAACCATCAAGTACTAAAATGACATAGTTAGAAAAGCAACTTGTTAGATATTGTTAGAAATTATTTTAATGTTTGTTAAAAAGCATATGTTAGAAGATCTGTATTTACAATGTACGTTTGTTTATGTATATGTCTGCGCGTGTATGTGTGCGTGAGTGCTATTTTATTAGGTTAATTACTTCTTCTCTTTTACTTTGAATGTAGTAGTTAAATCTTACACTCTTTTGATATGTTTTTCCCTAATTTAATTTGTATATTTGTATTAAATGAAATGTGTGGGAAGAATGAAAGATGGAGTGATGAAGGGCAGAATGTAAGACGGGCCTGCGTGCCCAATTCTTTACCCTTAAAGATTATTCATTCATTCATTCTCATTGTCTGTCTTGTCTCTCACTGTCTGTCTTGTCTCTCTTACTGTCTGCCTGTCTCTGTCTCACCATCTGTCTCTCTCTCTTACTGCCTGCCAGTCTCTCTTACTCTCTGTCTCGGTGTCTGCCTGTCTCTCACTGTCTGTCTCTCTGTTTGTCTGTCTGTCTCTGTCTCTCAATGTCTGCCTGTCTTTCACTGTCTGTTTCTCTTACTGTTTGTCTGTCTGTCTCTGCCTCACTGCCTGCCTGTCTCTCACTGCCTGCCTGTCTCTCACTCTCTCTCTCTCATCAAGTACTTCACACAATAACTCTCTGTCATCAAACACTTCGCACAATCTCTCTCTCATCAAGCACTTCACACAATCATTCTGTCTCATCAAGAACTTCACACAGTCACTCTCTGTCATCAAATACTTCACACAATCTCTCTCATCAAGCACTTCACACAGTCACTCTCTCTCATCAAATACAATCTCTCTCATCAAGCACTTCATACAATCATTCTGTCTTATTGAGCACTTCATGCAATCTCTCTCTCATCAAGCACTTCACACAATCATTCTGTCTCGTCAAGCACTTCATAAATCTCTCTCACCAAGTACTTCACACAATCTCTCTCATCAAACACTTCACACAATCATTCTGTCTCATCAGGCACTTCACACAATCACTCTCTCATCAAGCACTTCACACATTCACTGTCTCTCATCAAATACTTCACACATTCTCTCTCATCAAGCACTTCACACAATCTCTTCACTTAATCATTCTGTCTCATCGAGCACTTCATACAATCTCTCTCTCATCAATCACTTACACAATCATTCTGTCTCATCAAGCATTTCATACAATCTCTCTCATCAGGCATTTCACACAATCATTCTGTCTCATCAAGCACTTTACACAATCATTCTGTCATCAAACACTTCACTCAATCTCTCACATCAAGCACTTCACACAATCTCTCTCATCAAGCAATTCACACAATCATTCTGTCTCATTGAGCACTTCATACAATCTTTCTCTCATCAATCACTTCACACAATGATTCTATCTCATCAAGCACTTCATACAATCTCTCTCATCAAGCACTTCACACAGTCTCTATCTCATTAAGCACTCCACACAACCGTTCTGTCTCATCAGTCACTTCACACAATCACTCTGTCATCAAACACTTCACTCAGTCTTTCTCATCAAGCACTTAACACAATAATTCTGTCTTGTCAAGCACTTCACACAACTGCTCTCTGTCATCAAAGACATCATACAGTCTCTCTCATCAAGTACTTCACACAATCATTCTGTCTCATCAAGTACTTAACACGATCATTCTGTCTCATCAACCACTTCACACAATCATTCTGTCTCATCAAGCACTTCACACAATCATTCTGTCTCATCAAGCACTTCACACAATCATTCTGTATCATCAAGCACTTCACACAATCACTCTCTGTCATCAAACACTTGACACAATCTCTCTCATCAAGCACTTCACACAATCATTCTGTCTTATCAAGCACTTCACACAATCACTCTATACCGTCATGCACTTCACACAATCATTGTGTCTTGTCAAGCACTTCACACAATCACTCTCTGCCATCAAACACTTCACACAATCATTCTGCCTCATCAAACACTTCACACAGTCACTCTCTCTCTCTCTCTCTCATCAAGCACTCTTCACAATCACTCTCTGTCATCAAACAAACAATCTCTCTATCATCAAAAATTTCACACAATCACTCTCTCTATAAAGTCTGTTTGTTCTTTCATTCTCTCACATCAAACACTTCACACAGTCACTCTCTCTTCTATCATCAAACACTTCACACAATCACTCTCTCTTTTATCATCAAACACTTCACACAATCACTCTCTCTTCTATCATCAAACACTTCACACAATCGCTCTCTCTTCTATCATCAAACACTTCACACAATCACTATACATCCTAGGTACTGGGGAACTGCCCACACTGGAGACTATTGACACTTATATGGCTAAACTACACAGTTTAATACTGGATTCACCACAAGATAATGAACAACTGATTGCTACTGTGAGAGAGATTGTTGGAAAGATAAGTATAGAATTGTAAGTAAATCCTGATCTATATCATGGTCTGTATATCACCCATACTCTAGCTCAGATGAAAAGTGTTACATACAAGTTTTGAGAATGTAGATAAAGATTGGCTTTACTGCTAACATTAAAGTAACTCGGCAACAGTAAGTATATTTGATAAAGTATGTACAGACTGGCTGATTGTCTGTTATCTTTGATCAGCGTGTGGAAGAGGTTAACTGTTCTGTGTATCAAGATAGAAGTGTCTGTCTTGTTCTTTATAGCAGCTGATGTGAGAGGCTGTTTTATTGGTGCATCTTGACCAGACCAGACCAGACCCACAGACTGATCATGTCTGGAAGCAACAACGCAGGCTCTCTGCATCATCATGACCAGCCATGTGATATAGAAATATAGATATTTAAATGTCAGTCTACAGCGACATTGTGACCAGCCATGTGGTATATCCTGTTGTCCATGACAACAAAACAAAATCAGTTTAGATTAGTTCTAGTTAGATTAGTTCTAGTTAGATTAGTTCTAGTTAGATTAGTTCTAGTTTGTTGCTCTCTTCAGATACACTGTGAAAATGTTAGTGACATACCTGTTATTGTGAAGCCTGTGTGTACATTCACTAGGATGAGTATATGTGTGTGTACATTCATCAATACAAGTACGTGTGTGTGTGCATTCTCAAAACAAACATGTGTGTGTACATTCAACAAGACAGTCATGTGTTTACACTGATCAAACAATTATGTGTGTAAATTCATCAAAACAATCATGTGTGTACTTTCATCAAGACAGTTGTGTGTACATTTATCAAGATGAGCATGTGTGTATATTCATCAAGACTGTCACATGCACACTCAAGACAGCTATGTGTACATTTAAGATGAGCATGTGTGTATATTCATCAAGACTGTCACATGCACACTGAAGACAGCTATGTGTACATTTAAGATGAGCATGTGTGTATATTCATCAAGACTGTCACATGCACACTCAAGACAGCTATGTGTACATTTAAGATGAGCATGTGTGTATATTCATCAAGACTGTCACATGCACACTGAAGACAGCTATGTGTACATTTAAGATGAGCATGTGTGTATATTCATCAAGACTGTCACATGCACACTCAAGACAGCTATGTGTACATTTAAGATGAGCATGTGTGTATATTCATCAAGACTGTCACATGCACACTCAAGACAGCTATGTGTACATTTAAGATGAGCATGTGTGTATATTCATCAAGACTGTCACATGCACACTGAAGACAGCTATGTGTACATTTAAGATGAGCATGTGTAATGAAAACACTGACACAAGAAAACATTTATGTGATGTAGATAGTGTTCTTGGTTGTGTGTGGTCCTAGTGTTCTTGGTTGTGTGTGGTCCTAGTGTTCTTGGTTGTGTGTGGTCCTAGTGTTCTTGGTTGTGTGTGGTCCTAGTGTTCTTGGTTGTGTGTGGTCCTAGTGTTCTTGGTTGTGTGTGGTCCTAGTGTTCTTGGTTGTGTGTGGTCCTAGTGTTCTTGGTTGTGTGTGGTCCTGACAGTGTAAGTGAGCTTCCATGTACTGCTTGTCTGTTTCCTCACCTCCAGCACAAGTAGTTGGGCATGTATGTAGTCTGTATTTGAGAGAACAGTCTCTGAAAGAGCCTTATTTGTTCCCTGAGATGTTTAGACATTTGTGAGAGATATAATATGAGTTAACTGTAGAAGCAAACATGTTGTAGGTCTGGTCTTGGCTGTATACAGAAAAATGTCCTATCTGTTCTTAGCCTCAGTGTCCTGACATGTGTGCTGCTGCTGCTAGGAGGACTCTGTCAGTAGGACATGTGCCTGCTTCAGCTGCTTCATGTTTCCTGGGATGTTTTCATTACTCTGTGCTCTTTACCTCCATGAACTCATAGCTTCCCATGACACTTTTCTCTTTAAGATCTGATGATGAAATCATAGCTTCCCATGACACTTTTCTCTGTAAGATCTGATGATGAAATCATAGCTTCCCATGACACTTTTCTCTTTAAGATCTGATGATGAAATCATAGTTTCCCATGACACTTTTCTCTTTAAGATCTGATGATGAAATCATAGCTTCCCATGACACTTTTCTCTGTAAGATCTGATGATGAATTCATGACTTCCCATGACACTTTTCTCTTTAAGATCTGATGATGAAATCATAGTTTCCCATGACACTTTTCTCAGGTAAGATCTGATGACAGCCTTTGAAAGCACAAGATTATCTTCAAAATCCGGAGTAAAACTTGATATTATAAGAAAACACCAGTGTAAGAATAAGATTTGAGATTATAACAAGACACCAGAGTAAGAGTAAGACTTGAGATGATAAGAAAACACCAGAGTAAGACTTGAGATGTTAAGAAAGCACCAGAGTAAGAGTAAGACTTGAGATGATAAGAAAGCACCAGAGTAAGAGTAAGACTTGAGATGATAAGAAAGCACCAGAGTAAGAGTAAGACTTGAGATTATAAGAAAACGCCAGAGTAAGAGTAAGACTTGAGATGATAAGAAAGCACCAGAGTAAGAGTAAGACTTGAGATGATAAGAAAACACCAGAGTAAGAGTAAGACTTGAGATGTTAAGAAAACACCAGAGTAAGACTTGAGATGTTAAGAAAACACCAGAGTAAGAGTAAGACTTGAGATGTTAAGAAAACACCAGAGTAAGAGTAAGACTTGAGATGATAAGAAAACACCAGAGTAAGAGTAAGACTTGAGATGATAAGAAAACACCAGAGTAAGAGTAAGACTTGAGATGATAAGAAAACACCAGAGTAAGACTTGAGATGTTAAGAAAACACCAGAGTAAGAGTAAGACTTGAGATGTTAAGAAAACACCAGAGTAAGAGTAAGACTTGAGATTATAAGAAAACGCCAGAGTAAGAGTAAGACTTGAGATGTTAAGAAAGCACCAGAGTAAGAGTAAGACTTGAGATGTTAAGAAAGCACCAGAGTAAGAGTAAGACTTGAGATGTTAAGAAAGCACCAGAGTAAGAGTAAGACTTGAGATGTTAAGAAAGCACCAGAGTAAGAGTAAGACTTGAGATTATAAGAAAACGCCAGAGTAAGAGGAGATGATAAGAAAACACTAACAAGCTGAGAATGTGAATTCATGATAGAAGACAGACACAAGAAACCAGGCTGGGATTTGTGAAAGAAGACTAAGCAAGAGAAGTGAGGCTGGTATGTAATTGTGTGAGAGAAGACTAGGCAAGATAAACCAGGCTGGTTTGTTGTTTGAGAGAAGACAGACAAGCAGAGATGGAAGAAGAGAGTTTGATGTGTGCAGTGATTGTTTTTGTTGCTGTTGTTGAAGTGTCCATGATCGTTCTCTTCTGCAGGGATATGAGCAAGATGCGCTGACTGATGAAACTGTCACTACATTTCCCAGTTTACTGGACACAGAAAGTCCACCAGCAGTCACGTGAAGAGTTTCTCACCTGCGTTTTGTCGGCATCTCACCTGCATTCTATCAGCATCTCACCTGTGTTCTGTCAGCATCTCACTTGTGTTGTGTCAGCATCTCACTTGTGTCAACATCTCACCTGTGTTCTATCAGCATCTCACCTGTGTTCTGTCAGCATCTCACTTGTGTTGTGTCAGCATCTCACTTGTGTCAACATCTCACCTGCATTCTCTCAGCATCTCACCTGTGTTCTGTCAGCATCTCACTTGTGTTGTGTCAGCATCTCACTTGTGTCAACATCTCACCTGTGTTCTATCAGCATCTCACCTGCATTTTGTTGGCATCACATCTACAGAATATTTTTTTCACTAAGATAGAGGATGCATTTTTTTTGTTAATCCATTGTTTGGAAATCATATATATATATATTGTTTTGTTTTTTTTTATTTGCTACAAAAGTTTTGTAACATTTTGTCAGTTCCTGTGATGAGTTGTCATGGCAAGCTGAAGCTGTCAACAAATATTTCTTGTCATTTCTGCTGCTGTCAGTTTGATTATGTCTGTCTCTGTGTCACACGGGTGGTCAGTCCTTTAATGTGGACATCTGTTATGAGTGTCCCAGCTTGCCTGTCTTGTTCTCTATAAAAATATGAGAAGAATGGAAGCAGATTCTTGCCAACAAAAAGTTTTTCTGACTTTCTGCCTTACTGGAGAAGTTAGATCAGATACAGCTTTCACACTGTGCTAGCTGGGCTTGTCACATATATGATACAGCTGAAGATGGAGACAGGATTTGAAACTTGATCATGTAAAACTTATTTCAGCAATAAATTAACTCATTAAAATTATTTATTTCCTTTGTATGTCATTTGGTTTTATATCTCTGTTCTTGTTTGTATGTCAGTTATTTTTATATCTGTTCTTGTTTGTATGTCAGTTTTTATATTTCTGTTTTTGTTGTTTGTATGTCAGTTGTTTTTATGCCTCTGTTCTTGTTGTTTGTATGTCAGTTGTTTTTATGCCTCTGTTCTTGTTGTTTGTATGTCAGTTGTTTTTATGCCTCTGTTCTTGTTGTTTGTAAGTCAGTCAGTCAGTCATTTGCATTTTCCTTGCACAACTTTGCCTCCCTAACAGCTCACCTGTAGGCCTATCTGTTGTAAGCAAGATGCCCTGCTGCTGATGCATCCATTTGCAGATTATCAACGATGTCTTGCAGTCTTCTTTACTTTGGTCTTCCTCTCTTTCTTTTTCCCATTATGTACCCTTCCAGAATGGTCTTCTCTAGATTATCATGATATTTAATATGTCCAAAATATTTCAGTTTTCTCTGTTTAATCCTCTTTACTAGCCAGCCTTCTTCAATAATAAGTTCTTGTAGTATGGATATATTTATTCTCTTTTCATGCCCATATTTGAAGAACTCTTCTGTAGCATTTACATTCAAAAGCATTTATGTGTTTCTCAGCGGTTTTGTTAAGTGTCCAGGTCTCACAGGCATATGTTGCAATGGGAAAGATGCATGCCTTTAAAAATCTTATTTTTGTACTTCTGTCTGTTCCTCTCCACAGATTCTTTAGTTATTTTACTTTCTGAGGAGCGACAGATGTCCTTTTAATTTCCCTCATTGTATCTCCATTATTAGTTAGTAGTGATCCAAGATATTCCAAACACTCCACTTCTTCCAGTTTTTCCTCATTGATACATATAATTATGCTGCCTTATTTGTTATGTCAGTTGTCATCAATTTAGTTTTCTTCGCATTAAGATAGAGATTTTGCTCTTTGCTGTTCTTACGGACTGACATAATTAGTTTTTCCATTCCTTTTTGTGTTGTGGACAGTATGTCAGTTGTTTTTAATATCTCTGTTCTTGTTTGTATGTCAGTTGTTTTTATGCCTCTGTTCTTGTTGTTTGTAAGTCAGTCAGTCAGTCATTTGCATTTTCCTTGCACAACTTTGCCTCCCTAACAGCTCACCTGTAGGCCTATCTGTTGTAAGCAAGATGCCCTGCTGCTGATGCATCCATTTGCAGATTATCAACGATGTCTTGCAGTCTTCTTTACTTTGGTCTTCCTCTCTTTCTTTTTTCCATTATGTACCCTTCCAGAATGGTCTTCTCTAGATTATCATGATATTTAATATGTCCAAATATTTCAGTTTTCTCTGTTTAATCCTCTTTACTAGCCAGCCTTCTTCAATAATAAGTTCTTGTAGTATGGATATATTTATTCTCTTTTCATGCCCATATTTGAAGAACTCTTCTGTAGCATTTACATTCAAAAGCATTTATGTGTTTCTCAGCGGTTTTGTTAAGTGTCCAGGTCTCACAGGCATATGTTGCAATGGGAAAGATGCATGCCTTTAAAAATCTTATTTTTGTACTTCTGTCTGTTCCTCTCCACAGATTCTTTAGTTATTTTACTTTCTGAGGAGCGACAGATGTCCTTTTAATTTCCCTCATTGTATCTCCATTATTAGTTAGTAGTGATCCAAGATATTCCAAACACTCCACTTCTTCCAGTTTTTCCTCATTGATACATATAATTATGCTGCCTTGTTTGTTATGTCAGTTGTCATCAATTTAGTTTTCTTCGCATTAAGATAGAGATTTTGCTCTTTGCTGTTCTTACGGACTGACATAATTAGTTTTTCCATTCCTTTTTGTGTTGTGGACAGTATGTCAGTTGTTTTTAATATCTCTGTTCTTGTTTGTATGTCAGTTGTTTTTATATCTCTGTTGTTGTTTGTGTATATGCCACTTGTCTTTGTTTCTGTTGCATTTGTATGTATTTCAACTTTTTATATTTCTGTTGTTTGTATGTATTTCACCTGTTTTTATATTTCTGTTGTGTTTGTTGTCACTTGTTTGTATGTTTCTGTTATAGTTTGCATGTTTGTTGGTTGTACAGTATGTATGCCATTTGTGTTTCTATTGATATATGTTTTATTGTCAGTTGTTCTTATATTTCTGTTTAAATGTATGTCACTTTCTTTTATGTTTGTTTTATATGTATGTGTGTACTCATATGTGTGTGTGACATGTTTGTGTGTGTGTCAAATGTTTTATGTTTGTTTTGTACCATTAACTGCAGTCTTCTCAGATTTCTCAGCTGTGCAAGGAGTAAAGTTTTGTTTGTTCTTCTCATTAATGAAACTGTTCATGGTTTCATTTCTGCCTGAACATTTTCTCACACAATACAGAGGGCTGATTTCAGTATGCTCTAGCATTGGGCCTGGCATATTGTAGCATTGTGTCTATGTGCTCTCTCATACCATCCAGCCATACAGTTTAAGTAAGCCTGTATGTCTCCTTGACCTATGGTATCATGTCTTGTTTGTCCAGATCAGATTGTGTAAGATTATGTGTGTACAGTCTTTGGAAAGTACAATACATTCACATCTGTGGAGTCTTCAGCAAGATACAAAAATAAATGTCATAAACTTGATGATAAAACAGACTGATATGTACTGCTCACATAGTGAACTTATCAGCACACCATCAGTGCATGGGCGAAAGTGGGTAAGTAGGTCTGTAGAGACATGTAGAAAGTGAACAGATCAGATCTACAGACAAAGGGAAAGTGAACATCAGATCTACAGACATAGAGAAAGTGAACATCAGATCTGCAGACAAAGGGAAAGTGAACATCAGATCTACAGACAAAGAGAAAGTGAACATCAGATCTACAGACAGAGAGAAAGTGAACATCAGATCTACAGACATAGAGAAAGTGAACATCAGATCTACAGACATAGAGAAAGTGAACATATCAGATCTACAGACATAGAGAAAGTGAACATATCAGATCTACAGACATAGAGAAAGTGAACATCAGATCTACAGACATAGAGAAAGTGAACAGATCAGATCTACAGACATAGAGAAAGTGAACATCAGATCTACAGACATAGAGAAAGTGAACATCAGATCTACAGACATAGAGAAAGTGAACAGATCAGATCTACAGACATAGAGAAAGTGAACATATCAGATATACAGACATAGAGAAAGTGAACATATCAGATCTACAGACATAGTGAACATATCAGATCTACAGACATGAAGAAAGTGAACATGTCAGATCTTCAGATAAGGTGATGAAGATTTGAGACAGAGCTGCGAAGTATATAAAAGAATAAAGTATAGACTCAACTTCAGAGAAGGGAGATAGTGTAACTTTTGTGACCAAGATGGAATAAGAATGATGGTGATGACTGCTTGTATAAGGATGGTGATGACTATCAGTATAATGATGGTGATGACTATCAGTCTAAGGATTATGATGACTGCCAGTTTTTATATTTCTGTTTTTGTTGTTTATATGCCAGTTTTTATATTTCTGTTTTTGTTGTTTATATGCCAGTTTTTATATTTCTGTTTAAATGTATGTCACTTTCTTTTATGTTTGTTTTGTACCATTAACTGCAGTCTTCTCAGATTATCATGATATTTAATATGTCCAAATATTTCAGTTTTCTCTGTTTAATCCTTTTACTAGCCAGCCTTCTTCAATAATAAGTTCTTGTAGTATGGATATATTTATTCTCTTTCATGCCCATATTGAAGAACTCTTCTGTAGCATTTACATTCAAAAGCATTTATGTGTTTCTCAGCGGTTTTGTTAAGTGTCCAGGTCTCACAGGCATATGTTGCAATGGGAAAGATGCATGCCTTTAAAAATCTTATTTTTGTACTTCTGTCTGTTCCTCTCCACAGATTCTTTAGTTATTTTACTTTCTGAGGAGCGACAGATGTCCTTTTAATTTCCCTCATTGTATCTCCATTATTAGTTAGTAGTGATCCAAGATATTCCAAACACTCCACTTCTTCCAGTTTTTCCTCATTGATACATATAATTATGCTGCCTTGTTTGTTATGTCAGTTGTCATCAATTTAGTTTTCTTCGCATTAAGATAGAGATTTTGCTCTTTGCTGTTCTTACGGACTGACATAATTAGTTTTTCCATTCCTTTTTGTGTTGTGGACAGTATGTCAGTTGTTTTTAATATCTCTGTTCTTGTTTGTATGTCAGTTGTTTTTATATCTCTGTTGTTGTTTGTGTATATGCCACTTGTCTTTGTTTCTGTTGCATTTGTATGTATTTCAACTTTTTATATTTCTGTTGTTTGTATGTATTTCACCTGTTTTTATATTTCTGTTGTGTTTGTTTGTCACTTGTTTGTATGTTTCTGTTATAGTTTGCATGTTTGTTGGTTGTACAGTATGTATGCCATTTGTGTTTCTATTGATATATGTTTTATTGTCAGTTGTTCTTATATTTCTGTTTAAATGTATGTCACTTTCTTTTATGTTTGTTTTATATGTATGTGTGTACTCATATGTGTGTGTGACATGTTTGTGTGTGTGTCAAATGTTTTATGTTTGTTTTGTACCATTAACTGCAGTCTTCTCAGATTTCTCAGCTGTGCAAGGAGTAAAGTTTTGTTTGTTCTTCTCATTAATGAAACTGTTCATGGTTTCATTTCTGCCTGAACATTTTCTCACACAATACAGAGGGCTGATTTCAGTATGCTCTAGCATTGGTGGCATATTGTGGCATTGTGTCTATGTGCTCTCTCATACCATCCAGCCATACAGTTTAAGTAAGCCTGTATGTCTCCTTGACCTATGGTATCATGTCTTGTTTGTCCAGATCAGATTGTGTAAGATTATGTGTGTACAGTCTTTGGAAAGTACAATACATTCACATCTGTGGAGTCTTCAGCAAGATACAAAAATAAATGTCATAAACTTGATGATAAAACAGACTGATATGTACTGCTCACATAGTGAACTTATCAGCACACCATCAGTGCATGGGCGAAAGTGGGTAAGTAGGTCTGTAGAGACATGTAGAAAGTGAACAGATAGATCTACAGACAAAGGGAAAGTGAACATCAGATCTACAGACATAGAGAAAGTGAACATCAGATCTGCAGACAAAGGGAAAGTGAACATCAGATCTACAGACAAAGAGAAAGTGAACATCAGATCTACAGACAGAGAGAAAGTGAACATCAGATCTACAGACATAGAGAAAGTGAACATCAGATCTACAGACATAGAGAAAGTGAACATATCAGATCTACAGACATAGAGAAAGTGAACATATCAGATCTACAGACATAGAGAAAGTGAACATCAGATCTACAGACATAGAGAAAGTGAACATCAGATCTACAGACATAAAGAAAGTGAACATCAGATCTACAGACATAGAGAAAGTGAACATCAGATCTACAGACATAGAGAAAGTGAACAGATCAGATCTACAGACATAGTGAACATATCAGATATACAGACATAGAGAAAGTGAACATATCAGATCTACAGACATAGAGAAAGTGAACATATCAGATCTACAGACATGAAGAAAGTGAACATGTCAGATCTTCAGATAAGGTGATGAAGATTTGAGACAGAGCTGCGAAGTATATAAAAGAATAAAGTATAGACTCAACTTCAGAGAAGGGAGATAGTGTAACTTTTCTGACCAAGATGGAATAAGAATGATGGTGATGACTGCTTGTATAAGGATGGTGATGACTAAGTATAATGATAGTGATGACTGCCAGTATAAGGATAGTGATGACTGCCAGTATAATGATGGTGATGACTATCAGTCTAAGGATTATGATGACTGCCATATTTGAAGAACTCTTCTGTAGCATTTACATTCAAAAGCATTTATGTGTTTCTCAGCGGTTTTGTTAAGTGTCCAGGTCTCACAGGCATATGTTGCAATGGGAAAGATGCATGCCTTTAAAAATCTTATTTTTGTACTTCTGTCTGTTCCTCTCCACAGATTCTTTAGTTATTTTACTTTCTGAGGAGCGACAGATGTCCTTTTAATTTCCCTCATTGTATCTCCATTATTAGTTAGTAGTGATCCAAGATATTCCAAACACTCCACTTCTTCCAGTTTTTCCTCATTGATACATATAATTATGCTGCCTTGTTTGTTATGTCAGTTGTCATCAATTTTTCTTCGCATTAAGATAGAGATTTTGCTCTTGCTGTTCTTACGGACTGACATAATTAGTTTTCCATTCCTTTTTGTGTTGTGGACAGTATGTCAGTTGTTTTTATATCTCTGTTCTTGTTTGTATGTCAGTTGTTTTTATATCTCTGTTGTTGTTTGTGTATATGCCACTTGTCTTTGTTTCTGTTGCATTTGTATGTATTTCAACTTTTTATATTTCTGTTGTTTGTATGTATTTCACCTGTTTTTATATTTCTGTTGTGTTTGTTTGTCACTTGTTTGTATCTGTTATAGTTTGCATGTTTGTTGGTGTAGTATGTATGCCATTTGTGTTTCTATTGATATATGTTTTATTGTCAGTTGTTCTTATATTTCTGTTTAAATGTATGTCACTTTCTTTTATGTTTGTTTTATATGTATGTGTGTACTCATATGTGTGTGTGACATGTTTGTGTGTGTGTCAAATGTTTTATGTTTGTTTTGTACCATTAACTGCAGTCTTCTCAGATTTCTCAGCTGTGCAAGGAGTAAAGTTTGTTTGTTCTTCTCATTAATGAAACTGTTCATGGTTTCATTTCTGCCTGAACATTTTCTCACACAATACAGAGGGCTGATTTCAGTATGCTCTAGCATTGGTGGCATATTGTAGCATTGTGTCTATGTGCTCTCTCATACCATCCAGCCATACAGTTTAAGTAAGCCTGTATGTCTCCTTGACCTATGGTATCATGTCTTGTTTGTCCAGATCAGATTGTGTAAGATTATGTGTGTACAGTCTTTGGAAAGTACAATACATTCACATCTGTGGAGTCTTCAGCAAGATACAAACATAAATGTCATAAACTTGATGATAAAACAGACTGAGATGTACTGCTCACATAGTGAACTTATCAGCACACCATCAGTGCATGGGCGAAAGTGGGTAAGTAGGTCTGTAGAGACATGTAGAAAGTGAACAGATAGATCTACAGACAAAGGGAAAGTGAACATCAGATCTACAGACATAGAGAAAGTGAACATCAGATCTGCAGACAAAGGGAAAGTGAACATCAGATCTACAGACAAAGAGAAAGTGAACATCAGATCTACAGACAGAGAGAAAGTGAACATCAGATCTACAGACATAGAGAAAGTGAACATCAGATCTACAGACATAGAGAAAGTGAACATATCAGATCTACAGACATAGAGAAAGTGAACATATCAGATCTACAGACATAGAGAAAGTGAACATCAGATCTACAGACAAAGAGAAAGTGAACATCAGATCTACAGACATAGAGAAAGTGAACATCAGATCTACAGACAAAGAGAAAGTGAACATCAGATCTACAGACATAGAGAAAGTGAACAGATCAGATCTACAGACATAGAGAAAGTGAACATATCAGATATACAGACATAGAGAAAGTGAACATATCAGATCTACAGACATAGAGAAAGTGAACATATCAGATCTACAGACATGAAGAAAGTGAACATGTCAGATCTTCAGATAAGGTGATGAAGATTTGAGACAGAGCTGCGAAGTATATAAAAGAATAAAGTATAGACTCAACTTCAGAGAAGGGAGATAGTGTAACTTTTGTGACCAAGATGGAATAAGAATGATGGTGATGACTGCTTGTATAAGGATGGTGATGACTATCAGTATAATGATGGTGATGACTATCAGTCTAAGGATTATGATGACTGCCAGTATAATGATGGTGATGACTATCAGTCTAAGGATTATGATGACTGCCAGTATAATGATGGTGATGACTATCAGTCTAAGGATTATGATGACTGCCAGTATAATGATGGTGATGACTATCAGTATAAGGATTATGATGACTGCCAGTATAATGATGTTTATGTCTGGCTGTTAGTTGTGACTGTAAAAATGTTTATGTCTGGCTGTTAGTTGTGACTGTAAAAATGTTTATGTCTGGCTGTTAGTTGTGACTGTAAAAATGTTTATGTCTGGCTGTTAGTTGTGACTGTAAAAATGTTTATGTCTGGCTGTTAGTTGTGACTGTAAAAATGTTTATGTCTGGCTGTTAGTTGTGACTGTAAAAATGTTTATGTCTGGCTGTTAGTTGTGACTGTAAAAATGTTTATGTCTGGCTGTTAGTTGTGACTGTAAAAATGTTTATGTCTGGCTGTTAGTTGTGACTGTAAAAATGTTTATGTCTGGCTGTTAGTTGTGACTGTAAAAATGTTTATGTCTGGCTGTTAGTTGTGACTGTAAAAATGTTTATGTCTGGCTGTTAGTTGTGACTGTAAAAATGTTTATGTCTGGCTGTTAGTTGTGACTGTAAAAATGTTTATGTCTGGCTGTTAGTTGTGACTGTAAAAATGTTTATGTCTGGCTGTTAGTTGTGACTGTAAAAATGTTTATGTCTGGCTGTTAGTTGTGACTGTAAAAATGTTTATGTCTGGCTGTTAGTTGTGACTGTAAAAATGTTTATGTCTGGCTGTTAGTTGTGACTGTAAAAATGTTTATGTCTGGCTGTTAGTTGTGAGTGTAGAAATGTTTATGTCTGGCTGTTAGTTGTGACTGTAAAAATGTTTATGTCTGGCTGTTAGTTGTGAGTGTAGAAATGTTTATGTCTGGCTGTTAGTTGTGACTGTAGAAATGTTTATGTCTGGCTGTTAGTTGTGACTGTAGAAATGTTTATGCCTGGCTGTTAGTTGTGACTGTAAAAATGTTTATGTCTGGCTGTTAGTTGTGACTGTAAAAATGTTTATGTCTGGCTGTTAGTTGTGACTGTAAAAATGTTTATGTCTGGCTGTTAGTTGTGACTGTAAAAATGTTTATGTCTGGCTGTTAGTTGTGACTGTAAAAATGTTTATGTCTGGCTGTTAGTTGTGACTGTAAAAATGTTTATGTCTGGCTGTTAGTTGTGACTGTAGAAATGTTTATGTCTGGCTGTTAGTTGTGACTGTAGAAATGTTTATGTCTGGCTGTTAGTTGTGACTGTAGAAATGTTTATGTCTGGCTGTTAGTTGTGACTGTAGAAATGTTTATGTCTGGCTGTTAGTTGTGACTGTAGAAATGTTTATGTCTGGCTGTTAGTTGTGAGTGTAGAAATGTTTATGTCTGGCTGTTAGTTGTGAGTGTAGAAATGTTTATACTGTCACTATAAGGATGATGATTACTTTCAGTATAAGGATTGTGATGACAGCCAGTATAAGGATGTGATGACTGTCACTATAAGGATGATGATTACTTTCAGTATAAGGATTGTGATGACAGCCAGTATAAGGATGGTGATGACTGTCACTATAAGGATGATGATTACTTTCAGTATAAGGATTGTGATGACAGCCAGTATAAGGATGGTGATGACTGTCACTATAAGGATGATGATTACTGTCAGTATAAGGATGGTGATGACTGCCAGTATTAGGATGGTGATGACTGCCAGTATAAGGATGGTGATGACTGTCAGTATAAGGATGGTGATGACTGTTAGTATAAGGATGGTGATGACTGTCAGTATAAGGATGGTGATGACTGTCAGTATAAGGATTGTGATGACTGTCAGTATAAGGATAGTGATGACTGCCAGTATAAGGATGGTGATGACTGCCAGTATAAGGATGGTGATGACTGCCATTATAAGGATGGTGATGACTGTCAGTATAAGGATAGTGATGACTGACAGTATAAGGATGGTGATGACTATCAGTTTAAGGATGGTGATTACTGTCAGTATAAGGATGGTGATTACTGTCAGTATAAGGATGGTTATGACTGTCAGTATAAGGATGTGATTACTGTCACTATAAGGATGGTGATGACTGTCAGTATAAGGATGGTGATGACTGTCAGTATAAGGATGGTGATTACTGTCAGTATAAGGATGATGATTACTGTCAGTATAAGGATTATGATTACTGTCAGTATAAGGATGGTGATGACTGTCAGTATAAGGATGGTGATGACTGTCAGTATAAGGATTGTGATGACTGCCAGTATAAGGATGGTGATGACTGCCAGTATAAGGATGGTGATGACTGTCAGTATAAGGATGGTGATGACTGTCAGTATAAGGATGGTGATGACTGTCAGTATAAGGATTGTGATGACTGTCACTATAAGGATGATGATTACTTTCAGTATAAGGATGGTGATGACTGTCTGTATAAGGATGATGATGACTGTCACTATAAGGATGATGATTACTTTCAGTATAAGGATTGTGATGACAGCCAGTATAAGGATGGTGATGACTGTCACTATAAGGATGATGATTACTTTCAGTATAAGGATTGTGATGACAGCCAGTATAAGGATGGTGATGACTGTCACTATAAGGATGATGATTACTTTCAGTATAAGGATTGTGATGACAGCCAGTATAAGGATTGTGATGACTGTCACTATAAGGATGATGATTACTTTCAGTATAAGGATTGTGATGACAGCCAGTATAAGGATGGTGATGACTGTCACTATAAGGATGATGATTACTGTCAGTATAAGGATGGTGATGACTGTCAGTATAAGGATGATGATTACTGTCAGTATAAGGATGGTGATTACTGTCAGTATAAGGATGATGATTACTGTCAGTATAAGGATGGTGATGACTGTCAGTATAAGGATGATGATTACTGTCAGTATAAGGATGGTGATTACTGTCAGTATAAGGATGATGATTACTGTCAGTATAAGGATGGTGATGACTGTCAGTATAAGGATGATGATTACTGTCAGTATAAGGATGGTGATGACTGTCAGTATAAGGATTGTGATGACTGTCAGTATAAGGATTGTGATGACTGTCAGTATAAGGATGGTGATTACTGTCAGTATAAGGATGATGATTACTGTCAGTATAAGGATGGTGATGACTGTCAGTATAAGGATGATGATTACTGTCAGTATAAGGATGATGATTACTGTCAGTATAAGGATGATGATTACTGTCAGTATAAGGATGGTGATGACTGTCAGTATAAGGATGGTGATGACTGTCAGTATAAGGATGGTGATGACTGCCAGTATAAGGATGGTGATGACTGTCAGTATAAGGATGGTGATGACTGTCAGTATAAGGATTGTGATGACTGTCAGTATAAGGATTGTGATGACTGTCAGTATAAGGATGGTGATTACTATCAGTATAAGGATGGTGATGACTGTCAGTATAAGGATTGTGATGACTTTCAGTATAAGGATTGTAATGACTGCCACTATAGGTAAACAGTAAAATTCTGTTGCAGTAATGAAGAAAGAAGTTGTGACTTTAGAAATGTTTGTGTCTGGCTGTTAGGTGTGACTATAGAAATGTATATATCTGGCTGTTAGTTGTGACTGTAAAAATGTTTATGTCTGGCTGTTAGTTGTGACTGTAAAAATGTTTATGTCTGGCTTTTAGTTGTGACTGTAAAAATGTTTATGTCTGGCTGTTAGTTGTGATTGTAAAAATGTTTATGTCTGGCTTTTAGTTGTGACTGTAAAAATGTTTATGTCTGGCTTTTAGTTGTGACTGTAAAAATGTTTATGTCTGGCTGTTAGTTGTGACTGTAGAAATGTTTATGTCTGGCTGTTAATTGTGACTGTAGAAATGTGTATGTCTGGCTGTTAGTTGTGACTGTAGAAATATGTATGTCTGGCTGTTGTGACTGTAGAAATTTTTGTGCCTGGCTGTTAGTTGTGACTGTAGAAATGTTTATGCCTGGCTGTTAGTTGTGAGTGTAGAAATGTTTATGCCTGGCTTTTAGTTGTGAGTGTAGAAATGTTTATGCCTGACTGTTAGTTGTGAGTGTAGACATGTTTATGCCTGACTGTTAGTTGTGAGTGTAGAAATGTTTATGTCTGACTGTTAGTTGTGACTGTAGAAATGTTTATGTCTGACTGTTAGTTGTGACTGTAGAAATGTTTATGTCTGACTGTTAGTTGTGACTGTAGAAATGTTTATGCCTGGCTGTTATGTTATTATAATGTTAGAAAATGTTGCGGCTGTAAGTATGGTGATCTTTTTATGTTGTGAATAACTGTATGTGAGTTTACATTTTGTGCCTAGCATGTCAGCTTCTCTAGGGGGTGACATCTGACATGAAGGTCATAGTTTTAACATAAGGTCACCAGTGACGTCATCTTTCTTCCTTGTTTATCAATTACCTCGTTTACCACTTTTTTTTTGTTTTTTCTTCTATTGTAGAGAAAACGATTGTACCAGTGTCTACAACGTACATACAAACATTGTTCTGTACCACATACATAAGTGAAAACAACACGCTAGCACATCTGTCCATGATACTGCACCTGTCCAGATGCTTATACCAGCAAACATAAATTACCTGTCAACACGGCGTTTTTCTTGGATAATAAGTTACCTGTTCGTGACTAGTGTAGCTATTGCTACATTCGCAATAACTAGCGTGGGTATTGTTACAGTCGCACTAACTAGCGTGGCTATTGTTACAGTCGCAGTAACTAGCGTGGTTACTGTTACAGTCGCAGTAACTAGCGTGGCTATTGTTACAGTCGCACTAACTAGCATGACTATTGTTTCAGTCACAGTAACTAGCGTGGCTATTGTCACAGTCGCAGTATCTAGCGTGGCTATTGTTACAGTCGCAGTATCTAGCGTGGCTATTGTTACAGTCGCAGTAACTAGCGTGGCTATTGTTACAGTCGCAGTATCTAGCGTGGCTATTGTTACAGTCGCAGTATCTAGCGTGGCTATTGTTACAGTCGCAGTAACTAGCGTGGCTATTGTCACAGTCGCAGTAACAAAACTTCAGAAACTAAAGTTACTCTACTTAATATCTCTCTGACCTAGCAGGGACGGAAAGATTGTTTCTGATTCAAACAAGTCTAGACATACAACCAGCAACACAAGATTGTCTACGTCCAGACACACAACCAGCAACACAAGATTGTCTACGTGCAGACACACAACCAGCAACACAAGATTGTCTACGTCCAGACACACAACCAGCAACACAAGATTGTCTACGTCCAGACACACAACCAGCAACACAAGATTGTCTACGTGCAGACACACAACCAGCAACACAAGATTGTCTACGTGCAGACACACAACCAGCAACACAAGATTGTCCACGTGCAGAACACAACCAGCAACACAAGATTGTCTACGTGCAGACACACAACCAGCAACACAAGATTGTCTACGTCCAGACACACAACCAGCAACACAAGATTGTCCACGTGCAGAACACAACCAGCAACACAAGATTGTCTACGTCCAGACACACAACCAGCAACACAAGATTGTCTACGTGCAGACACACAACCAGCAACACAAGATTGTCTACGTGCAGACACACAACCAGCAACACAAGATTGTCCACGTGCAGAACACAGAAATAGTTTCATGAAACATTCAGGGCAACGGTCACAAACACATGCTGTCTGAACGATAGAGATCATATAGGAAATAACATAGGATATGGAACAGAATCCCAGTAAATTGACATTTTAAAAAGTCAGGCAACAGAAACCACAGTTCATGGCTGTTAGTTGTGAGTGTAGAAATGTTTATGCCTGACTGTTAGTTGTGAGTGTAGAAATGTTTATGCCTGACTGTTAGTTGTGAGTGTAGAAATGTTTATGCCTGACTGTTAGTTGTGACTGTAGAAATGTTTATGTCTGGCTGTTAGGTGTGACTGTAGAAATGTTTATGCCTGGCTGTTAGTTGTGACTGTAGAAATGTGTATGTCTGGCTGTTATGTTATTATAATGTTAGAAAATGTTGCGGCTGTAAGTATGGTGATCTTGTTATGTTGTGAATAGCTGTATGTGAGTTTACATTTTGTGCCTAGCATGTCAGCTTCTCTAGAGGGTGACATCTGACATGAAGGTCATAGTTTTAACATAAGGTCACCAGTGACGTCATCTTTCTTCCTTGTTTATCAATTACCTCGTTTACCACTTTTTTTGTTTTTTCTTCTATTGTAGAGAAAACGATTGTACCAGTGTCTACAACGTACATACAAACATTGTTCTGTACCACATACATAAGTCAAAACAACACGATAGCACATCTGTCCATGATACTGCACCTGTCCAGATGCTTATACCAGCAAACATAAATTACCTGTCAACACGGCGTTTTTCTTGGATAATAAGTTACCTGTTCGTGACTAGTGTAGCTATTGCTACATTCGCAATAACTAGCGTGGGTATTGTTACAGTCGCACTAACTACCGTGGCTATTGTTACAGTCGCAGTAACTAGCGTGGTTACTGTTACAGTCGCACTAACTACCGTGGCTATTGTTACAGTCGCACTAACTAGCATGACTATTGTTTCAGTCACAGTAACTAGGGTGGCTATTGTTACAGTCGCAGTATCTAGCGTGGCTATTGTCACAGTCGCAGTATCTAGCGTGGCTATTGTCACAGTCGCAGTATCTAGCGTGGCTATTGTTACAGTCGCAGTATCTAGCGTGGCTATTGTTACAGTCGCAGTATCTAGCGTGGCTATTGTTACAGTCGCAGTAACTAGCGTGGCTATTGTCACAGTCGCAGTAACAAAACTTCAGAAACTAAAGTTACTCTACTTAATATCTCTCTGACCTAGCAGGGACGGAAAGATTGTTTCTGATTCAAACAAGTCTAGACATACAACCAGCAACACAAGATTGTCTACGTCCAGACACACAACCAGCAACACAAGATTGTCTACGTGCAGACACACAACCAGCAACACAAGATTGTCTACGTCCAGACACACAACCAGCAACACAAGATTGTCTACGTGCAGAACACAACCAGCAACACAAGATTGTCTACGTGCAGACACACAACCAGCAACACAAGATTGTCTACGTGCAGACACACAACCAGCAACACAAGATTGTCTACGTGCAGACACACAACCAGCAACACAAGATTGTCTACGTGCAGACACACAACCAGCAACACAAGATTGTCTACGTCCAGACACACAACCAGCAACACAAGATTGTCCACGTGCAGAACACAACCAGCAACACAAGATTGTCTACGTCCAGACACACAACCAGCAACACAAGATTGTCTACGTGCAGACACACAACCAGCAACACAAGATTGTCTACGTGCAGACACACAACCAGCAACACAAGATTGTCCACGTGCAGAACACAGAAATAGTTTCATGAAACATTCAGGGCAACGGTCACAAACACATGCTGTCTGAACGATAGAGATCATATAGGAAATAACATAGGATATGGAACAGAATCCCAGTAAATTGACATTTTAAAAAGTCAGGCAACAGAAACCACAGTTCATGGAAAACATACTTGAAGACCGGAGACATATCACAATCAATGAAATGAGAAAATCTTATAATGAACTCCAGCACGGCGAAGAGAGGATAGCAAGAAGTCTTATATAGTATAACACCCGCAGTTATAATCCAAGGAAGTGGTGACGCAGACACACTGGCAATAAAGGAAGGAAGAATGTAGCAGACTGATAGAAGCACAACATATGAACAAACAAGAAAAGACTAAAAGACAAATGGACAAAGCAACACCTCATAGCAAAAACGGATGATGAATACTATAGACTCAAGAAACAACAAAGTGGTAATCTTCCAACTGAGAACAGGGCACTGTAGACAGAACAGAGCAGTGTAGACTGAGAACAGGGCACTGTAGACAGAACAGGGCAGTGTAGACTGAGAACAGGGCACTGTAGTCAGAACAGGGCAGTGTAGACTGAGAACAGGGCACTGTAGACAGAACAGGGCAGTGTAGATTGAGAACAGGGCACTGTAGACAGAACAGGGCAGTGTAGACTGAGAACAGGGCACTGTAGTCAGAACAGGGCAGTGTAGATTGAGAACAGGGCACTGTAGACAGAACAGGGCAGTGTAGACTGAGAACAGGGCACTGTAGACAGAACAGGGCAGTGTAAACTGAGAACAGGGCACTGTAGACAGAACAGGGCAGTGTAGACTGAGAACAGGGCACTGTAGACAGAACAGGGCAGTGTAGACTGAGCACAGGGCACTGTAGACAGAACAGGGCAGTGTAGACTGAGAACAGGGCAGTGTAGACTGAGAACAGGGCACTGTAGACAGAACAGGGCAGTGTAGACTGAGAACAGGGCACTGTAGACAGAACAGGGCAGTGTAAACTGAGAACAGGGCACTGTAGACAGAACAGGGCAGTGTAGACTGAGAACAGGGCACTGTAGACAGAACAGGGCAGTGTAGATTGAGAACAGGGAATTGGATACTGAGGCATAATCTATACCAGAAGCTGGAAACTGGCCCAACACACCAGTGTGCCTGCAGAAAGAAACAAGGAACGTCACATCACATCCTCCAGAGTTGTGAACTCATTCAGACATCACATCCTCCAGAGTTGAGAACTCATTCAGACATCACATCCTCCAGAGTTGTGAACTCGTGCAGACACACAACCAGCAACACAAGATTGTCTACGTCCAGACACACAACCAGCAACACAAGATTGTCTACGTGCAGACACACAACCAGCAACACAAGATTGTCTACGTCCAGACACACAACCAGCAACACAAGATTGTCTACGTCCAGACACACAACCAGCAACACAAGATTGTCTACGTGCAGACACACAACCAGCAACACAAGATTGTCTACGTGCAGACACACAACCAGCAACACAAGATTGTCTACGTCCAGACACACAACCAGCAACACAAGATTGTCTACGTCCAGACACACAACCAGCAACACAAGATTGTCTACGTCCAGACACACAACCAGCAACACAAGATTGTCTACGTCCAGACACACAACCAGCAACACAAGATTGTCTACGTGCAGACACACAACCAGCAACACAAGATTGTCTACGTGCAGACACACAACCAGCAACACAAGATTGTCTACGTCCAGACACACAACCAGCAACACAAGATTGTCTACGTCCAGACACACAACCAGCAACACAAGATTGTCTACGTGCAGAACACAGAAATAGTTTCATGAAACATTCAGGGCAACGGTCACAAACACATGCTGTCTGAACGGTAGAGATCATATAGGAAATAACATAGGATATGGAACAGAATCCCAGTAAATTGACATTTTAAAAAGTCAGGCAACAGAAACCACAGTTCATGGAAAACATACTTGAAGACCGGAGACATATCACAATCAATGAAATGAGAAAATCTTATAATGAACTCCAGCACGGTGAAGAGAGGATAGCAAGAAGTCTTATATAGTATAACACCCGCAGTTATAATCCAAGGAAGTGGTGACGCAGACACACTGGCAATAAAGGAAGGAAGAATGTAGCAGACTGATAGAAGCACAACATATGAACAAACAAGAAAAGACTAAAAGACAAATGGACAAAGCAACACCTCATAGCAAAAACGGATGATGAATACTATAGACTCAAGAAACAACAAAGTGATAATCTTCCAACTGAGAACAGGGCACTGTAGACAGAACAGAGCAGTGTAGACTGAGAACAGGGCACTGTAGACAGAACAGAGCAGTGTAGACTGAGAACAGGGCACTGTAGACAGAACAGAGCAGTGTAGACTGAGAACAGGGCACTGTAGACAGAACAGGGCAGTGTAGATTGAGAACAGGGCACTGTAGACAGAACAGGGCAGTGTAGACTGAGAACAGGGCACTGTAGTCAGAACAGGGCAGTGTAGATTGAGAACAGGGCACTGTAGACAGAACAGGGCAGTGTAGATTGAGAACAGGGCACTGTAGACAGAACAGGGCAGTGTAAACTGAGAACAGGGCACTGTAGACAGAACAGGGCAGTGTAGACTGAGAACAGGGCACTGTAGACAGAACAGGGCAGTGTAGACTGAGCACAGGGCACTGTAGACAGAACAGGGCAGTGTAGACTGAGAACAGGGCAGTGTAGACTGAGAACAGGGCACTGTAGACAGAACAGAGCAGTGTAGACTGAGAACAGGGCACTGTAGACAGAACAGAGCAGTGTAGACTGAGAACAGGGCACTGTAGACAGAACAGAGCAGTGTAGACTGAGAACAGGGCACTGTAGACAGAACAGGGCAGTGTAGACTGAGAACAGGGAATTGGATGCTGAGGCATAATCTATACCAGAAGCTGGAAACTGGCCCAACACACCTGTGTGCCTGCAGCAAGAAACAAGGAACGTCACATCACATCCTCCAGAGTTGTGAACTCCCTCAGACATCACATCACATCCTCCAGAGTTGTGAACTCCCTCAGACATCACATCACATCTTCCAGAGTTGTGAACTCCCTCAGACATCACATCACATCCACTAGAGTTGTGAACTCCCTCAGACATCACATCACATCTTCCAGAGTTGTGAACTCTCTCAGATATCACATCACATCTTCCAGAGCTGTGAACTCCTTCAGACGTCACATCACATCTTCCAGAGTTGTGAACTCCCTCAGACATCACATCACATCTTCCAGAGTTGTGAACTCTCTCAGACATCACATCACATCTTCCAGAGTTGTGAACTCCCTCAGACGTCACATCACATCCTCCAGAGTTGTGAACTCTCTCAGACATCACATCACATCTTCCATAGTTGTGAACTCCCTCAGACATCACATCACATCCTCCAGAGTTGTGAACTCCCTCAGACGTCACCTTACATCCTCCAGAATCGTGAACTCCCTCAGACGTCACATCACATCCTCCAGAGTTGTGAACTCACTCAGACGTCACATCACATCCTCCAGAGTTGTGAACTCCCTCAGACATCACATCACATCCTCCAGAGTTGTGAACTCCCTCAGACATCACATCACATCCTCCAGAGTTGTGAACTCCCTCAGACGTCACATCACATCCTCCAGAGTTGTGAACTCCCTCAGACGTCACATCACATCCTCCAGAGTTGTGAACTCCCTCAGACGTCACATCACATCCTCCAGAGTTGTGAACTCCCTCAGACGTCACATCACATCCTCCAGAATCGTGAACTCCCTCAGACGTCACATCACATCCTCCAGAGTTGTGAACTCCCTCAGACATCACATCACATCCTCCAGAGTTGTGAGCTCCCTCAGACATCACATCACATCCTCCAGAGTTGTGAGCTCCCTCAGACATCACATCACATCCTCCAGAATTGTGAGCTCCCTCAGACATCACATCACATCCTCCAGAGTTGTGAACTCCCTCAGACATCACATCACATCCTCCAGAGTTGTGAACTCCCTCAGACATCACATCACATCCTCCATAGTTGTGAACTCATTCAGACATCACATCACATGTTCCATAGTTGTGAACTCCCTCAGACATCACATCACATCCTCCAGAGTTGTGAACTCCCTCAGACGTCACCTTACATCCTCCAGAATCGTGAACTCCCTCAGACATCACATCACATCCTCCAGAGTTGTGAACTCATTCAGACATCACATCATATCCTCCAGAATCGTGAACTCCCTCAGACGTCACATCACATCCTCCAGAGTTGTGAACTCTCTCAGACGTCACATCACATCCTCCATAGTTGTGAACTCTCTCAGACATCACATCACATCCTCCAGAGTTGTGAACTCTCTCAGACGTCACATCACATCCTCCAGAGTTGTGAACTCTCTCAGACATCACATCACATCCTCCAGAGTTGTGAACTCATTCAGACATCACATCCTCCAGAGTTGTGAACTCATTCAGACATCACATCCTCCAGAGTTGTGAACTCATTCAGACATCACATCACATCCTCCAGAGTTGTGAACTCTCTCAGACATCACATCACATCCTCCAGAGTTGTGAACTCATTCAGACATCACATCACATCCTCCAGAATTGTGAACTCTCTCAGACATCACATCACATCCTCCAGAGTTGTGAACTCATTCAGACATCACATCACATCCTCCAGAGTTGTGAACTCTCTCAGACATCACATCACATCACATCCTCCAGAGTTGTGAACTCCCTCAGACATCACATCACATCTTCCAGAGTTGTGAACTCTCTCAGACATCACATCACATCCTCCAGAGTTGTGAACGCTCTCAGACATCACATCACATCCTCCAGAGTTGTGAATTCATTCAGACATCACATCCTCCAGAGTTGTGAACTCATTCAGACATCACATCACATCCTCCAGAGTTGTGAACTCATTCAGACATCACATCACATCCTCCAGAATCGTGAACTCATTCAGACATCACATCACATCCTCCAGAATCGTGAACTCATTCAGACATCACATCACATCCTCCAGAATCGTGAACTCATTCAGACATCACATCACATCCTCCAGAATCGTGAACTCATTCAGACATCACATCACATCCTCCAGAATCGTGAACTCATTCAGACATCACATCACATCCTCCAGAATCGTGAACTCATTCAGACATCACATCACATCCTCCAGAATCGTGAACTCATTCAGACATCACATCACATCCTCCAGAATCGTGAACTCATTCAGACATCACATCACATCCTCCAGAGTTGTGAACTCCCTCAGACATCACATCACATCCTCCAGAGTTGTGAACTCCCTCAGACGTCACATCACATCCTCCAGAGTTGTGAACTCTCTCAGACGTCACATCACATCCTCCAGAGTTGTGAACTCTCTCAGACGTCACATCACATCCTCCAGAGTTGTGAACTCCCTCAGACGTCACATCACATCCTCCAGAGTTGTGAACTCCCTCAGACATCACATCACATCCTCCAGAGTTGTGAACTCCCTCAGACATCACATCACATCCTCCAGAGTTGTGAACTCCCTCAGACATCACATCACATCCTCCAGAGTTGTGAACTCCCTCAGACATCACATCACATCATCCAGAGTTGTGAACTCATTCAGACATCACATCACATCCTCCAGAGTTGTGAACTCCCTCAGACATCACATCACATCCTCCAGAGTTGTGAACTCCCTCAGACATCACATCACATCCTCCAGAGTTGTGAACTCCCTCAGACATCACATCACATCCTCCAGAGTTGTGAACTCATTCAGACATCACATCACATCCTCCAGAGTTGTGAACTCCCTCAGACATCACATCACATCTTCCAGAGTTGTGAACTCATTCAGACATCACATCACATCCTCCAGAGTTGTGAACTCCCTCAGACATCACATCACATCCTCCAGAGTTGTGAACTCCCTCAGACATCACATCACATCCTCCAGAGTTGTGAACTCATTCAGACATCACATCACATCCTCCAGAGTTGTGAACTCTCTCAGACAAAGGCCCTGGCCAGGTAAGACCCAGTCACGCCCCCCCCCCCCACTGGAGAAGCTACGTTTGTGAGAGAGATTGGGGTCCATGTCAGAGTGAACGACGGTGGAGAAGAAGAAGAAGACAGACCAACAGAGAGGAATGTGTGGGAATGATTAGTTTAGATGTACAAACTAGGAGGAGTATGTTGAACTTGCATGGCTGGAGAGAGTGGGGGAGACAGAGAGAGGGAGGAGGAGAGAGAGAGAGGGAGGAGGAGAGAGAGGAAGGAAGAGGAAGCAGGAGAGAGAGGGAGGAGGAGAGAGAGAGGCAACACAAACAGAACTGGGATAGGAGATTAAACTGTAAACATAAAATGGCTGACACGTATTTGGTGGTGTTTGTATTTCTTGTTTCCTTCGTGTGTGCATTTGTCTTACTTTCGTTCATATCATGAAATACTTAATGTGTATGTCTCTGTGTGCTGCATATACACGGTCCGACAATTAAATAATGAGACTGATTTTTATTATGGCCTAGACAAAAATGCCATCTATGAAGCAAAGCGTGGAATCCAAAGAAGCAACCTTCATCTATGATCTGGCAACTTTTCATCGGCGCCCGATAAGCAGACGAGAAACAAATTGTCATTTCGTTAACCTAGTTAGAAGTGCATTATCACATAATCAGCATGAACAAAAAGCTAACATTAAATTCTGTTTAAAACTTCGGAAAAAGTGCCATTGAGACAGTTGAATTGATGCGACAAGTTTATGGGGATAATTGTTTATCTCGTGCATAGATATTTAGATGGTATTCACCATTCAAAAATGATGTGGAAACGATAACAAATGCAACTAGACATGGACGCCCAATTTCTGTTCGTAATGAGGAACTCATTGCAAAAGTCAGAGAATGGATACAAGAAGATCGTTGTTTGACTGTGAGGATGATGGCAGATGAATTGATGTTAACCGAGGGACCATTCGTAAAATTGTAGTGGAATATTTGGGCAAGAAAAAAGTTGCTTGCTGGTTTCTACCACATTCGTTGTCTGATGACCAAAAACATCAGCGTGTCGGGTACGCAAAAGACAACATCAAAACGTGTCGCAGAAAAAACATTTCTTAAATTTGATTGTTGCAGTGGATGAAACATGATTTCCCCTATGATCCCACAGCTAAACGCAAAAAAGCTCAGTGGAAGTCATCATCATCACCAAAAGGCAAAGAAAGTTGTCTTCAAAAGTCGAAACTGAAGACAATGTTAGTGTGCTTCTACGACAGCAAAGGAGTTATTCACAAAGAATTTATTCCAGAGGGACAGACTGTCACTGGCAAAGTTTATTTAAGTATTTTGAAATGTTTATTGAAAAGTATTCTCCGAGTATTCAACACCTGGCAGTTTTTTCCTTCTGATAATGCACCGGCTCACTGGGCGGTAGTTGTACAGAACTTTTTGGGGCAGAAACAAGTGTGTGTGTTCTCAGCCATCCACCCTATTCCCCAGATTTGTCTCTCTGCAATTATTTTCTATTCCAAAAATTAAATGTACCATTGAAATGACGCTTCTTTGAAGATACTGATGACTTCCAAACGGCCGTAACAACATAAGAGCTGCAGAGGTCGTTCCAGAGTTGTGAACTCCCTCAGACATCACATCACATCTTCCAGAGTTGTGAACTCATTCAGACATCACATCACATCCTCCAGAGTTGTGAACTCCCTCAGACATCACATCACATCCTCCAGAGTTGTGAACTCCCTCAGACATCACATCACATCCTCCAGAGTTGTGAACTCCCTCAGACATCACATCACATCCTCCAGAGTTGTGAACTCATTCAGACATCACATCACATCCTCCAGAGTTGTGAACTCCCTCAGACATCACATCACATCTTCCAGAGTTGTGAACTCATTTAGACATCACATCACATCCTCCAGAGTTGTGAACTCCCTCAGACATCACATCACATCCTCCAGAGTTGTGAACTCCCTCAGACATCACATCACATCCTCCAGAGTTGTGAACTCATTCAGACATCACATCACATCCTCCAGAGTTGTGAACTCCCTCAGACAAAGGCCCTGGCCAGGTAAGACCCCAGTCACGCCCCCCCCCCCCACTGGAGAAGCTACGTTTGTGAGAGAGATTGGGGTCCATGTCAGAGTGAACGACGGTGGAGAAGAAGAAGAAGACAGACCAACAGAGAGGAATGTGTGGGAATGATTAGTTTAGATGTACAAACTAGGAGGAGTATGTTGAACTTGCATGGCTGGAGAGAGTGGGGGAGACAGAGAGAGGGAGGAGGAGAGAGAGAGAGGGAGGAGGAGAGAGAGAGGAAGGAAGAGGAAGCAGGAGAGAGAGGGAGGGAGAGAGAGAGGCAACACAAACAGAACTGGGATAGGAGATTAAACTGTAAACATAAAATGGCTGACACGTATTTGGTGGTGTTTGTATTTCTTGTTTCCTTCGTGTGTGCATTTGTCTTACTTTCGTTTCATATCATGAAATACTTAATGTGTATGTCTCTGTGTGCTGCATATACACGGTCCGACAATTAAATAATGAGACTGATTTTTATTATGGCCTAGACAAAAATGCCATCTATGAAGCAAAGCGTGGAATCCAAAGAAGCAACCTTCATCTATGATCTGGCAACTTTTCATCGGCGCCCGATAAGCAGACGAGAAACAAATTGTCATTTCGTTAACCTAGTTAGAAGTGCATTATCACATAATCAGCATGAACAAAAAGCTAACATTAAATTCTGTTTAAAACTTCGGAAAAAGTGCCATTGAGACAGTTGAATTGATGCGACAAGTTTATGGGGATAATTGTTTATCTCGTGCATAGATATTTAGATGGTATTCACCATTCAAAAATGATGTGGAAACGATTACAAATGCAACTAGACATGGACGCCCAATTTCTGTTCGTAATGAGGAACTCATTGCAAAAGTCAGAGAACGGATACAAGAAGATCGTTGTTTGACTGTGAGGTTGATGGCAGATGAATTTGATGTTAACCGAGGGACCATTCGTAAAATTGTAGTGGAATATTTGGGCAAGAAAAAAGTTGCTTGCTGGTTTCTACCACATTCGTTGTCTGATGACCAAAAACATCAGCGTGTCGGGTACGCAAAAGACAACATCAAAACGTGTCGCAGAAATAAACATTTCTTAAATTTGATTGTTGCAGTGGATGAAACATGATTTTCCCCTATGATCCCACAGCTAAACGCAAAAAAGCTCAGTGGAAGTCATCATCATCACCAAAAGGCAAAGAAAGTTGTCTTCAAAAGTCGAAACTGAAGACAATGTTAGTGTGCTTCTACGACAGCAAAGGAGTTATTCACAAAGAATTTATTCCAGAGGGACAGACTGTCACTGGCAAAGTTTATTTAAGTATTTTGAAATGTTTATTGAAAAGTATTCTCCGAGTATTCAACACCTGGCAGTTTTTTCCTTCTGATAATGCACCGGCTCACTGGGCGGTAGTTGTACAGAACTTTTTGGGGCAGAAACAAGTGTGTGTGTTCTCAGCCATCCACCCTATTCCCCAGATTTGTCTCTCTGCAATTATTTTCTATTCCAAAAATTAAATGTACCATTGAAATGACGCTTCTTTGAAGATACTGATGACTTCCAAACGGCCGTAACAACATAAGAGCTGCAGAGGTCGTTCCAGTTTGTTAGATCGTGCCACTCGCTGTATCAATGTACAAGGGGCTTACTTTGAATAAAATACAGGTTATATCCTCAACTGTTGTTTATTTTATTTGTTATTTAATTAGTCTCATTAATTAATTATCGGAACTCCCTCAGACATCACATCACATCCTCCAGAGTTGTGAACTCCCTCAGACATCACATCACATCCTCCAGAGTTGTGAACTCATTCAGACATCACATCACATCCTCCAGAGTTGTGAACTCTCTCAGACAAAGGCCCTGGCCAGGTAAGACCCCAGTCACGGCCCCCCCCCCCACTGGAGAAGCTACGTTTGTGAGAGAGATTGGGGTCCATGTCAGAGTGAACGACGGTGGAGAAGAAGAAGAAGACAGACCAACAGAGAGGAATGTGTGGGAATGATTAGTTTAGATGTACAAACTAGGAGGAGTATGTTGAACTTGCATGGCTGGAGAGAGTGGGGGAGACAGAGAGAGGGAGGAGGAGAGAGAGAGAGGGAGGAGGAGAGAGAGAGGAAGGAAGAGGAAGCAGGAGAGAGAGGGAGGGAGAGAGAGAGGCAACACAAACAGAACTGGGATAGGAGATTAAACTGTAAACATAAAATGGCTGACACGTATTTGGTGGTGTTTGTATTTCTTGTTTCCTTCGTGTGTGCATTTGTCTTACTTTCGTTTCATATCATGAAATACTTAATGTGTATGTCTCTGTGTGCTGCATATACACGGTCCGACAATTAAATAATGAGACTGATTTTTATTATGGCCTAGACAAAAATGCCATCTATGAAGCAAAGCGTGGAATCCAAAGAAGCAACCTTCATCTATGATCTGGCAACTTTTCATCGGCGCCCGATAAGCAGACGAGAAACAAATTGTCATTTCGTTAACCTAGTTAGAAGTGCATTATCACATAATCAGCATGAACAAAAAGCTAACATTAAATTCTGTTTAAAACTTCGGAAAAAGTGCCATTGAGACAGTTGAATTGATGCGACAAGTTTATGGGGATAATTGTTTATCTCGTGCATAGATATTTAGATGGTATTCACCATTCAAAAATGATGTGGAAACGATTACAAATGCAACTAGACATGGACGCCCAATTTCTGTTCGTAATGAGGAACTCATTGCAAAAGTCAGAGAACGGATACAAGAAGATCGTTGTTTGACTGTGAGGTTGATGGCAGATGAATTTGATGTTAACCGAGGGACCATTCGTAAAATTGTAGTGGAATATTTGGGCAAGAAAAAAGTTGCTTGCTGGTTTCTACCACATTCGTTGTCTGATGACCAAAAACATCAGCGTGTCGGGTACGCAAAAGACAACATCAAAACGTGTCGCAGAAATAAACATTTCTTAAATTTGATTGTTGCAGTGGATGAAACATGATTTTCCCCTATGATCCCACAGCTAAACGCAAAAAAGCTCAGTGGAAGTCATCATCATCACCAAAAGGCAAAGAAAGTTGTCTTCAAAAGTCGAAACTGAAGACAATGTTAGTGTGCTTCTACGACAGCAAAGGAGTTATTCACAAAGAATTTATTCCAGAGGGACAGACTGTCACTGGCAAAGTTTATTTAAGTATTTTGAAATGTTTATTGAAAAGTATTCTCCGAGTATTCAACACCTGGCAGTTTTTTCCTTCTGATAATGCACCGGCTCACTGGGCGGTAGTTGTACAGAACTTTTTGGGGCAGAAACAAGTGTGTGTGTTCTCAGCCATCCACCCTATTCCCCAGATTTGTCTCTCTGCAATTATTTTCTATTCCAAAAATTAAATGTACCATTGAAATGACGCTTCTTTGAAGATACTGATGACTTCCAAACGGCCGTAACAACATAAGAGCTGCAGAGGTCGTTCCAGTGTTTGTTAGATCGTGCCACTCGCTGTATCAATGTACAAGGGGCTTACTTTGAATAAAATACAGGTTATATCCTCAACTGTTGTTTATTTTATTTGTTATTTAATTAGTCTCATTAATTAATTATCGGACCTTGTGTATGTGTATGTGTGTGTGTGTGGCGTGACTAGCACAAACTAAAGAAACCCAGAATGAAACAGAAAATTTTAAAAATTAAATGTGCACAGCAACAACTTGTTTGCTGTTTACTATGAACTGAGTTTAATCCGTGTGACAGCGATACCATGCTCACCTGGAACTGACAGCGATAACATGCTCACCTGGAACTGACAGCGATAACATGCTCACCTGGAACTGATAGCGATAACATGCTCACCTGGAACTGATAGCGATAACATGTTCGCCGGTAACTGACATTCCAGGATCTTCTTCTTTGATATATATTACAAACCCTCCATCCTAACCATATTCACCGTTATTTTTTTTTCTCATTTCTTAAACATCACTGATGTGAATTTATATTTTCTATTTCTTTTCCTGTTTCACTTGTCCTGTATGTTTCGGTGTGATTAATGTGTAAACCGAAATGTTACAACTGTGTACTTGTTAATTATAAAGCTTCTGCTGCTTTTCTTGTAAGTTGTCTCAGCATTCAGTTTTGTGCTGTGTTACCAGATATTGATAAAAGATGTCAGAAACACAGAAATCTGTGTTGGGAAAGCAGACATAACAGTCTATGTTGTACAGACAAACACAGAAATCTGTGCTGGTAGAACTGTGATCTGAAGAAACAGAGTTAATGTCACACAGAATATAGCGTACACGAAGATGTTGAGTGCATGTCACACAGAATATAACGTACACGAAGATGTTGAGTGCATGTCACACAGAATATAGCGTACACGAAGATGTTTTTGTTGCTTTGCCAGTTTGTGCCCCTGCATTTTCCGCTTGTTAATCTCCACTTTTCTGTGCTTTCAAGAAGATTTCTGAGCGTGGCTCTCAAAGTTTCACCAGCACAAGCCCACGTTGGCAGGGACAGAGAGAGGGGTGGGTCACTGAAGGAATCATGACTGCCATCTATCTTGGCCTGTCTGTGCTGGGCCACCTTTCAGGAAGCCACGTGACCGTGTGCTTATCTCTGAGCATCTTCGTGTAGTAAGCCCTGTATGTCATATATTTTGGGAGACATCCCTCTGTTCACCTGTCACTCAACTGTCACCTTGGAAGCTCACCAAGAGTCTGAGGAAACACAGACAAAGGCCTCCATTTTGTCTTACTTTTCGCTATATTTGGCAACTTAAGACAAACGCTTTGCCGTCCTTTCCAGAAAGAAACAGGAAAAGTTGGCGGACATCTTGCCCAGTAGGGAAACAGCATTTTTCGGGCACAAGAGAAACTACGATTAATTTATCTGACAGAAATGTTGGTGTAGTCTTTACTTCAGAAAACTTTGGCATTTTTTAACATTAAAAAAAGTATTTCGCCATAAATCCATAAATATTTGCCCGTATTTTGTAACCTTTGAAGAAGCAACATTGTCAGTTAGAAATAATGGGTAGGATATATGCAGGAGTCATCTCTGTTTTATTTGGTGAGTAATATTTTGTTTTGAATTTTCCTGTCTTGGCATTAATTTGTCCTCTATTTAAAATAATTTGTCCTGTCTTTGCCATAATTTGTCCTGTATTTTCTTTCATTTGTCCCGTCTTTGCCTTATCCTGTCTTAGTCTTCCTCAGTCTTTATATGAACCTGTTGTGTCTTTGTGCTGTTTGTATGCCTGTCTTATCTCACCTACCCCCTTTCTCCACAAAATATATGCAGACAAAAGACAACTTATGTAAATGTTTGTGCTGTGAGACAACTTATATAAATGTTTGTGCTGTGAGACAACTTATATAAGTTTATGTTGTTCAGTTTAACAACTTCAAACGTTAGGCCACCTTTCTGGAACAAAACGTTATCGAGCAGTCTTGACTGTATCAGTTTACAAACAATATGCACATTTCCTAATAAAACTTTTAGCCTGCTTACTTGATATCAGTATGTCTTCCTCAAGTCTAGCCTGCGTTACCACTAGTTCTTTACAAGAAATTCCTGCCTTTAATTCAGGTTTATAGAAAAATAAGTGTGACGGCCCTATGTTGCATCTCAGAAGTTTCTTTTTATAAAGCTAAGAAACGACAAGTTTGTTTTTGTAACGTAAAGAAAGGGCAGTTTTTGTTTTCTTTAATTATGCGAAGAAACTGACTTACCAGAAAATTAACTGCACAAATATATTCTGATCCTCAAAAATAATACAGTAAAATTGTTTTGAAAACATGCGTCCAGTTTTTTCAAAGTCTGTGACTTCTACATCCTCATATTAAACGTTAAAAGTACTTCTTTCATACATTTGTTTTCGATGTTTGTAATCGGATACTTGTTTCATACATTTGTTTTCGATGTTTGTAATCGGATACTTGTTTCATACATTTGTTGTCGATGTTTGTAATCGGATACTTCTTTCATACATATGTTTGCGATGTTTATAATCGGATACTTGTTTCATACATTTGTTGTCGATGTTTGTAATCGGATATTTGTTTCTGTTATTTCGTTGAAGGAAGAGTTATTTTTGTGAACTTGGCACATATCACTTACCATATACAGGAATTGGTAAACCATACAAAAAATTCACCTTCCAGCCCCCCTCCCCCCAATAAAATAAAAGATTCTTACTTTAAGACTCTTATTTCTGAATTAGTCTTATTTCTGATTTTGTCATTTCTTTCTTTGTTTTATTTCTGTCGGTGTTTTATTTTATCTTTGTCTTATTTCTGTTTTGGTTTTATTTCTGTCTTAGTTTTATTTATGTCTGTCAGACTTTTATCTTTGTCTTATTTCTTCCTCAGTCTTTATATGAACCTGTTGTGTCTTTGTGCTGTTTGTATGCCTGTCTTATCTCACCTACCCCCTTTCTCCACAAAACATATGCAGACAAAAGACAACTTATGTAAATGTTTGTGCTGTGAGACAACTTATATAAGTTTATGTTGTTCAGTTTAACAACTTCAAACGTTAGGCCACCTTTCTGGAACAAAACGTTATCGAGCAGTCTTGACTGTATCAGTTTACAAACAATATGCACATTTCCTAATAAAACTTTTTGCCTGCTTACTTGATATCAGTATGTCTTCCTCAAGTCTAGCCTGCGTTACCACTAGTTCTTTACAAGAAATTCCTGCCTTTAATTCAGGTTTATAGAAAAATAAGTGTGACGGCCCTATGTTGCATCTCAGAAGTTTCTTTTTATAAAGCTAAGAAACGACAAGTTTGTTTTTGTAACGTAAAGAAAGGGCAGTTTTTGTTTTCTTTAATTATGCGAAGAAACTGACTTACCAGAAAATTAACTGCACAAATATATTCTGATCCTCAAAAATAATACAGTAAAATTGTTTTGAAAACATGCGTCCAGTTTTTTCAAAGTCTGTGACTTCTACATCCTCATATTAAACGTTAAAAGTACTTCTTTCATACATTTGTTTTCGATGTTTGTAATCGGATACTTGTTTCATACATTTGTTTTCGATGTTTGTAATCGGATACTTGTTTCATACATTTGTTGTCGATGTTTGTAATCGGATACTTCTTTCATACATATGTTTGCGATGTTTATAATCGGATACTTGTTTCATACATTTGTTGTCGATGTTTGTAATCGGATATTTGTTTCTGTTATTTCGTTGAAGGAAGAGTTATTTTTGTGAACTTGGCACATATCACTTACCATATACAGGAATTGGTAAACCATACAAAAAATTCACCTTCCAGCCCCCCTCCCCCCAATAAAATAAAAGATTCTTACTTTAAGACTCTTATTTCTGAATTAGTCTTATTTCTGATTTTGTCATTTCTTTCTTTGTTTTATTTCTGTCGGTGTTTTATTTTATCTTTGTCTTATTTCTGTTTTGGTTTTATTTCTGTCTTAGTTTTATTTATGTCTGTCAGACTTTTATCTTTGTCTTATTTCTGCCTCAGTCTTATTTGTCTTATTCTCACTTTCGTCTTCGTCTCACTTTTGTCTACAGCCAAATTGTCTGTTTTATTTGTCTAATAAAGTCAGCATGAAAGGAAGGAGTTACAGTATGTGGTGCAGATGGTGCAGGACTCTCCACAGATCACTGAAGCCAATCTGACACATGGGGGACTTGTTAAACTAGAATGTAGTACATATTTGTTACAGAAGCAATACGTGGCCTTGGAGATCGTAATTTATTAACTAGACTTCCATAGCAGTGTGACCTGTAACCAGACTTCCCATAGCAGTGTGACCTGTAACCAGACTTCCCATAGCAGTGTGACCTGTAACCAGACTTCCCATAGCAGTGTGACCTGTAACCAGACTTCCCGCGCCAGGATGACATGTAACCAGACTTTCCACGCCAGGATGACATGTAACCAGACTTCCCGCGCCAGGATGACATGTAACCAGACTTCCCACGCCAGGATGACATGTAACCAGACTTCCCACGCCAGGATGACATGTAACCAGACTTCCCGCGCCAGGATGACATGTAACCAGACTTCCCACGCCAGGATGACATGTAACCAGACTTCCCACGCCAGGATGACATGTAACCAGACTTCCCGCGCCAGGATGACATGTAACCAGACTTCTCACGCCAGGATGACATGTAACCAGACTTCCCACGCCAGGATGACATGTAACCAGACTTCCCACGCCAGGATGACATGTAACCAGACTTCCCACGCCAGGATGACATGTAACCAGACTTCCCGCGCCAGGATGACATGTAACCAGACTTCCCACGCCAGGATGACATGTAACCAGACTTCTCACTGCTGCGTGGCCTAGTCATCGTCATGAGTTACATCTTCAGAGTTGTTAATTTTTTTAGAATCATCATCTTGTGTCTGATGAGTGTTAGCAACAATTCCTACTTTTGTTTCATCACGACACTGTCCCTCATAACATGTTTACCATGCTCTGCTTCTCTCCAGGCTCCTGGCATAGCTTACCTCTTGATTTTTTTCTAGCAGTTCGTTTCGAAGTCTTTTTTTTTCTTTCGTTTTTGTTTTGTAGCTCAGACGTTGAGTTCAGAGTCAGTTGTATAAGCTTCCAGTTTCGGAGTCAGTTGTGTAAGCTTCCAGTCTCGGAGTCAGTTGTGTAAGCTTCCAGTCTCGGAGTCAGTTGTGTAAGCTTCCAGTCTCGGAGTCAGTTGTGTAAGCTTCCAGTCTCGGAGTCAGTTGTGTAAGCTTCCAGTCTCGGAGTCAGTTGTGTAAGCTTCCAGTCTCGTTTTTTTTTCACATAACTTGGCAGAAAGGTCTCTTTCCTCAAGTTTACTCTTCTCCATGATTCACATAACTGATCACAGAAATGTCTCTTTCCTCAAGTTTACTCTTCTCCGTGATTCACATAACTGACTGCAGAAATGTCTCTTTCCTCAAGTTTACTCTTCTCCATGATTCACATAACTGACCACAGAAAGGTCTCTTTCCTCAAGTTTACTCTTCTCCATGATTCACATAACTGACCACAGAAAGGTCTCTTTCCTCAAGTTTACTCTTCTCCATGATTCACATAACTGACCACAGAAAGGTCTCTTTCCTCAAGTTTACTCTTTTCCATGATTCACATAGCTTGGTAGAAAGGTCTCTTTCCTCGAGCTTGCGTCTTTGAATTTCAGGAAAACAAAACCTTCTATTTCGACCTTCCGTTTCATCGCTAAATGATGTTGCGACCTTATTCTCAGCTGACTCGATCTCTGGCATGTTCTTCCTATATCTTGTGGTGGATGACCTACAGACATCTTCGTATCTCGTGGCCTCCTTTCCTTCACAAGTTCATCATGGGAATGTCTGTCTTCCGTTCTTGTCTCGTCCTTCAACACTCTCACTCCTCTGCTGATCAGTGCGGTCATCATGTAGGGAAACTTCACTCGCTGGAGAAGCTCAGAGTTAGTTCCCTTTGTCCTACTAGTAAATGTTCATTATTTGTTGAAGGCAGAGAAGGTCAGCATCATCATGTGCTGTGCTGGTAGACATTGGCCGTCATGGTTCTTCAGAGATCTCCGCCCTTGACGCTTTCCTTCAACCCAGCTGGTGACTTTTATTGTGCCGTCATCTCAGATTTTCCGTCAGCTCAGCTGGTGACCTTGTATTGTGCCGTCATCTCAGACTTTCCATCAGCTCAGCTGGTGACCTTTTATTGTGCCGTCATCTCAGATTTTCCATCAGCTCAGCTGGTGACTTTTATTGTGCCGTCATCTCAGACTTTCCATCAGCCCTGCTGGTGACTTTTATTGTGCCGTCATCTCAGATTTTCCATCAACCCAGCTGGTGACTTTTATTGTGCCGTCATCTCAGATTTTCCATCAGCCCAGCTGGTGACTTTTATTGTGCCGTCATCTCAGATTTTCCATCAGCCCAGCTGGTGACTTTTATTGTGCCGTCATCTCAGACTTTCCATGAGTTTTTTACCTGTATCTTTTACCATTTATCTTTTCTGTTGTTATGATAGGCACAGAAGATGGAAACTTAATTTTTGTTTCTTTTCTTATGTCTTGATTATGTTGTATGTCTTGATTATGTAGTAAGCCTTGATTATGTTATTATGTTGTATGTCACGTTATGTTGTATGTATTGATTATGTTGTATGTCTTGATTATGTTATATGCCTTGATTATGTTGTTAGCCTTGATTATGTATGTCTTGATTATATTGTATGCCCTGATTATGCTGTAAGCCTTGATTATGTCTGTCTTGATTATGTTTTAAGCCTTGATTATGTGTGTCTTGATTATAATGTAAGCCTTGATTATGTATGTTTTGATTATGTTGCGTGTCTTGATTATGTTGTGTCTTGATTATGTTGTAAGCCTTGATTACGTGGCATAACCTTGCACACAGCAAGGCTAGTTTCATGATATTAAGTAGAATATCTTCACCGCGTCGATGTCGCCATGGAGACGGCTGTGCACAAGAAGGCTAGCTTTAAATTGAGCAAAACCTCCACTTCCGCCAAACTGTGTAGGACATTTTTTAGGGAGACTTGGGACGAAGATAACAAGAAATGCTTTCATAACTTACCTGCCATTAACGTCCTTGCGGAGCGGGGGGGGGGGGAGGGTTGGGGAGAGGAGGGGAAAGAAAGAACTGGAAACCCTTCGCTTGAAGGTGGTCAGTGAGCTTCTGAGGGGAGGGGAGGGGAGGGGGGAGGTAGACTTGTAAGCTAGTTGTGTAGGGAGGACGTATAATCTTGTCGTGTCTACAGAGAGGACAGTCACCGAGCGCCCTCATGTGTCAAGTCTCTCAGTTTATGGGGTTTTTTAATAAAGAGAGGGGGTGGGAGAAGTTTGTGTGTGTGTGTCGGCGGCTGGGGGAACAAAATTATCTGAAGAACAGAACAAGAAAGTTCTTTTGGATACATATATATATATATAAAGCCACTGCAGTAAAGCTGTGATAACAAAATGTTAAGACTATTTAAAACAAAAGTAGGAGCAACTTTATTAACTAGCAAGCACACAGTTGCAACTTTACGGTTTACACTTTATCCACGCAAGAACGTACAGGGCGAAGAAACAGAGAAAGAAGATCAAATATAAATTCTCATGAATGATCTACAACAAATAGGAGAGGAAAATAATGGGAAAAATGGAGCACTTAGCTGTTCTTCTGTGTATAATATAATCTTTTCTGTAAGTGTCAGTTTGTTTCCCTGTGTATAATACGGCGGACAATAGGCAAGTCTGCACAAAAATCATTGGAAGCAGCAGAAATGTGGTTTATTAGAAGAATGTTGCGAATCCCCTGGACAGCAAAAATAACTAATGAAGAATGAATGAGAAGAGCTGGAGAGACAAAAAAAAACCTTGTCAAAAAGATAAGAGAGAGACAATGTACTTTCATAGGACATGCAATGAGAAGAGGGGGCATTGAAAATATAATAACAACAGGAAAAATATGAGGAAGAAAATCAAGAGGTAGACCAAGAGAAATGATACTGGACAGTCTGACGGGATGGTGTGAGAAGAGATCACCAACTGAACTGATGGCCTGCATGAAGGATCGGGTACTCTGGAGAAGCATAATAGCCAACGCCAGTCTGGACGGCACCTGATGATGATGATGATGATGATGTGTATAATATAATCTTTTCTGTAAGAGTCAATCTGTTTCCCTGTGTATAATATAATCTTTTCTGTAAGTGTCATTTTGTTCTTCTTTGTATTATATAGTCTCTCCTGTAAGTGTCATTTTTTTCTTCTGTGTATTATATAGTCTCTCCTGTAAGTGTCATTTTGTTCTTCTGTGTATTATATAATCTTTCCTGTAAGTATCATTTTGTTTATCTGTGTATAATTTAATCTTTCTTGTAAGCGTCGTTTTGTTACTCTATATATAACACAATGCTTGGCTTTGTCTGACATATAAAAGAAAGAAAGTGTGATTATGGCTGCAGTAAAACTGGTTCTGGTTGAGCAGATTCATGCGAAGACTTTAGCAAACAGATACCAGGGTCATACCGAAAGTCGTGAGCAAACAGATACCAGGGTCATACTGGAAGTCGTGAGCAAACAGATACCAGGGTCATACCGGAAGTCGTGAGGAAACAGATACCAGGGTCATACCGAAAGTCGTGAGCAGACAGACACGAGGTTCATACCGACAGTCGTGAGCAAACAGTTTTTTAAAAATCAGAATTTGTAGAGACAGTATATAAATGTATCACCTTAACTGCGTCCTTTTCTTCAGTTTTCAACATAATCACCATTTCTCTGCTCCCATCACTCTTCAAGTTTGAAAATACCCTCCCGGCAGAATTCCGTTCCAGCTGACTGATGGCACAGACGCACAGTTTTCTGGACGTTCTCTCCTGTGGGACCCAGCGGGCACAAACTTTTCTATAGCCTAGGGTTTCAATCATTCCCTGTACTGCGTTGTGTCCTACTCCAAGATTTACAGCGATTTCAGATACTTGGTTAATGATGTCGTCAACCCTTTCCACGTTGCGTTCAGTGGAGGCAGTTCGAGGGTGACCGCTGCGAGGCATATCTTGGATGCTCGTGTTTCCATCTTTGAAATGTTTCACCCACCTCCTAACATTGCTAGCACCCACACACACATCTCCATAAGCAAGTTGAAGTCTTTGGTGAATTTCAGCAGCGGGGATTTCCTCTTTAAACAGGAATTCAATAACAGCATGTTGACGAAACGAAACTTCAGCACCCGCCATTTTGTTTCTGCTTCACGTGGTCACGTGACACATGATGGCAACGTCATGTGACCTCTACATGAAGTGCAAATAATGCAGTTAAGTTGCTACATTTATGTTTTTTTCTATCTATAAATTATAATTTTAAAAAAAAATTTTGCTCATGACTTTTGGTATGACCCTCATAAAAATAGAAATAACAAGAAAACGGAAAGAAATACCAGCATAAGATAATAAGAACACTAGATATGCTATGAAAATAAAATCCATTATTTCGGAAAAAAAAATTGTAACAAAATTTAGAATACTTTTACTGAAATATGAATGCGGAGCGGGGGGGGGGGGAGGGTTGGGGAGAGGAGGGGAAAGAAAGAACTGGAAACCCTTCGCTTGAAGGTGGTCAGTGAGCTTCTGAGGGGAGGGGAGGGGAGGGGGGGAGGTAGACTTGTAAGCTAGTTGTGTAGGGAGGACGTATAATCTTGTCGTGTCTACAGAGAGGACAGTCACCGAGCGCCCTCATGTGTCAAGTCTCTCAGTTTATGGGGAGGGGGTGGGAGAAGTTTGTGTGTGTGTGTGTTGGCGGGTGGAGGAACAAAGTTATCTGAAGAACAGAACAAGAAAGTTCTTTTGGATACATATATATATATATAAAGCCACTGCAGTAAAGCTGTGATAACAAAATGTTAAGACTATTTAAAACAAAAGTAGGAGCAACTTTATTAACTAGCAAGCACACAGTTGCAACTTTTCAGTTTACACTTTATCCACGCAAGAACGTACAGGGCGAAGAAACAGAGAAAGAAGATCAAATATAAATTCTCATGAATGATCTACAACAAATAGGAGAGGAAAATAATGGGAAAAATGGAGCACTTAGCTGTTCTTCTGTGTATAATATAATCTTTTCTGTAAGTGTCAGTTTGTTTCCCTGTGTATAATACGGCGGACAATAGGCAAGTCTGCACAAAAATCATTGGAAGCAGCAGAAATGTGGTTTATTAGAAGAATGTTGCGAATCCCCTGGACAGCAAAATAACTAATGAAGAATGAATGAGAAGAGCTGGAGAGACAAAAAAAAACCTTGTCAAAAAGATAAGAGAGAGACAATGTACTTTCATAGGACATGCAATGAGAAGAGGGGGCATTGAAAATATAATAACAACAGGAAAAATATGAGGAAGAAAATCAAGAGGTAGACCAAGAGAAATGATACTGGACAGTCTGACGGGATGGTGTGAGAAGAGATCACCAACTGAACTGATGGCCTGCATGAAGGATCGGGTACTCTGGAGAAGCATAATAGCCAACGCCAGTCTGGACGGCACCTGATGATGATGATGATGATGATGATGATGATGTGTATAATATAATCTTTTCTGTAAGAGTCAATCTGTTTCCCTGTGTATAATATAATCTTTTCTGTAAGTGTCATTTTGTTCTTCTTTGTATTATATAGTCTCTCCTGTAAGTGTCATTTTTTTCTTATGTGTATTATATAGTCTCTCCTGTAAGTGTCATTTTGTTCTTCTGTGTATTATATAATCTTTCCTGTAAGTATCATTTTGTTTATCTGTGTATAATCTAATCTTTCTTGTAAGCGTCGTTTTGTTACTCTATATATAACATAATGCTTGGCTTTGTCTGACATATAAAAGAAAGAAAGTGTGATTATGGCTGCAGTAAAACTGGTTCTGGTTGAGCAGATTCATGCGAAGACTTTAGCAAACAGATACCAGGGTCATACCGAAAGTCGTGAGCAAACAGATACCAGGGTCATACTGGAAGTCGTGAGCATACCAGGGTCATACCGGAAGTCGTGAGCAAACAGATACCAGGGTCATACCGAAAGTCGTGAGCAGACAGACACGAGGTTCATACCGACAGTCGTGAGCAAACAGTTTTTTAAAAATCAGAATTTGTAGAGACAGTATATAAATGTATCACCTTAACTGCGTCCTTTTCTTCACTTTTCAACATAATCTCCATTTCTCTGCTCCCATCACTCTTCAAGTTTGAAAATACCCTCCCGGCAGAATTCCGTTCCAGCTGACTGATGGCACAGACGCACAGTTTTCTGGACGTTCTCTCCTGTGGGACCCAGCGGGCACAAACTTTTCTATAGCCTAGGGCTTCAATCATTCCCTGTACTGCATTGTGTCCTACTCCAAGATTTACAGCGATTTCAGATTCTTGTTTAATGATGTCGTCAACCCTTTCCACGTTGCGTTCAGTGGAGGCAGTTCGAGGGTGACCGCTGCGAGGCATATCTTGGATGCTCGTGTTTCCATCTTTGAAATGTTTCACCCACCTCCTAACACTGCTAGCACCCACACACACATCTCCATAAGCAAGTTGAAGTCTTTGGTGAATTTCAGCAGCGGGGATTTCCTCTTTAAACAGGAATTCAATAACAGCATGTTGACGAAACGAAACTTCAGCACCCGCCATTTTGTTTCTGCTTCACGTGGTCACGTGACACATGATGGCAACGTCATGTGACCTCTACATGAAGTGCAAATAATGCAGTTAAGTTGCTACATTTATATTTTTTTCTATCTATAAATTATAATTTAAAAAAAAATTTTGCTCATGACTTTTGGTATGACCCTCATAAAAATAGAAATAACAAGAAAACGGAAAGAAATAACAGCATAAGATAATAAGAACACTAGATATGCTATGAAAAAAAAATCCATTATTTCGGAAAAAAAAATTGTAACAAAATTTAGAACACTTTTACTGAAATATGAATGAGTGTGATTTGACAAAATTTTAGTTACACCTGGTAGTTAACCCTGGTAGTTACACCTGGTAGTTACACCTGGTAGTTACACCTGGTAGTTACACTCACTGGTAGTTACACCTGGTAGTTACACCTGGTAGTTACACCTGGTAGTTACACTCACTGGTAGTTACACCTGGTAGTTACACTCACTGGTAGTTACACCTGGTAGTTACACTCACTGGTAGTTACACCTGGTAGTTACACTCACTGGTAGTTAACCGTGGTAGTTACACTCACTGGTAGTTACACCTGGTAGTTACACTCACTGGTAGTTACACTCAGTGGTAGTTACACCTGGTAGTTAACCCTGGTAGTTACACTCAGTGGTAGTTACACTCACTGGTAGTTACACCTGGTAGTTACACCTGGTAGTTACACTCACTGGTAGTTACACCTGGTAGTTACACTCACTGGTAGTTACACCTGGTAGTTACACCTGGTAGTTACACTCACTGGTAGTTACAACTGGTAGTTACACCCTATGGTAGATACACCCCTTGGTAGTTACACCTGGAAGTTACACCCTATGATAGTTACACTCCCTGGTAGTTACATCTGGTAGTTTCACCCTATGGTAGTTACACTCCCTGGTAATTACATCTGGTAGTTACACCTGGTAGTTACACTCCCTGGTAGTTACATCTGGTAGTTACACCTGGTAGTTACACTCCCTGGTAATTACATCTGGTAGTTACACCTGGTAGTTACACTCCCTGGTAGTTACATCTGGTAGTTACACCCCTTGGTAGTTAGATCTGGTAGTTACACTCATGGGTAGTTAATTCTGGTAGTTACACCTGGCAATTACACTCCCGGGTTATTACATCTGGTAGTTACACCTGGTAGCTACATCTGGTAGTTACACCTGGAAGTTACACTCCCTGGTAGTTACATTTGGTACTTACACCTGGTAGTTAGCCCTGGTAGTTACACTCCCTATTAGTTACATCTGGTAATTACACCTGGTAGTTACACAAGCTAGTTACTCCCCCTGGTTGCTACACTGTCTGATGGTTACACCCCCTGGTAGTTACACCAGGTAGTTACAACCCTTGGTTGCTACACTGCCTGATAGTTACATACCTAGTAACTAATCCCCTGATTGCTACATTCCCTGGTAGTTACATCTGGTAGTTAACCCCCTGATTGCTACACTCCCTGGTAAATACACTTTGTAGTTAACACACTCTGGTTGCTACACTCCCTGCTAGTTACACCTGGTAGTTACACCTGGTAGTTATACTTGGTAGTTACAACTGGTAGTTGAACCTCGTAGTTACACCCCCTGGTAGTTACACCTGGTAATTAACCCCCTGGTTGCTCACTCTCTGGTATCTACAACTGGTATTTACACCCCCCAGTTGCTACACTCTCTGGTAGTTACAACTGGTAGTTACACCTCGTAGTTACTCCTCCTGGTAGCTACACTCCCTAGAAGTTTCACCTGGTAATTAACCACCTGGTTGCTACACTCTCCGGTATTTACAACTGGTAGTTACACCCCCTGGTAGCTACACCCCCTGGTAGTTACACCCCCTGGTAGTTTCACCTCCTGGTAGTTACACCCCCTGGTAGTTTCACCTCCTGGTAGCTACACCCCCTGGTAGTTACACCCCCTGGTAGTTACACCTCCTGGTAGTTACACCCCCTGGTAGCTACACCCCCTGGTAGTTACACCCCCTGGTAGTTTCACCTCCTGGTAGTTACACCCCCTGGTAGTTTCACCTCCTGGTAGTTTCACCTCCTGGTAGTTACACCCCCTGGTAGTTTCACCTCCTGGTAGTTTCACCTCCTGGTAGTTACACCCCCTGGTAGTTTCACCTCCTGGTAGTTTCACCTCCTGATAGTTTCACCTCCTGGTAGTTACACCCCCTGGTAGTTTCACCTCCTGGTAGTTTCACCTCCTGGTAGTTTCACCTCCTGGTAGTTACACCCCCTGGTAGTTTCACCTCCTGGTAGTTACACCTCCTGGTAGTTACACCCCCTGGTAGTTTCACCTCCTGGTAGTTACACACCCTGGTAGTTATACTTAGTAGTTACACTACCTAGTAGCTACACTACCTGGTAGCTACAACTGGTAGTTACACCCCGTGGTAGTTACACCTGGTAATTACACCTGGTAGTTACACCCCCTAGTAGTTACACCTGGTAGTTACCCCTGATAGTTACACTCCCTGATAATTACACCCCCTGGTAGTTACACTCCCTGAAAGTTACACCCACTGGTAGTTACACTCCCTGGTAGTTACACCCCCTGGTAGTTACACCCCCTGATAGTTACACCCGCTATTAGTTACACCCCCTGATAGTTACACCCGCTGGTAATTACACTCCCTGGTAGTTACACCTGGTAGTTACACCTGGTAGTTACACCTGGTAGTTACACCTGGTAGTTACACCTGGTAGTTACACCCCCTAGTAGTTACACTTGGTAGTTACACCCCCTGGTAGTTACACCTGTTAGTTACACACCCTGGTAGTTACACCTGGTAATTACACCCCCTGGTAGTTACACCCTCTGGTTGTTACAGCTGGTAGTTACACCCCCTGTAGTTACATCTGGTAGTTACACCTGGTAGTTACACCCCCTGTAGTTACACCTGGTAGTTACACCTGGTAGTTACACCCTCTGGTTGTTACACCAAGAGTTCTCACTTTCTGTGATAAGATGAACAGGTCTTGTTTTGTGTGATTACACCAAGAGTTCTCACTTTCTGTGATAAGATGAACAGGTCTTGTTTTGTGTGATTACACCAAGAGTTCTCACTTTCTGTGATAAGATGAACAGGTCTTGTTTTGTGTGATTACACCAAGAGTTCTCACTTTCTGTGATAAGATGAACAGGTCTTGTTTTGTGTGATTACACCAAGAGTTCTCACTTTCTGTGATAAGATGAACAGGTCTTGTTTTGTGTGATTACACCAAGAGTTCTCACTTTCTGTGATAAGATGAACAGGTCTTGTTTTGTGTGATTACACCAAGAGTTCTCACTTTCTGTGATAAGATGAACAGGTCTTGTTTTGTGTGATTACACCAAGAGTTCTCACTTTCTGTGATAAGATGAACAGGTCTTGTTTTGTGTGATTACACCAAGAGTTCTCACTTTCTGTGATAAGATGAACAGGTCTTGTTTTGTGTGATTACACCAAGAGTTCTCACTTTCTGTGATAAGATGAACAGGTCTTGTTTTGTGTGATTACACCAAGAGTTCTCACTTTCTGTGATAAGATGAACAGGTCTTGTTTTGTGTGATTACACCAAGAGTTCTCACTTTCTGTGATAAGATGAACAGGTCTTGTTTTGTGTGATTACACCAAGAGTTCTCACTTTCTGTGATAAGATGAACAGGTCTTGTTTTGTGTGATTACACCAAGAGTTCTCACTTTCTGTGATAAGATGAACAGGTCTTGTTTTGTGTGATTACACCAAGAGTTCTCACTTTCTGTGATAAGATGAACAGGTCTTGTTTTGTGTGATTACACCAAGAGTTCTCACTTTCTGTGATAAGATGAACAGGTCTTGTTTTGTGTGATTACACCAAGAGTTCTCACTTTCTGTGATAAGATGAACAGGTCTTGTTTTGTGTGATTACACCAAGAGTTCTCACTTTCTGTGATAAGATGAACAGGTCTTGTTTTGTGTGATTACACCAAGAGTTCTCACTTTCTGTGATAAGATGAACAGGTCTTGTTTTGTGTGATTACACCAAGAGTTCTCACTTTCTGTGATAAGATGAACAGGTCTTGTTTTGTGTGATTACACCAAGAGTTCTCACTTTCTGTGATAAGATGAACAGGTCTTGTTTTGTGTGATTACACCAAGAGTTCTCACTTTCTGTGATAAGATGAACAGGTCTTGTTTTGTGTGATTACACCAAGAGTTCTCACTTTCTGTGATAAGATGAACAGGTCTTGTTTTGTGTGATTACACCAAGAGTTCTCACTTTCTGTGATAAGATGAACAGGTCTTGTTTTGTGTGATTACACCAAGAGTTCTCACTTTCTGTGATAAGATGAACAGGTCTTGTTTTGTGTGATTACACCAAGAGTTCTCACTTTCTGTGATAAGATGAACAGGTCTTGTTTTATGTGATACCACCAAGAGTTCTCACTTTCTGTGATAAGATGAACAGGTCTTGTTTTATGTGATACCACCAAGAGTTCTCACTTTCTGTGATAAGATGAACAGGTCTTGTTTTATGTGATACCACCAAGAGTTCTCACTTTCTGTGATAAGATGAACAGGTCTTGTTACATTTGGTAGTTACATCTAGTAATTACATCTGGTAGTTACACACTCTTGTAGTTACACTTGGTAGTTACACCCCCTGGTAGTTACACCTTGTAGTTACACCTGGTAGTTACACCCCCTGGTAGTTACACCTGGTAGTTACACCTGGTAGTTACACCCCCTGGTAGTTACACCCCTTGGTAGTTACACCTGGTAGTTACACCCCCTGGTAGTTACACCCCTTGGTAGTTACACCTGGTAGTTACACCCCCTGGTAGTTACACCCGTTGGTAGTTACACCTGGTAGTTACACCCTCTGGTAGTTACACCCCTTGGTAGTTACACCTGGTAGTTACACCTGGTAGTTACACCCCTGGTAGTTACACCCCTTGGTAGTTACACCTGGTAGTTACACCCCCTGGTAGTTACACCCCCTGGTAGTTACACCTGGTAGTTACACCTGGTAGTTACACCCCCTGGTAGTTACACCTCTTGGTAGTTACACCTGGTAGTTACACCCCCTGGTAGTTACACCCCTTGGTAGTTACACCTGGTAGTTACACCCCCTGGTAGTTACACCCCTTGGTAGTTACACCTGGTAGTTACACCCCTGGTAGTTACACCCCTTGGTAGTTACACCTGGTAGTTACACCTGGTAGTTACACCCCTGGTAGTTACACCCCTTGGTAGTTACACCTGGTAGTTACACCTGGTAGTTACACCCCTGGTAGTTACACCCCTTGGTAGTTACACCTGGTAGTTACACCACCTGGTAGTTACATCTGGTAGTTACACCTGGTAGTTACACCCCCTGGTAGTTACACCCCTTGGTAGTTACACCTGGTAGTTACACCCCCTGGTAGTTACACCCCTTGGTAGTTACACCTGGTAGTTACACCTGGTAGTTACACCCCTGGTAGTTACACCCCTTGGTAGTTACACCTGGTAGTTACACCTGGTAGTTACACCTGGTAGTTACACCCCCTGGTAGTTACACCTGGTAGTTACACCTGGTAGTTACACCCTCTGATTGTTACACCTGGTAGTTACACCTGGCCATCGTTGCATGCCTCAGAAGGTGTATTGTGTCATGTAATGTGGCATTTCTTCCTGGAACTTTAGTTTAGTTTTGTTGTTTTTTAATGTGTGTAAGTACAAAGTATTTTGTGATCATCTTTGACGAGTGAGTTCGAATCCTTACTCGTGTTACAAGTGGGGGGGGGGGAGGGGGAGGGTTTGTTGTCAGGATTTTGATGAAATCTTTTTCTAGCGAACTTGTCACACCACAAAATGTGACAATGGGCGAAGTGAAGTTAGTGTCACGTGTTACGTGCAGGTGAATTTTACTGCTGGAAACTTGAAACTAGAATTTTCTCTTTGTTTCCCGAGTTTTCTAATAGCCAGACACGCCTGGTCGTGTTTTGATGTGATGACTCTACTTGGCTCTTTGACAGGCACAGTCGGTGCTTTCTTCGTTCACGAAAGCTGTACAAGTTAAACGATTGTTACCATTCATGTAAACTGCCATGTGTCTCATGACAGACATGCAGGCAAACAGGCAGACAGATAAACGAAGAAAATATTTAAGCAGGATTTAAATTGTAATAAGCTGGCATAAAGATGGTCTTGTTTTCTTTCAACGCAAAGCAGTTTTCTTCGTGCCACACAACTCTGTTCTCCGTTAGATGACACAGACATTTGGTTCTTCTTGTCACTTCCCCGACAAACCACCTCAGATTCTCACCTGGGTCAGACCAGAGCCACTTTTAACACAGAGAACTCTCCGCTACTTCTCCTGGTCGCTGTGGGGGTCAGCACGTGATAAGAATTGTCCCGAGTACAACCGGGAGACTAACAAAGATGTATTTCTTTTTTTTTTCTCTTTAAAACTCTGGATGGAAGTTTTTAAAATTAAAGAGAACTTTGAGTCTATTTTAGTGTGCTTTAGTTTACGCTTGAGGAAGTGATCAACAGTTAATGTTGTTTGGGTTACATTCTTGTGACAAGATGAATAGGTCTTGTTTTGTGTGATACCACCAAGAGTTCTTACTTTCTGTGATAAGATGAACAGGTCTTGTTTTATGTGATACCACCAAGAGTTCTCACTTTCTGTGATAAGATGAACAGGTCTTGTTTTGTGTGATTACGCCAAGAGTTCTCACTTTCTGTGATAAAATGAACATTTCTTGTTTTATGTGATACCACCAAGAGTTCTCACTTTCTGTGATAAGATGAACAGGTCTTGATTTGTGTGATTCTGCCAAGAGTTCTCACTTTCTGTTATAAGATGAATAGTTCTTACTTTCTGTGATAAGATGAATACTTCTCAGTTTCTGCTATAAGATGAATAGTTCTCACTTTCTATGATAAAATGAATAGTTCTCACTTTCTGTGATAACATGAATAATTTTTATTTCTGTGATAGTTCTCACTTTCTTTAATATTTTGTACAAGTCTCGCCTGTCTCATTGTGACGGGCACATAGTTTTGTGACAGTATTAGTTCTGTCTCTAGTTCAGTGAGAGTTTTAGTTCTATCTCTAGTTCTGTGACAGTATTAGTCCTGTCTCTAGTTCTGTGATAGTATTAATTCTGTCTAGTTCTGTGATAGTATTGGTTCTATCTCTAGTTCTGTGATAGTATTAGTTCTATCTCTATTTCAGTGACAGTTTTAGTTGTATCTCTAGTTCTGTGACGGTATTAGTTCTGTGACAGTATTAGTTCTATCTCTAGTTCTGTGACAGTATTAGTTCTATCTCTAGTTCTGTGACCGTATTAGTTCTGTCTCTGCTTTCATAAATTTGAAACATGGAAAGGCCCGCAACTCTTCCCTACAATTGCGAGTTTTCTTGTGTTTACTTCCCCGTAAACCTGTTTCTGGGTCGCCTTATGTCTGTTCACCTGAGGCCCTAATCTTTTAGAGCTGGTAAGTGAGTGCTCCACTCTCCACTCTTTGGTTTCTCAGTCTTCTGTGACCAGCTTTTAAAGAAACAGTTTTGTCAAGACTCTGCTTTTCTAGACAGAGATAATAAATCTTTGACCGAATAAGAAAACATTACTCTTGAGATGTTTCACTATATTTTGGCAGTTTAATTCTTCTGTAGTGACAGTTGTGCGAACAAACACAGCTGAACGCGCGCGTTTTTTCCGTCTAATATTTGAACAGATTTAAAAAATAAGTTGCACAAACTGATTTCCTAAGTACTTTAGATATATGGGCACTAACACCATATTCCTATGTGCCTCTAAGGCATGACAGGATTACCTTTTTTTTTTTTTTTTAGGTCATTGAGGGTACTGTGGTTCAGAATCTCAGCTTCCCATCTCGTTACTTGACACTAATCTCAGTGTAAGATTGAAGGTTTTTGTTGTAAATACTATTTTAATATCTGAGAACGCCGATATAAGTAGCATTTTACCGTGTCTCGTCACATTCTAGTTCTCACGAAAGCACTTACTTTCGGACACTTTCCCAAACGGCTTTCTTGCCGCGACCTTGACCTCGTGCTCTAAGCTTTCTTCTTCATTTAAAAAAAAAAAAGCTCCATGTTTATGAAGTGCCTGGAACTAGAACTGAGCATTTCTTCTTTTTTTTTTTGTTGGTGTGTTTTAGAAACCGAATCTTCCGAGTACTCGTTTAGTAGGTCCTCATGGAACCGGTTCTTGGAACCGATTCCTCAGTTATTGGGAAATGTGAGGGATGATTTGTATATAAAACAAATGTCAGTTTCCCGACGGGTTTTCATGTCTCCATACAGAACTGATCCCTGAGCTGTTATTTACATGTACCGTTCACAGTAGAGCACGTTGAACCACGGTGAATGAAGGAAATCTAGAAACGGTAAATTACAGACATTTCGTAATGGTAGGTAAGATAAAATCCCCGATTCCATGCCATTAAGGCATATTGGGAATACGATGTTAGGCCCGTACTTCCATGACCTTCGGCACATGAAAGTCTGATGTGGTCAGTATCACGCCTGACCGCCTTACCTTCCCAGGTTTCTCTGGTGCCTATTTTTAGGGGCTGGGTCGACCCCGGGGTCTTTCGTAACGGTAGCTACAGTTTTATTCATTAAAGAGCACACATTTTTATCTCTTCATCTTTCAGTTTATTCATACAAAAACTTACAGGACAAAGAAACAGGGGAAGAAGAGAAAGTATGAAGGGACATTATGCTATATAACAAATAAGAATGTAAGAAAAATGTGGAGAGCAGAAGTGAGAAAAACACACACACACAGAGAAAGAGAGAGAGACAGCTGGAAAAGTTGATATTTTCTATAATAAACCATTTTATAACAGAAGAAAATGTACGCCTTTGTCAGATTCAGCTTCTGCAGATTGTTGTCAAAGTCTAATTCTGCAGATTATTGTCAAATTCTGCAGAAACAGATTGTTGTCAAAGTCTACTTCTCCAGATTGTTGTCAAAGTCTACTTCTGCAGATTGTTGTCAAAGTCTATTTCTGCAGATTGTTGGAGGAACATGAAAATTGAGAGGGGGTGGGGTGTGTGAAGATGGATTGTAACATTATGGTCGGGGGGAGGGGAAGGGGACAGTCAGTGACCTGTGTGATTGTGCTAGATCACAGCCTGTCTAATGTTTTCTGAGGCGGTGTCAAACTGTGAAGCTCCTGGCGCCGATATCTAGGTCATATTACTTCGGGTTTACATGGAATGACATAAAGAAAACATTTGAATGGTCAGATCGAGACTTTAAAATGACCGCGACTGAAAACTCCAGCCAGTCTACACCAGAACAGGCCGTGGTTAAACATGGTAAAGGAAATCAGGTCAGTTTGAAGAAATTTATAAGAACTTCTCTCTTCCAGATCATCAAAATATTATCCACCCTGTATTCTCGTCACTGTCTTCACTTGTACGAGATTTGATCTGAATTCTGTGAAAGAATTAACTGTTCATGAACTGTCAACTGACGTTACACAAGCTGATGATTAAATAATCTTGATGTTTTATAGTCTGAAATAGATGTCTCACCAGCTGTTGTTTCTAGCACTGAAAGAGTATACACTTTCTCTTATACTAGAACTGTGTCAGTATAAGAACAACTACAATAAATGTACACAAATAAACACTGAATAGACAACAATTCTTTATGGTAGTTATTTCAGAGTTTGTTGACTAGCCTCCACGACTCGGTCACGCTGACACGACTAATCACCTGGTGCGCATGCGCAATGTTAAAGATCAATACATTTTTACCTTTTTTTTTGCTGAAACTTGTCTTTCAGGATTATTCCGTTCTCTCTTCTCGCAGCCTGCATCTTGTCATCCATGATACATTAGTGTGCTCTACAATGTCATCCATGATACATTAGTGTGCTCTACAATGTCAGCCATGATACATTAGTGTGCTCTACAATGTCATCCATGATACATTAGTGTGCTCTACAATGTCAACCATGATACATTAGTGTGCTCTACAACGTTAGCCATGATACATTAGTGTGCTCTATAATGTTAGCCATGATACATTAATGTGCTCCACAATGCAGCCATGATACATTAGTAAAGTCTACTTCTCCAGATTATTGTCGAAGTCTGCTTCTGCAGATTGTTGTCAAAGTCTGTTTCTGCAGATTGTTGTCAAAGTCTACTTCTCCAGATTATTGTCAAAGTCTACTTCTGCAGATTCTTGTCAAAGTCTACTTCTGCAGATTGTTGAAGGAACATGAAAATTGAGAGGGGGTGGGGTGTGTGAAGATGGATTGTAACATTATGGTCGGGGTGAGGGGAAGGGGACAGTCAGTGACCTGTGTGATTGTGCTAGATCACAGCCTGTCTAATGTTTTCTGAGGCGGTGTCAAACTGTAAAGCTCCTGGCGCCGATATCTAGGTCATATTACTTCGGGTTTACATGGAATGACATAAAGAAAACATTTGAATGGTCAGATCGAGACTTTAAAATGACCGCGACTGAAAACTCCAGCCAGTCTACACCAGAACAGGCCGTGGTTAAACATGGTAAAGGAAATCAGGTCAGTTTAAAGAAATTTATAAGAACTTCTCTCTTCCAGATCATCAAAATATTATCCACCCTGTTTTCTCGTCACTGTCTTCACTTGTACGAGATTTGATCTGAATTCTGTGAAAGAATTAACTGTGCATGAACTGTCAACTGACGTTACACAAGCTGATGATTAAATAATCTTGATGTTTTATAGTCTGAAATAGATGTCTCACCAGCTGTTGTTTCTAGCACTGAAAGAGTATACACTTTCTCTTATACTAGAACTGTGTCAGTATAAGAACAACTACAATAAATGTACACAAATAAACACTGAATAGACAACAATTCTTTATGGTAGTTATTTCAGAGTTTGTTGACTAGCCTCCACGACTCGGTCACGCTGACACGACTAATCACCTGGTGCGCATGCGCAATGTTAAAGATCAATACATTTTTACCTTTTTTTTTGCTGAAACTTGTCTTTCAGGATTATTCCGTTCTCTCTTCTCGCAGCCTGCATCTTGTCATCCATGATGCATTAGTGTGCTCTACAATGTCAGCCATGATACATTAGTGTGCTCTATAATGTCAGCCATGATACATTAGTGTGCTCTACAATGTCATCCATGATACATTAGTGTGCTCTACAATGTCAACCATGATACATTAGTGTGCTCTACAACGTTAGCCATGATACATTAGTGTGCTCTATAATGTTAGCCATGATACATTAATGTGCTCCACAATGCAGCCATGATACATTAGTATACTCTACAGTGTCATCCATGATACATTAGTGTGCTCTAAACTGTCAGCTATGATACTTTAGAGTGCTCTAAACTATTGGCCATGATACTCTAAACTGTCGGCCATGATACTCTAAACTGTCGGCCATGATACTCTAAACTGTCGGCCATGATACATTAGAGTGCTGTGCTATATCAGCCTTAGTACATAAGAGTTGATCATTCAAGAGATCAGAATCTGTGGACTTCTCCACATCTGCTCTGTAATTTATCATTGTCACTTGTATGAATGTACGTATGTATGTGTATGTGTGTGTGTGTGTTTGTGCGTGCATGTGCAACACATACATTTCAGAAATATGTAAGTAATGACGTCACGTTGATCGCCTGCTCCAAATAAAAAATGAGAAACTATCGGGTAAGGCTGAAAACAAAACAAACACCAGACATAGACACACAAGAACTCTCCCCAGACATAGACACACAAAAACTCTCCCCAGACATAGACACACAAGAACTTTCCCCAGACACAGACACACAAAAACTCTCCCCAGAGACAGACACACAAAAACTCTCCCCAGACATAGACACACAAAAACTCTCCCCAGACATAGACACACAAAAACTCTCCCCAGACATAGACACACAAGAACTCTCCCTAGACACAGACACACAAAAACTCTCCCCAGACACAGACACACAAAAACTCTCCCCAGACACAGACACACAAGAACTCTCCCCAGACACAGACACACAAAAACTCTCCCCAGACACAGACACACAAAAACTCTCCCCAGACATAGACACACAAGAACTCTCCCCAGACACAGACACACAAAAACTCTCCCCAGACATAGACACACAAGAACTCTCCCCAGACATAGACACATAAAAACTCTCCCCAGACATAGACACACAAGAATTCTCCCCAGACATAGACACACAAAAACTCTCCCCAGACATAGACACACAAGAACTCTCCCCAGACATAGACACATAAAAACTCTCCCAAGACATAGACACACAAGAACTCTCCCTAGACATAGACACACAATTACTCTCCCCAGACATAGACAAACAATTACTCTCCCCAGACATAGACACACAATTACTCTCCCTAGACACAGACACACAATTACTCTCCCCAGACATAGACAAACAATTACTCTCCCTAGACATCGACACACAAAAACTCTCCCTAGACATCGACACACAAAAACTCTCCCTAGACATCCACACACAAAAACTCTCCCTAGACATCGACACACAAAATCTCTCCCTAGACATCTCTCTCTCTCTGAACCTTAAGTGCCCAGGGCACATGGGGCTTCCGCAAGGGTTTTCCACAAATGCCTGTCTTTCGCCTTTTTTTCTGCTCTTGCCCAGGTGAGCCCTCTATTGCTCAACATCCTTTCTGTTGTTCTTCTCCATGTCTCTTTTGGTCTACCCTTACTTCTGCTCCCCTGTGGTGTCCATCTTAGTGCTATTTTTGGTAGTGAGTTGTCAGTCATTCGGAGCACATGTCCCAACCATCGCCAGCGTCTTTCCTCAATAATTGTTGTCAGTGGTTTCATCTGCATTTCTGCCAATAAGATGTTATTTCTTATGGTGTTTGGCCAAAATATTTTTTTAATTCTACGTAAACATTTAGTCTGGAAAGAATTCAACTTGTTTTCTATGGTTTTGGTGATTTTCCAGCATTCACTTCCATAGAGTAGTACACTTAGAACATTACTCTTAAATATCCTGATTTTCATATTTATGCTTAGTTTATTTGATTTCCATATATTCTGTAGCATTGCAAAAGCCTGGTTTGCTCTAGTAAGTCTGCTGTTGATGTCCTCTGTGCTGTCTCCATTTTCTACTACTCTGCTGCCAAGGTATACAAATTCGTTGACCTCCTCCACTAACTTGTTATCTACTCTGAGTACATTTCTGTTGTTCACATTTTGCTTCATTAACTTTGTCTTTCCTACGTTGATCTTTAGTCCTATGTTGTTTGCATTCTGGGTTAACTTGTTTATTTTATCTTGCATATCTTTGTGACTGCTTGATAATAGACAAATGTCGTCCGCAAAGTCAAGGTCCTCCAGCACTGTGTCAAGGGTCCATTGTAATCCTCTGCGTTTGTCTGATGTTGCCTCCTTCATTAACCAGTCTACTGCCAAGATAAATAATGTCGGTGATAGTACACATCCCTGTTTCACTCCTGTTTGTACCCTAAAGCTGCTGGAGGTATGTTCTCCACAGATAACTTTGCACTGAAAACCCTCGTATAGGGCTGTGATTACATTAACTATTTTATGGGGGAGGCCATGCCATCTTAGGATTTTCCACAGTGCATCTCTGTTGACACTGTCAAAGGCTTTCTCAAAATCTATGAATAATGCATATGTTGTACTATGCCACTCATTTGCCTGTTCTAATATTTGTCTAAGTACAAATATATGGTCTATGCATGATCTTCCTTTCCTAAATCCTGCCTGCTCTTTCCGAAGTTTTTCCTCAAGTGTTGGTACAATTCTGTTGATGATTATTCTGCAAAATACTTTACTAGTGAGTGGCAGTAGGGTAATGCCTCTCCAGTTCCCGCAATCTCTGAGGTCACCTTCTTTGGTAGTTTTACTATAAGACCAGTTTTCCACTCCTCTGGGGCTTTTTCTAAATCCCAAATTTGTTGTAATATCCGGCAAAGTTGTTTTGGTGTTTCTGTTTCTTCTGCTTTCAACATCTCAGCAGTCACTTTATCTTCACCTGGTGCCCTGTCTGATTTTAGCATCTTTGTCGCCTCTTTTACTTCATTTATTGTTATTGGTCCTGTATTGATGTTTAGTTCCGCTTTTGCTTCAGGTATGTCTATTGCTTGTGCTGCTTGTGTTCTGTTTAGTAGGGTGTTAAAGTGTTCCCTCCATCTTTCAATTTTTTCTCTTTCTCCACTGACCAGTTGTCCATTTTGTGTTCTTACTGCACTTTCACATCTTGTATTGAAGTTACCTGTCATCTGCTTTGTGATTTTATATATGGTTTTCATGTCATTTGTATATGCTGCTTTCTCTGCTGTTTCTGCTAAGTTGTCATAATATTGACGTTTATCTTGACGGCATGATTCCTTCACTTCTTTGTCTTTTTGTGCATAATTACTTAAAACTCGTTCTTTAAGCCGTTGTGATTTGGTGTTCAGTAATTTTTTCTTGATTTCTTTTCTTTGCTCTATCTTTTCCCATGTGGTCTCACTTATCCATTCCTCTTTTCTCCTTTTCCGATATCCCAGCACCTCTTTTGCTGTTTCCTGTAGTGTTTTATTGAACTCTAATATGGACATTTCTGCTTCGTCTTGTAGGACACTGAAGCGGTTCTTAAGTATTATTGAGAATTCATTTCTTGTTTGCTGGTCTATCAGTTTTCTTGTATCAAAATGTATCTTTCTGTGTTCTCCGATTCTGGCTTTCCTTAATTTTAGTTTTATTTTTGCTACCAGAAGGTTGTGATCACTTCCTATATCTGCTCCTTTCCTTGCTCGCACATCTTGTAGTGACAGTTTCCACTTGTTGTTTATTAGTATGTGATCTATTTGGTTTTCTGTGGTTTTATCTGGTGACCTCCAAGTCACCTTATGGATGTTCTTGTGTTGACTTTTCAATTTTAGTTTTATTTTCCCTATGCACAGGTTGTGATCACTGTTGACATCTGCACATCCTAGATATAGACACACAAAAACTCTCCCCAGATATTGACACACAAAAACTCTCCCTAGACATAGACACACAAAAACTCTCCCTAGACATAGACACAAAAAAACTCTCCCGCCTTCGCTCCTCAATATTCAGTGTTGTCTAACAGCATCGTGGAAGTGTAGATGTTTCGTGCTGTAAGTGTTGTCTTGGCTCACCTGCGCAAAAGCGGAAAAGAAGGCAGCCATTTGTGGAAAACCCTTGCGGAAGCCCCATGTGCCCTGGGCACTTAAGGTTCAGAGAGAGAGAGAGAGAAATAGAGAGAAAGAGAGAGAGAAGTGTTGTCTTTCTGTAAGTGTTGTCTTGCTGTAAGTTTTGTCTTGCTGTAAGTGTTGTCTTGTTGTAAGTGTTCTCTTGCTGTAAGTGTTGTCTTGTTGTAAGTGTTCTCTTGTTGTAAGTTTTGTCTTGCTGTAAGTATTGTCTTATTGGAAGTGTTGTCTTGCTGTAAGTGTTCTCTTGTTGTAAGTTTTGTCTTGCTGTAAGTGTTGTCTTGTAAGTTTTGTCTTGCTGTAAGTGTTGTCTTGTTGTATGTTTTGTCTTGTTGTAAGTGTTGTCTTGTATGTTCTTTATTGCTGTAATTGTTGTCTTGTTGTAAGTGTTCTCTTGTTGTAGCTCAGACCAGCCTTATAATCTTACGATGTCAAGACTGAGAGCTAGGAGTTACTCAGGATAAACAGGATATAACATTTTGTAAGAGTGGGACATAGCATGAGTCTTTCTAGTCAACATTGTTAAAGTGGAACATAGCATGCGTCTTTCTAGTCCACATTGTGAAAGTGGAACATAGCATGAGTCTTTCTAGTCCACATTGTGAAAGTGGAACATAGCATGAGTCTTTCTAGTCCACATTGTGAAAGTGGAACATAGCATGCACCTTTCTAGTCCACATAGTGAGAGTGGAACATAGCATGAGTCTTTCTAGTCCACATGTTGAGAGTGGAACATAGCATGAGTCTTTCTAGTCCACATTGTGAAAGTGGAACACAGCATGAGTCTTTCTAGTCCACATTGTGAAAGTGGAACATAGCATGAATCTTTCTAAGTCCACATGGTGAAAGTGGAACATAGCATGAATCTTTCTAGTCCACATGTTGAGAGTGGAACATAGCATGAGGCTTTCTGGTCCACGTGGTGAAAATGGAACATAGCATGAGTCTTTCTAGTCCACGTGGTGAAAGTGGAACATAGCATGAATGTTTCTAGTCTACAAGGTTAAAGCAGGACACAACATGAGTCCTTCTGTTCTACGTGGTGAGAGTGGGACTTGAGTCCTTCGATCCACATAGTGAAAGTGGGACATAGCATGAGAACTTCTGTTTCACGTGATGAGAGTGGAGCATAGCATGAACGTTTCTATTCCACATGGTAGAGTGGGACTTATTTCAAGTTTAAATGATGAGAATGGGACTTTACTCAAATCTAGACGATGAAAGTGGGACAACCAAAGTTCAGAAGGTGAGAGTGGGACAATTTAAGTCCGAAATATAAGAATGGATCTTTACCCAAATCCAGATGGTGAGATTGGGACCTAACTGAAGTCCACATGGTGATAGTGGGACCTAACTCAAGTCCACATGGTGATAGTATAACATAACCCAGAGTAAAAAAGTGAGAGCATGACTTAACCAAAATCCAGATAGTGATTGTGTGAAACAAGAAAATCCATATAGTGATTGTGTGAAACAAGAAAATCCAGATAGTGATTGTGTGAAACAAGAAAATCCATATAGTGATTGTGTGAAAGAAGAACATCCAGATAGTGATTGTGTGAAAGAAGAACATCCAGATAGTGATTGTGTGAAAGAAGAACATCCAGATAGTGATTGTGTGAAAGAAGAACATCCAGATAGTGATTGTGTGAAAGAAGAACATCCAGATGGTGATTGTGTGAAAGAAGAAGGCTGTTGAAGACATCATGCAGGTTAAACTTTCTGAGATCTGTGAACTTTTCTCTTTCAGGTCTGATGCTGGCACACACTGTCACGGGCCAGGCAGCGACTAGTTCTGGCGGTCCAGGTAAGTAGGTCTTTCTCTGATATTTCTTCTTCGTCTTCTCTCTTTACTCTCTGTTTCTGTCATCATCAGCCTGTGTCTGTTACTCTCAAACTTCTACCTGTTCTCAAGTACTGACACACATCACAGTGGCTAAATATACTCTGTCTGTACTTTTAAGAAATGTGACAATGACAGAGATGTGTTATGGGCAAAGTTTGCAAATTACAGAAATATGTGATGAACAATGTTTGTAGACTACAGAGATGTTTGATAGACAATGCTTGTAAACGACAAAGATATGTATGAGTTACAATTAAGTGTAACTGTAAGTGAGATAAGGGCGATGTAACCTTAGCTTGTCTGGAGCTAGTTTTTCTGTGTCACTCTACTTAGTACACCAGACTGTGTCCATCTTAAATCCCCCCCCCCCGCTGTACAGAAAGTTGATTACGAGCAAATTATGCGCCTTCCGGTGGAGGAGTAGGGGTGGGGGGAGGGTTCGGGCGGTGATTCATACGGGAAACAAGGGCCTAGAACTCAGAGAGCACGGACAGACAACTTACCCATGTGACAGAAATACGAGACAGGTTGTCCAGGTGACAGAAATACGGGACAGGTTGTTTAGGTGATAGAAATACGGGACAGGTCGTTTAGGTGACAGAAATACGAGACAGGTTATCCAGTCCAGGTGACAGAAATACGGGACATGTTGTTTAGGTGATAGAAATACGGGACAGGTTGTTTAGATGATAGAAATACGGGACAGGTTGTTTAGGTGACAGAAATACGGGACAGGTTATCCAGGTGACAGAAATACGAGACAGGTTATCCAGGTGACAGAAATACGGGACAGGTTGTTTAGGTGACAAAAATACGAGACAGGATGTCCAGGTGATACAACTACGAGACAGGTTGTCCAGGTGACAGAAATACAGGGCATCATGCTCAAACTAGGCTTAAAGGTGCAATGTCTGGACCTTGCAGTCAAATTATCAGGCAAATAGAATAATAAATCGCATAGATTAAACAAGAAATCAGAAAATGAATAATAAATCACATAGGTTAAACAAGAAATCAGAACATTAATAATAAATCACATAATTAAACAAGAAATCAGAACATTAATAATAAACCGCATAGATTAAACAAGAAATCAGAAAATGAATAATAAATCACATAATTAAACAAGAAATCAGACATGAATAATAAACCACATAATTAAACAAGAAATCAGAACATTAATAATAAACCGCATAGATTAAACAAGAAATCAGAACATGACTAAACATATGAGAAAAACATATTCAAGAGGGTTTGGCTGCTAGAGAATGGCAGTGTTTACTCTTCCTAGAGGAAATGTCTGACTGCTAGAGAATGGCAGTGTTTACTCTTCCTAGAGAAAATGTCTGACTGCTAGAGAATGGCAGTGTTTACTCTTCCTAGAGAAAATGTCTGACTGCTAGAGAATGGCAGTGTTTACTCTTCCTAGAGAAAATGTCTGATTGCTAGAGAATCACAGTGGCTAAATATACTCTGTCTGTACTTTTAAGAAATGTGACAATGACAGAGATGTGTTATGGGCAATGTTTGCAAACTACAGAAATATGTGATGAAGAATGTTTGTAGACTACAGAGATGTTTGATAGACAATGCTTGTAAACGACAAAGATATGTATGAGTGACAATTATTTGTAACTGTAAGTGAAATAAGGGCTATGTAACCTTAGCTTGTCTGGAGCTAGTTTTTCTGTGTCACTCTACTTAGTACACGAGACTGTGTCCATCTTAAATCTCTCCCCCCCCCCCCCCCCCCCCCCCGCTGTACAGAAAGTTGATTACGAGTCACGGCGCCAGGAAATTATGCGCCTTCCGGTGGAGGAGTAGGGGTGGGGGGAGGGTTCGGGCGGTGATTCATACGGGAAACAAGGGCCTAGAACTCAGAGAGCACGGACAGATAACTTACCCATGTGACAGAAATACGGGACAGGTTGTTTAGGTGATAGAAATACGGGACAGGTTGTTTAGGTGATAGAAATACGGGACAGGTTGTTTAGGTGACAGAAATACGAGACAGGTTATCCAGGTGACAGAAATACGAGACAGGTTATCCAGGTGACAGAATACGGGACAGGTTGTTTAGGTGATAGAAATACGAGACAGGATGTCTAGGTGACAGAAATACGGGACAGGTTGTTTAGGTGACAGAAATACGAGACAGAATGTCCATGCGATACAACTACGAGACAGGTTGTCCAGGTGACAGAAATACGGGGCATCATGCTCAAACTAGGCTTAAAGGTGTAATGTCTGGACCTTGCAGTCAAATTATCAGGCAAATAGAATAATAAACCGCATAGATTAAACAAGAAATCAGAAAATGAATAATAAATCACATAATTAAAAAAGAAATCAGAGCATGAATAATAAACCGCATAGATTAAACAAGAAATCAGAACATGAATAATAAACCGCATAGATTAAACAAGAAATCAGAACATGATTAAACATATGAGAAAAAAAATATTCAAGAGGGTTTGGCTGCTAGAGAATGGCAGTGTTTATTCTTCCTAGAGAAAATGTCTGACTGCTAGAGAATGGCGGTGTTTACTCTTTCTAGAGAAAATGTCTGATTGCTAGAGAATGGCAGTGTTTACTCTTCCTAGAGAAATGTCTGGCTTTTAGAGCAGGGCAATGTTTACTCTTCCTAGAGAAATGTCTGGCTTTTAGAGCAGGGCAATGTTTACTCTTCCTAGAGAAATGTCTGGCTTTTAGAGTAAGGCAATGTTTACTCTTCCTAGAGAAATGTCTGGCTTTTAGAGTAAGGCAATGTTTACTCTTCCTAGAGAAATGTCTGGCTTTTAGAGTAAGGCAGTGTTTACTCTTCCTAGAGAAATGTCTGGCTTTTAGAGCTAGGCAGTGATTACTCTTCCTAGAGAAATATTTGGATGTTATAGCATGGCAGTGTTTAATTTTCTAAATTAATGTTTGTCTACTAGAACATGGCAGTGTTTACTTTTCCTAGGAAAATGTCTGAGTGTAAGAGCATTGCAGTGTTTACTCTTACTAAAAAAATGTAAAAAGTAGTTCGCTAAGTAGTTCGCCAATTTTTCCTGTCTTTGGCAAGTCTTTCAACCTCATCAAATGATTTTATGCCTGTTAATTTGGCCTCTCTTAATAATGTCCTCTTCAGAGTTTCACGCGGTCTGCCTCTTTTTCTTCGGCCTGTTGTGTTCCACTTGATAGCTTGTTTTGGGATTCTCTGATCATTTCTTCTCATCAAGTGACCAACATATGTCCATCTCCTTTTCCTGATCACCCATGAGACTGGTTGTTGTTCAGTCATCTGTCTTATCTCTGCATTGTTCTTGAATTCATTCCACTTGATGCCGAGTATTTTACTTAGGCATTTGTTTTCAAAAGAGTCTAATTTCTTGTCTATTTCTTTAGTTGTTTTCCAGCTTTCGCATGCATAAATGAGGGTGGATGTTACATTTGAATTGAATAGTCTTAACTTGGTTTTTGTGCTTATAACTTTTGAATTCCATATGTTCTCAAGATTCTTGAAGATTGATGCTGCTTTTGCAATTCTGATCCTAACTTCCTTTCTAGTGTCACCATTCTGGTCTATGTAGCTGCCAAGGTATGCAAATTGATTGACTTCTTCAATATCTGTCCCTTCTATGTGTATTTTTCCATTTTGATTGATGGGAATTTTCATTATTTTTGTTTTGTCCTTGTTAATTTCAAGTCCTATTTTGCTAGCCAGTGAAGACAGGCTATGTGTTTTTTCTTGCATGGAATTCACATTATTACTGATAAGAGTTATGTCATCAGCAAAATCAAGATCTTCTAGTTGGGTCCCATGTACCTAGTCAATACCTGTGTTACCTGTGCAACATTTTTTCATTATGAAGTCTATTGTAATCCCAAAAAGTAAAGTAGACAGTATACATCCTTGTTTCACGCCTGTTTCAATCTGGAACCATTCACTCAACCCTTCTTCTGTCTTGACTGCACAACCATATCCATTGTATAAGTCCTTAATGATGTTGACAATTTTAGATGGTATTCCATACAGACATAAAATTCTCCATAATGAATCTCTGTGTATGCTATCAAATGCCTTTTTAAAATCTATGAAGTTCAGTATTAATGGTTTCTGCTTTTCAATATGTTCTTTAAGTATTATTCTGAGAGTAAAGATCTGGTCGAGACAGCTTCTCCCTTTTCGAAATCCTGCTTGTTCTTCTCTCATTGCAGTATCCACTATATCTTTGAGTCTATTCAAAATGACCTTGCAAAATACTTTTGACACAACTGATCCTAACTTCCTTTCTAGTGTCACCATTCTGGTCTATGTAGCTGCCAAGGTATGCAAATTGATTGACTTCTTCAATATCTGTCCCTTCTATGTGTATTTTTCCATTTTGATTGATGGGAATTTTCATTATTTTTGTTTTGTCCTTGTTAATTTCAAGTCCTATTTTGCTAGCCAGTGAAGACAGGCTATGTGTTTTTTCTTGCATGGAATTCACATTATTACTGATAAGAGTTATGTCATCAGCAAAATCAAGATCTTCTAGTTGGGTCCCATGTACCTAGTCAATACCTGTGTTACCTGTGCAACATTTTTTCATTATGAAGTCTATTGTAATCCCAAAAAGTAAAGTAGACAGTATACATCCTTGTTTCACGCCTGTTTCAATCTGGAACCATTCACTCAACCCTTCTTCTGTCTTGACTGCACAACCATATCCATTGTATAAGTCCTTAATGATGTTGACAATTTTAGATGGTATTCCATACAGACATAAAATTCTCCATAATGAATCTCTGTGTATGCTATCAAATGCCTTTTTAAAATCTATGAAGTTCAGTATTAATGGTTTCTGCTTTTCAATATGTTCTTTAAGTATTATTCTGAGAGTAAAGATCTGGTCGAGACAGCTTCTCCCTTTTCGAAATCCTGCTTGTTCTTCTCTCATTGCAGTATCCACTATATCTTTGAGTCTATTCAAAATGACCTTGCAAAATACTTTTGACACAACTGATATTAAGGTTACTCCTTTCCAGTTGTTACAGTCACTAAGGTTGCCCTTTTTTGGTATTTTAACAATGATTCCTTTCTTCCAATTAGAAGGGACCTTTTCTTCTTTCCAAATCTTGTTAAACATTCTCTGTAGTTGTCTCATGTTGTCACTATTGATAGCTTTTAGCATCTCGGCTGTTATTTCATCTTCACCTGCAGCTTTGTTGTTAGCCATTAAATTCACTGCTGTTTCAATTTCATGCAATTTAATTTAATCTAGATTGACATTTAGTTGTGGGGCTGGTAAGTCAGTTTCAAGGTTTAACAATTCTTTTGGGTGTGGTCGATTGAGTATTTCTTGGAAGTGTTCAGCCCATCTTTGCTTTTGGTCTTTATTTGATGTTAATAGTGTTCCAGTTTTGCTAAGGATTGGTCTTTCTTTAGATGTAATAGTACCTGTTAGCCTCTTTTGTATGTTATATAAAGTTTTGCTGTCTCCTGTTTTTGCTGCTTTTTCTGCCTCTTTCGCCATATTGTTTATGTATTCTCTTTTATCCCTTCTAGCTGAACTTTTTATTTTCTTGTCTATGTCTTTGTATTTTGCTTTTGCCGAATCTCTTTCATGATCTGCTTTTGCATTCAACATGTATATGAATACATAATTCTGATGTATTTGTTTACAGTCTTTAGCTCTGAGCTTAGTGTTTGCAACTCCCATTATCTCTTTTTTTCTTATTTTTCAGTCCCTCCACTAATTGATCCTTTATATCATTTATGCCACATATGTTGATATCGTTTATGCCACATATGTTGATATCGTTTATGCCACATATGTTGATATCGTTTATGCCACATATGTTGATAATACATACTTTAAGAATAGCTTTCCTGTCTCTTTGAAGTGTAACGTTTCCGGGTCGTCTTACGTTTGTAAGAGTCCGTCTATTCTTCCTGTGTTTTCTGTGTGCGGTAAAGAGATCCACCGCCGGCTTGCTGGGCTAGTCGCGGTTGGAGGGCAGAAATATATATATATTTTCACACACACACACACACACACACAATAAACATTTTATCATGAAGGGAAATAACCGCAAAATAACTGCACCCATATAGTATTTTGGACTAAGTGTTCTTTACGAAGCGTCAGGTATGTATTTACTGACAACAGGTTCTGGCAAACTGACCTGTTTTTCCTCGCATTTTCTCTCTGACATTTTCTCTCTGACATTTTTTGTTTCAAATTCCCTCCATAACTTGGTGGAGTGGCAAAATGTGTGGACAGCGAGCTTAATGTTGCAGGTTCAATCCCGAGACTTGTATTTTTTTTCTGTCTCTGCTTTTTATTTTGGAAAGATAAAAACTATATATTTTTATAGTAATAATTATACTGCTTGCCTTAACACTTTGAATATAATGATATTAATGTCGACTGGTGATTATTATTATTATTATTATTATTATTATTATTGTTATTATTATTATTATTTTGTTTCTGTTAAGTTTCTTGTTGGAGGAATTACTACTAGGAGTGTTACTACTTTGCTTTCTTCTCTCTCTGTTTATTTGTCTGTCTATTTGTCTGTCTGATTGTCTGTTTCACATTTAGATCTGCCAAGTAAGTGTATCTTAGAGAACGGATGGAAACAACTGTGTTGATGAGCAGCAGTTTGTTTCAGACTTTGACTGTAATCACCGAGCAGAGATGTGAAAACTGTTCCCAAGTTTGTGTCTGGTTATTTTATGTTGTTGAAGGTGTGCGATGCCACACAGTCAAGAGCAAAGTCTTCTCAGTCTAAGTTTGACTCATGTTTTTAATGTGGATAATGTTGCTGTACTTATCCGATGTTGAATTTTTCCGACACAGCGAAAGATGAATGATGAAATGTCAGACAGAACATTCATGTTCGCTTTTCCACTCTTTGAAACTAAAGTTCATTCTTCTGACTCTGTGTATGCCTGCATGCGTCCTTGTTTTATGTGTCTGACTCTGTGTATGCCTGCATGCGTCCTTGTTTTATGTGTCTGACTCTGTGTATGCCTGCATGCGTCCTTGTTTTATGTGTCTGACTCTGTGTATGCCTGCATGCGTCCTTGTTTTATGTGTCTGACTCTGAGTATGCCTGCATGCGTCCTTGTTTTATGTGTCTGACTCTGTGTATGCCTGCATGCGTCCTTGTTTTATGTGTCTGACTCTGAGTATGCCTGCATGCGTCCTTGTTTTGTGTATCTGCTTTTATGCTGAGTTTACTACACTGGGCAACAAATGTTCACAAAGGTCATGTCCTTCTTATAGAATTAACAATTTCTGGTAGATTTTGGGGTGCTTAACATGAATATGGCAGCCATAATACAAAGCTGTCTGTTGGTTGTAAGAAATGTGCGATAGTCACTTATTAAATAGAGTACTAAGATAGAGTCTAAACCGCACCGTTGAATGTCGACTTTTGTGTTGGACGTTTTTTTTATCTGCAACTTGCACAACTGTAAAGGGTTATCGCTAGTTAAAGTCCAACAATAGTCAGCCAACATAGAAGTGAACCACTTGCCTGGCACTGTCTCTCCATTGTTGTGATATCCTGATAGAAGTGAACCACTTGCCTGGCACTGTCTCTCTATTGTTGTGATATCATGATAGAAGTGAACCACTTGCCTGGCACTGTCTCTCCATTGTTGTGATATCCTGATAGAAGTGGACCACTTGCCCTGATACTGTCTCTCCATTGTTGTGATATCATGATAGAAGTGGACCACTTGCCCTGATACTGTCTCTCCATTGTTGTGATATCCTGATAGAACTGGACCACTTGCCCTGGTACTGTCTCTCCATTGTTGTGATATCCTGATAGAAGTGGACCACTTGCCCTGGTACTGTCTCTCCATTGTTGTGATATCCTGATAGAAGTGGACCACTTGCCCTGGTACTGTCTCTCCATTGTTGTGATATCCTGGTAGAAGTGGACCACTTGTCCTGGTACTGTCTCTCCATTGTTGTGATATCCTGATAGAAGTGGACCACTTGCCCTGGTACTGTCTCTACATTGTTGTGATGTCCTGATAGAAGTGGACCACTTGCCCTGGTACTGTCTCTCCATTGTTGTGATATCCTGATAGAAGTGGACCACTTGCCCTGGTACTGTCTCTCCATTGTTGTGATATCCTGATAGAAGTGGACCACTTGTCCTGGTACTGTCTCTCCATTGTTGTGATAGAAGAGCCCCCCCCCCCCACAATTCGCAGTTGTTGGAGACGAAATGGGAATGAAGAAAGTGCAAATATCTCAGCCAAGTTTGTGATACAGACACAACGTATTCTCAGCCAAGTTTGTGATACAGACACAACGTATTCTCAGCCAAGTTTGTGATACAGACACAACGTATTCTCAGTCAAGTTTGTGATATAGACACAACGTATTCTCAGTCACGTTTGTGATACAGACACAACGTATTCTCAGCCAAGTTTGTGATACAGACACAACGTATTCTCAGTCACGTTTGTGATACAGACACAACGTATTCTCAGCCAAGTTTGTGATCTAGACACAACTTATTCTCAGCCAAGTTTGTGATCTAGACACAACTTATTCTCAGCCAAGTTTGTGATACAGACATAATGTATTCTCAACCAGTTCTGTGTAGTTTTCTGCCTTGATATTTCCAAGGAATTTAGTTGATAGACGAAACACTTCCCAAGCCATTTTCTCATTACTCTGCAGCAGGTCATCAAACTTCTCATCTTTGAAGAGCTGTCAGATCTGAGGACACACAAAAACTAGCTCCTTGATTTTTGCTTCGCTGAGTTGAAGGAACTTGTCTACAAGGTACTTGAACTCTGGCTTAGCATGGTTCACTGAGTTGAGGGAACTTATCTACCATGTACTTGAACTCTGGCTTAGCATGGTTCACTGAGTTGAGAGAACTTGTCTACAAGGTACTTGAACTCTGGCTTAGCATGGTTCACTGAGGTGAGGGAACTTTTCTACAAGGTACTTGAACTCTGGCTTAGAATGTTCCAGGGCTTGTACAAAATTTTTCATCAGACCAAGTTTTATGTGCAGAGGTAGTAGTACGATTTTGTGTGTCTTTACAAATACTGGATGTCAAACATTCTTTTCTCCAACTTTCAAAGAGTTCCTTCCAGGCTAGTCTTTCTTCATACAGTGAAGTTAGTCTTTGCTTGGCTGTCCCATTCACACAGAAAGCAGCTATACTTTGTATATCCCAACTGCAGATCCATCAAAATGTCCATTATCTTCAAAGTCACTACAGAGATACCAGCTGTACTTGAGGTACTGAAGACTGTCCAACAGTTATGTTTCTTTCATGTAGACAGCTTGTCCCACTAGAACAGAGAGAAGACTGTCGAACAGCTGTATAAGGTTGTGATGTCTTTCATGTAGACAGCTTGTCCCACTAGAACAGAGAGAAGACTGTCGAACAGCTGTATAAGGTTGTGATGTCTTTCATGTAGACAGCTTGTCCCACTAGAACAGAGAGAAGACTGTCGAACAGCTGTATAAGGTTGTGATGTCTTTCATGTAGACAGCTTGTCCCACTAGAACAGAGGAAAGACTGTCCAACAGCTGTATAAGGTTGTGATGTCTTTCATGTAGACAGCTTGTCCCACTAGAACAGAGGAAAGACTGTCCAACAGCTGTATAAGGTTGTGATGTCTTTCATGTAGACAGCTTGTCCCACTAGAACAGAAAGATGGTGGCTTCTATGATGCAGCCACATTGCCTTAATTCGGACGAGTCATTAAAAAGTGGACATTGTTGCAGGTCACTGGCATTCATCAAGGTCATTTACATCACAACAACACACAAGACAGGAAAAATTGGCGAACTACTTTGCGAGCCCTATGTGGCGTTTAACGGCACGGGAAGGATATAAGATATAAGAAAACACAAGGTCATTTACATCACAGCAATACACAAGTTCATTTACATCACAGCAACACACATGGTTATTTACATCACAGCAACACACAAGGTCATTTACATCACAACAACACACAAGTTCGTCTTCTTTCTAGAAACAGCGCACAAACTTCTCATGACATGATTCTCATAACTTCTCATACTACAATCATAACATCAAACAAACAGAAGTGCCAGTTGGTACCCGCGTGAACACTGCAGGCTGACTATCTCATAAATAAGAGCCAGTTTGCACATTTCATTTTTGTGTTCAGCACGTTCCAAATTAATAAAGACTGGCAAGTTTTATTTCGTGGGCAAGTTGTCCCGTGTTACCAGAGCACTTTTCTGTTTCTTCTTCCTTATCTTCAAACTTTTCACTTCTCTCTGTCTCCCCCCCCCCCCCCCCCCCATTCTCTGGTGGTTATTCTGACAAGTTGTCTCTTAAACTCTTAAATAATGTGTCTGTTCTGTTCTTTGCACGCTTGAATGTATCTGTTCTGTTCTTTGCATGTTTGAATGTATCTGTTCTGTTCTTTGCATGTTTGAATGTATCTGTTCTGTTCTGTTCTTTGCATGTTTGAATGTATCTGTTCTGTTCTGTTCTTTGCATGTTTGAATGTATCTGTTCTGTTCTTTGCATGTTTGAATGTATCTGTTCTGTTCTTTGCATGTTTGAATGTATCTGTTCTGTTCTTTGCATGTTTGAATGTATCTGTTCTGTTCTTTGCATGTTGAATGTATCTGTTCTGTTCTGTTCTTTGCATGTTTGAATGTATCTGTTCTGTTCTGTTCTTTGCATGTTTGAATGTATCTGTTCTGTTCTTTGCATGTTTGAATGTATCTGTTCTGTTCTGTCCTTTGCATGTTTGAATGTATCTGTTCTGTTCTGTTCTTTGCATGTTTGAATGTATCTGTTCTGTTCTGTTCTTTGCATGTTTGAATGTATCTGTTCTGTTCTGTTCTTTGCATGTTTGAATGGTGATCTGGATCTCAGACCCGCACCTGGATCACGAAACAAACAAGTCCATTAATCTGAACCAAACATACTCACATTTCTTACTAGCTTCTTCACGTGACCCTCCCTCCTGCTTCTCTGCGTGACCCTCCCTCGTGCTTCTCTGCGTGACCCTCCCTCGTGCTTCTCCGTGTGACCCTCCCCCGTGCCACTGACAAACTCTGTACTGCTAACTTGATATGTTTGTAGCTCACTCATTCTTACATGACTGATCGCGTCCACGTTACTAATGTAACTTGCTCAGAGCGGTAAGACACACTTCAAATTTTAGTTATGGCTGAACTTGACTGTCATAAACAACTTTACTCGCTGCCAGTTTTTGTGCTTTCAGTAATGCCAAGTTATTCACTGTTATTGTCCATAATATTATTACCCTTTGTTCTATTTATTATCCAGATTGTTTCCCTTGTACTATTTATTATCCATATTATTTCCCCTCTTCTATTTATTATCCATATTATTTCCCCTTGTTCTTTTTATTATCCAGATTATTTCCCCTTGTTCTATTTATTATCCACATTATTTCCCCTTGTTCTATTTATTACCCAGATTATTCCCCATTGTTGCTGCTACATACATTAATTTGTTTCCTGCAACTTTTATTCTCCTAACACGCGCGCTGACATAGTTCTTATATCCATAGCTGGGTCTTCTTTAATGCTATATTTCTTTCATCATAAATTGTCTGTTGTTTTCTTGCCAGTCCCTTGTGTTTTCTAGCTTATATATACACGCTTACATCCAATCTCGCTGTTTCTATACTTACACTCAGTCCCTGTATTTCTACGCTATTCCATTGTCTAAAATATCCACTGTTCCCATAATTCCCTGCCAAATCGAACCCTGTTGTAATCGCTGAACTCACCTATAAACCATCCCCTTTATGTAAGCTGATCTTACCTATAAGCCAACCCCTTTATGCAAGCTGAACCCCTCTATAATCTTCAATTCACCAATTCAAGGAAAGAGCAAAGCAGATCAGAGCACAGTGGTATGGTCTGTCTCCATGGATGCACAAGATCCGGCACTAAATGGAGCGGGCCAGAAGGAGACAACAGCCTTACCAACTCCAATTACAAGTCAGACAACGGTTACTGTGGCAACCACGCCTACCTCCGTTGAAACGACACAGAGTACAGTGACCCCAGTCCCTAGGAGCACCACACCCGGCCCGCGGGAGCAAGCGGCTCTAAGCAGCGTCCCGCCAGCAACACAACAACGGGGTATGAAATGGAGACAAATATTGTTTATATTGCTTGATCTCAAACCCCAATGGCTGCTCTTGTGTTCTTCATCTCCTGGGCCATGTAATCACAATCTCCCTTCTGGTTTCCGCTTGTCACTGCCCTATTGCATCTCAAAATAGCTGCCCCTGTCCTCTCCAGCTTCGACGTCATGTACTCACTCAACTACACCCTGCGACACACCTGCCTGTTACATTTTACAAAGTGTGTACTGTGGCAGAATATCATTAACCTTTGACCCTGTCTGGGCGGGAAGGAATACTAATTTCTCAAAGTCTTAGAACATTCACAGAGAGAAAGAGAGAGAGAGAGAGAGACAGACAGACAGACAGACAGACAGATAGACAGACAGACAGACACACAAATAGACAGACAGACAGACAGGCACACAAATAGACAGAGAGACACTCACAAACAAACTGAGAGACAGACAAAAGTAAAAGAATACGTGAAGGAGGCCCCATGTGTACAAAGTTGGAGATCGACGCAGCTCTAAGTCTACTGGGGATCGGTGCAGATGCTGCTGCTGCTGCTGCTGATGATGATGATGATGATGCTGATGATGATGATGATCTCACATAAAATACGAGATATGTGTTGTTGCCATGGAAACAGAGCGGTAAGACACACTTCAAATTTTAGTTATGGCTGAACTTGACTGTCATAAACAACTTTACTCGCTGCCAGTTTTTGTGCTTTCAGTAATGCCAAGTTATTCACTGTTATTGTCCATAATATTATTACCCTTTGTTCTATTTATTATCCAGATTGTTTCCCTTGTACTATTTATTATCCATATTATTTCCCCTCTTCTATTTATTATCCATATTATTTCCCCTTGTTCTTTTTATTATCCAGATTATTTCCCCTTGTTCTATTTATTATCCACATTATTTCCCCTTGTTCTATTTATTACCCAGATTATTCCCCATTGTTGCTGCTACATACATTAATTTGTTTCCTGCAACTTTTATTCTCCTAACACGCGCGCTGACATAGTTCTTATATCCATAGCTGGGTCTTCTTTAATGCTATATTTCTTTCATCATAAATTGTCTGTTGTTTTCTTGCCAGTCCCTTGTGTTTTCTAGCTTATATATACACGCTTACATCCAATCTCGCTGTTTCTATACTTACACTCAGTCCCTGTATTTCTACGCTATTCCATTGTCTAAAATATCCACTGTTCCCATAATTCCCTGCCAAATCGAACCCTGTTGTAATCGCTGAACTCACCTATAAACCATCCCCTTTATGTAAGCTGATCTTACCTATAAGCCAACCCCTTTATGCAAGCTGAACCCCTCTATAATCTTCAATTCACCAATTCAAGGAAAGAGCAAAGCAGATCAGAGCACAGTGGTATGGTCTGTCTCCATGGATGCACAAGATCCGGCACTAAATGGAGCGGGCCAGAAGGAGACAACAGCCTTACCAACTCCAATTACAAGTCAGACAACGGTTACTGTGGCAACCACGCCTACCTCCGTTGAAACGACACAGAGTACAGTGACCCCAGTCCCTAGGAGCACCACACCCGGCCCGCGGGAGCAAGCGGCTCTAAGCAGCGTCCCGCCAGCAACACAACAACGGGGTATGAAATGGAGACAAATATTGTTTATATTGCTTGATCTCAAACCCCAATGGCTGCTCTTGTGTTCTTCATCTCCTGGGCCATGTAATCACAATCTCCCTTCTGGTTTCCGCTTGTCACTGCCCTATTGCATCTCAAAATAGCTGCCCCTGTCCTCTCCAGCTTCGACGTCATGTACTCACTCAACTACACCCTGCGACACACCTGCCTGTTACATTTTACAAAGTGTGTACTGTGGCAGAATATCATTAACCTTTGACCCTGTCTGGGCGGGAAGGAATACTAATTTCTCAAAGTCTTAGAACATTCACAGAGAGAAAGAGAGAGAGAGAGAGAGAGAGAGAGACAGACAGACAGACAGACAGACAGACAGATAGACAGACAGACAGACAGACAGACAGACACACAAATAGACAGACAGACAGACAGGCACACAAATAGACAGAGAGACACTCACAAACAAACTGAGAGACAGACAAAAGTAAAAGAATACGTGAAGGAGGCCCCATGTGTACAAAGTTGGAGATCGACGCAGCTCTAAGTCTACTGGGGATCGGTGCAGATGCTGCTGCTGCTGCTGATGATGATGATGATGATCTCACATAAAATACGAGATATGTGTTGTTGCCATGGAAACAGAGAGTTAAGCTGGACACAAAGCTTTGTTATGGTTGATGAGAAATGACCAGTCAAAAACTGAGTTGAAAAACTTTGATGAGCCAAATTTAGCGAAAAGCAAACACAGGACGACAAGAAGGCAGTAACTAACCTGACACTCTCATGCCTAAAGTTAAGATTGACACTCTCGTGTCTTAAGTTAAGACTGACGCTCTCGTGTCTTAAGTTGAGATTGATACTCTCATGTCTTAAGTTAAGACTGACACTGTCATATCTTACGACTGAAACTCTCATATCTTAAGTTAAGACTGACACTCTCATGTCTTACGACTGACACTATCATGTCTTACGACTGACACTCTCATATCTTAAGTTAAGACTGACACTGTCATGTCTTCCGACTGAAATTCTCATGTCTTAAGTTAAGACTGACACTCTCATGTCTTACGACTGACACTCTCATGTCTTAAGTTAAGACTGACACTGTCATCTCTTACGACTGATACTTTGATGTCTTAAGTTAAGATTGACACTCTCATGTCTTACGACTGACAATCTCATGTCTTAAGTTAAGACTGACACTCTGATGTCTTACGACTGACACTCTCATGTCTTAAGTTATACTGACACTGTCATGTCTTACGACTGACATTCTTATGTCTTAAGTTAAGACTAACACTGTCATGTCTTACTACTGACACTCTCATGTCTTAAGTTAAGACTGACACTATCATGTCGTACGACTGACACTCTCATGTCTTAAGTTAAGACTAACACTGTCATGTCTTACTACTGACATTCTCATGTCTAAGTTAAGACTGACACTATCATGTCGTACGACTGACACTCTCATGTCTTAAGTTAAGACTGACACTCTCATGTCTTACGACTGACATTCTTATGTCTTAAGTTAAGACTGACACTGTCATGTCTTACGACTGACACTCTCATGTCTTAAGTTAAGACTGACACTCTCATGTCTTAAGTTAAGACTGACACTCTCGTGTCTTGAGTTGAGACTGACAATAATTCAGACAAAGATGACGCACAGAAAGTGACACAACACACACAAAAGATCCAAGATGTTGACCTTTAACCTAGGAGGTCACATTCGCCAGAGCGGATGACGGTCTCTGTGCTGACACAGTTTGGTACAGAAATACAAGCCAAAGAAAGCTGTGATAATAAAACAGCTTTTCTAAAAGATGATAAACTATGAGAAAGACGGGCGCCAAGACGTTTTTGCGTTACGGGGAGATCTGAGTACTTTAGTCTGAGTACTTTAGTCTGAATTTTAACTAAAATGGTCAGTTTTTTCAGCGTCAAAGACCACATAAAAACATCAAAATAAACACACCAGCACCGACTTGTTTGCGAGGAAAATGGCGCTTAGCTATTTTTTATTTGGGGGCAGTTTAAAATTTCAAACTCCACACTGAAGCGAACCACTGGTGTAGTATTTATCACTGGTGTGGTATTTATCACTGGTGTGGTATTTATCACTGGTGTAGTATTTATCACTGGTGAAGTATTTATCACTGGTGTGGTATTTATCACTGGTGTGGTATTTATCACTGGTGAGGTATTTATCACTGGTGTGGTATTTATCACTGGTGAAGTATTTATCACTGGTGTGGTATTTATCACTGGTGTGGTATTTATCACTGGTGAGGTATTTATCACTGGTGTGGTATTTATCACAGGTGTTCTATTTATCACTGGTGTGGTATTTATCACTGGTGTATTATTTATCACTGGTGTAGTATTTATCTCTGATGAAGTAATTATCTCAGCATAAAAAGTTCACTCTCATTTTTATATGGGTCATTTAAAAACTATATAAAACTGATCTTCTAAGCTCTCTATACTCTCCTTCTCTAAAACCGATCTTCTAAACTCGCTGTACTCTCCTTCTCTAAAACCGATCTTCTAAACTCGCTGTACTCTCCTGTTCTAAAACTGATCTTCTAAACTCTCTATACTCTCCTCCATTACAACCAATCTTCTGAACTCTCTGTACTCTTCTCCTCTAAAAGTGATATTCTAAACTCTGTGTACACTCTTACTCTAAAACTGATTTTTAAAACTCTCTGAACTCTCCCACTCCAAAACTGATTTTCTAAACTAAACTGATTTTTAAAACTCTCTGTACTCTCCCACTCTAAAACTGATTTTCTAAACTAAACTGATTTTTTAAACTCTCTGTACTCTCCCACTCTAAAACTGATTTTCTAAACTCTCTGTACTCTCCCACTCTAAAACTGATTTTCTAAACTCTCTGTACTCTCTTCCTCTAAAATGTGAGTTTCTGACAGGTGTAAGCACATTAAAAAATCTACATTTTAATTTAAACAAAAACAGACACCTGACACTCAGACATTAGTAGTTGCAGGATGCCAGATATATCCTAGAGAATATTTACAAGACCGTAGACAAACCAGCAGTAGAAGGTGGTGGTGCGAGAGCAGTGACGAGATGATATTATAATTCAGCAGTAGAAGGTGGTGGTGCGAGAGTAGTGACGAGATGATATTATAATTCAGCAATAGAAGGTCGTGGTGCGAGAGTAGTGACGGGATGTTCTCAGCTGTGTCACAAAGTTGGACATGTTCTCAGCTGTGCCACAAAGTTGGACATGTGAAGAACACCCTCATTACATATTTTTTTTTAGAATATGAAAAGGATCATACACAGCAAAAACCTTCAAAGTCTGTGAGACCTGATCTTCAAAATCTGTCAAACCTGACCTGATCTTCAAAGTTTGTGAGACCTGACCTTCAAGGTCTGTCAGATTTGACCTTCCGAGTCTGTGAGACTTGACCTTGAAAGTCTTGAGACCTGAAATTGAAAGTCTGTCAAACTTGACTTTGATAATGTCCTCTACTTGTTTGAGAACGTTGCCTTCTGTCAGACCTTCATCTTTATTCCTCATCTTTGTAAAATGTGTTCGCGCTTTCTTACAGCCAGCTTTCATCCATGTTTCCTGTGTGCTCCTCGGTTCTGTCACTTTATGCTTCCTCAAGTCTTCGTACTTTCTTCCTTCATTTTTGTTGTTGTTGTTGATTAAGCAAACTTTCCACTAAACGTTTCTAGCACTCATGTATGTCACATGACAGAGTAGTGACTTTAGTCTGAATTTTAACTAAAATGGTCAGTTTTTTCAGCGTCAAAGACCACATAAAAACATCAAAATAAACACACCAGCACCGACTTGTTTGCGAGGAAAATGGCGCTTAGCTATTTTTTATTTGGGGGCAGTTTAAAATTTCAAACTCCACACTGAAGCGAGCCACTGGTGTAGTATTTATCACTGGTGTGGTATTTATCACTGGTGTGGTATTTATCACTGGTGTAGTATTTATCACTGGTGAAGTATTTATCACTGGTGTGGTATTTATCACTGGTGTGGTATTTATCACTGGTGAGGTATTTATCACTGGGTGGTATTTATCACTGGTGAAGTATTTATCACTGGTGTGGTATTTATCACTGGTGTGGTATTTATCACTGGTGAGGTATTTATCACTGGTGTGGTATTTATCACAGGTGTTCTATTTATCACTGGTGTGGTATTTATCACTGGTGTATTATTTATCACTGGTGTAGTATTTATCTCTGATGAAGTAATTATCTCAGCATAAAAAGTTCACTCTCATTTTTATATGGGTCATTTAAAAACTATATAAAACTGATCTTCTAAGCTCTCTATACTCTCCTTCTCTAAAACCGATCTTCTAAACTCGCTGTACTCTCCTTCTCTAAAACCGATCTTCTAAACTCGCTGTACTCTCCTGTTCTAAAACTGATCTTCTAAACTCTCTATACTCTCCTCCATTACAACCAATCTTCTGAACTCTCTGTACTCTTCTCCTCTAAAAGTGATATTCTAAACTCTGTGTACACTCTTACTCTAAAACTGATTTTTAAAACTCTCTGTACTCTCCCACTCCAAAACTGATTTTCTAAACTAAACTGATTTTTAAAACTCTCTGTACTCTCCCACTCTAAAACTGATTTTCTAAACTAAACTGATTTTTTAAACTCTCTGTACTCTCCCACTCTAAAACTGATTTTCTAAACTCTCTGTACTCTCCCACTCTAAAACTGATTTTCTAAACTCTCTGTACTCTCTTCCTCTAAAATGTGAGTTTCTGACAGGTGTAAGCACATTAAAAAATCTACATTTTAATTTAAACAAAAACAGACACCTGACACTCAGACATTAGTAGTTGCAGGATGCCAGATATATCCTAGAGAATATTTACAAGACCGTAGACAAACCAGCAGTAGAAGGTGGTGGTGCGAGAGCAGTGACGAGATGATATTATAATTCAGCAGTAGAAGGTGGTGGTGCGAGAGTAGTGACGAGATGATATTATAATTCAGCAATAGAAGGTCGTGGTGCGAGAGTAGTGACGGGATGATATTATAATTCAGCAATAGAAGGTCCTGGTGCGAGAGTAGTGACGGGATGATATTATAATTCAGCAATAGAAGGTCGTGGTGCGAGAGTAGTGACGGGATGTTCTCAGCTGTGTCACAAAGTTGGACATGTTCTCAGCTGTGCCACAAAGTTGGACATGTGAAGAACACCCTCATTACATATTTTTTTTTAGAATATGAAAAGGATCATACACAGCAAAAACCTTCAAAGTCTGTGAGACCTGATCTTCAAAATCTGTCAAACCTGACCTGATCTTCAAAGTTTGTGAGACCTGACCTTCAAGGTCTGTCAGATTTGACCTTCCGAGTCTGTGAGACTTGACCTTGAAAGTCTTGAGACCTGAAATTGAAAGTCTGTCAAACTTGACTTTGATAATGTCCTCTACTTGTTTGAGAACGTTGCCTTCTGTCAGACCTTCATCTTTATTCCTCATCTTTGTAAAATGTGTTCGCGCTTTCTTACAGCCAGCTTTCATCCATGTTTCCTGTGTGCTCCTCGGTTCTGTCACTTTATGCTTCCTCAAGTCTTCGTACTTTCTTCCTTCATTTTTGTTGTTGTTGTTGATTAAGCAAACTTTCCACTAAACGTTTCTAGCACTCATGTATGTCACATGACAGAGTAGTGACTGTAGAGCTCAGGGTGTGTCTCCCATACATCACTATCACCCTGACCTGGCGGTATCACGATCCTGACATACAGTCACTCGTTAGCCAAGATCTGACACCTGGGAATCAGACCTGGTCATGACTGAACTCGGCGTGCCGTGAAAACATAAATCGTTCCCTCACTGCAGGTGTAGAACACATTAACAAGTGTTAACACGGTCCAGTGGCTGTCACTGTTTTCTCGGGTCATCCTTGCACATTTACTTAGACTTGCAGTCTGGCATCACTCAAGCGTATCGCCGGAAGTTTGTGTAAAATAAAGTGACATCTCCAAACAGTTTCCGCGTTGTGATGACCCTGATTTGTGAAGGATTGCCAGGTGTGTCGTTGCTTATCCAGTTTAGTCGGAGAGTGATTTAAGGGACCAATAAAGGACAAAGTGGAGGCTCTAGGGGAGAACTATCCAGTTCAGTAGGAGAGTGATTTAAGGGAACAATAAGGGACAAAGTGGAGGCTCTAGGCGGCGAACTATCCAGTTCAGTAGGAGAGTGATTTAAGGGAACAATAAGGGACAAAGTGGAGGCTCTAGGTGGCGAACTATCCAGTTCAGTAGGAGAGTGATTTAAGGGAACAATAAGGGACAAAGTGGAGGCTCTAGGCGGCGAACTATCCAGTTCAGTAGGAGAGTGATTTAAGGGACCAATAAGGGACAAAGTGGAGGCTCTAGAGGGCGAACTATTCAGTTCAGTAGGAGAGTGATTTAAGGGACCAATAACGGACAGAGTGGAGGCTCTAGAGGTGGAGGGGGCTATCCGGTTCAGTAAGAGAGTGATTTAATAGGCCAATAAGGGACAAAGTGGCGGCTCTAGAGGGGGTGGGCTATCCAGTTCAGTATGAGAGTGACTTAAGGGGCTAATAAGGGACAAAGTGGAGGCTCTAGAGAAGGGGGGACTATCCAGGATTTGAATATGAACTGACCAAGACTATACAATATGGTGTGCTGTTCCTCAGTGGCATGGCTTGACGTGGATCCAGGGCGTGGCTTGACGTGGTTCCAGGGCGTGGCTTGATGTGGTTTCAGGGCGTCGCTTGGCGTGGTTCCAGGGCGTGGCTTGACGTGGTTCCAGGGCGTGGCTTGACATTGTTCCAGGGCATGGCTTGACGTGGTTCCAGGGCGTGGCTTGACGTGGTTCCAGGGCGTGGCTTGACGTGGTTCCAGGGCGTGGCTTGACATTGTTCCAGGGCATGGCTTGACGTGGTTCCAGGGCGTGGCTTGATGTGGTTCCAGGGCGTGGATTGACGTGGTTCCAGGGCGTGGCTTGACGTGGTTCCAGGGCGTGCCTTGATGTGGTTCCAGAGCGTGGCGTGACATTGTTCCAGGGCATGCCTTGATGTGGTTCCAGTGCGTGGCTTGACATTGTTCCAGGGTTGGCTTGACGTGGTTCCAGGGCGTGGCTTGACATTGTTCCAGGGCATGCCTTGATGTGGTTCCAGGGCGTGGAATCTGTCAAGACATCTGTCTCTGACACCTACTCCATGTCTTCTAGACAGCCAGGGCACCGAACTTTCCATCCGACACAAAGACCACGATTAAAAATTATCATGCACCTTTTAGAAGAAGATGAAGAAAATGATATTAAACCAGACTCTAGTTGGTTTAAGAATTGTGTTTTAACGTGAAAAAAATAAGAAAGGGGAATGATTGTGAACGCTGTGCACATGAAACTGTGTACACCACAATCTAAAGACACCAGAAAGATTCAGTGAAAAACTGGGACATTTGTGTCCATGATAATCTGTACAGAATAGTGAGAAGCAGTCACGGACTGGGAACTTTAAGATAATCTGTACAAAATAGTGAGAAGCAGTCACGGACTGGGAACTTTAAGATAATCTGTACAAAATAGTGAGAAGCAGTCACGGACTGGGAACTTTAAGATAATCTGTACAAAATAGTGAGAAGCAGTCACGGACTGGGAACTTTAAGATAATCTGTACAAAATAGTGAGAAGCAGTCACGGACTGGGAACTTTAAGATAATCTGTACAAAATAGTGAGAAGCAGTCACGGACTGGGAACTTTAAGATAATCTGTACAAAATAGTGAGAAGCAGTCACGGACTGGGAACTTTAAGATAATCTGTACAAAATAGTGAGAAGCAGTCACGGACTGGGAACTTTAACTGTATGATAATCTGTACAAAATAGTGAGAAGCAGTCACGGACTGGGAACTTTAACTGTATGATAATCTGTACAAAGTAGTGAGAAGCAGTCACGGACTGGGAACTTTACCTGTAAGATAACCTTCTCGAGTAACCGCCGAGATCCATGAGCTCAGGAAGTGTACTTGGAGCTTTTCTTTTTTTGGCAGAAATTATTAACCCAAGCGTCGTACTTAAAGAATGAAACCAAATCTCATACTTACAGAAAGAATTAAACCAAGTCCCGTACTTACAGAAAGAATTAAACCAAGGCTCGCACTTACAGAAAGAATTAAACCAAGGATCGCACTTACAGAAAGAATTAAACCAAGTCCCGTACGTATAGAAAGAATAAACAAAACTTCGAACTTATTGACAAAAATGAACAAAGTCTCATACTTACAGTAAGAAGTAACCAGGTTTAATCTGGAGATTGTTCTGATAGAAAGATTTCATTCAGGTCTTGCTTTAGAACAAGATTTAATTCAGGTCTTGCTTTAGAACAAGATTTAATTCAGGTCTTGCTTTAGAACAAGATTTAATTCAGGTCTTGCTTTAGAACAAGATTTAATTCAGGTCTTGCTTTAGAACAAGATTTAATTCAGGTCTTGCTTTAGAACAAGATTTAAACAAAGACTTATAGAATGACTTAATCGATGTCTTGATCTATATACACATTTAAACCAAGTCTTGTTGTACAGAAAGATTTACACAAATTCTTTCTCCATATAAAAATTTAAACCAAGTCTTGTTCTACAGAAAGGTTTACATAAATTCTTTCTCCATATAAAAATTTAAACCAGATCTTGTTGTACAGAAAGATTTACACAAATTTTTTTCTCCATATAAAAATTTAAACCAAGTCTTGTTCTACAGAAAGATTTACACAAATTCTTTCTCCACATAAAAATTTAAACCAAGTCTTGTTCTACAGAAAGATTTACACAAATTCTTTCTCCACATAAAAATTTAAACCAAGTCTTGTTCTACAGAACTGCGTTGTGTTGGTTGTAACTGAGAAGGGGCTAGTGGACGATTTGTCTTGTCTGTGGTCAGATGTACTGAGAATCTCCCAGGGAAACACTTGTCTACAAACATTCAAGTGACCATGGCCGTCGTGGCTGAGCGGCACTGAAGCCTGTAGTCTGAAATTAACAAATTCTGAGCTCAAAAAGGCACAAAACATGTCGGCGAAAATCTTCAAATCTGTCCTTGGAGATGGCCAAGAAACTAGGAAAATCAGCAACCGTAACTAACCGCAAACAGCAGCCGTAACTAACAGCAAACAGCAGCCGTAACTAACAGCAAACAGCAACCGTAACTAACAGCAAACAGCAACCGTAACTAACAGCAAACAGCAACCGTAACTAACAGCAAACAGCAGCCGTAACTAACAGCAAACAGCAACTGTAACTAACAACAACTGTAACTAACACCAAACAGCAGCCAAAACTAACTGCAAATAACAGGTGTAACTAACAGCAAACAGCAGCCGTAACTAACAGCAAACAGCAGCCGTAACTAACAGCAAACGTAACTAACAGCAAACGTAACTAACAGCAAACGTAACATTTATGTTGCTACACATAACGTCCCTGCGTGAACAAGATTTAATTCAGGTCTTGCTTTAGAACAAGATTTAATTCAGGTCTTGCTTTAGAACAAGATTTAATTCAGGTCTTGCTTTAGAACAAGATTTAATTCAGGTCTTGCTTTAGAACAAGATTTAAACAAAGACTTATAGAATGACTTAATCGATGTCTTGATCTATATACACATTTAAACCAAGTCTTGTACAGAAAGATTTACACAAATTCTTTCTCCATATAAAAATTTAAACCAAGTCTTGTTCTACAGAAAGGTTTACATAAATTCTTTCTCCATATAAAAATTTAAACCAGATCTTGTTGTACAGAAAGATTTACACAAATTTTTTCTCCATATAAAAATTTAAACCAAGTCTTGTTCTACAGAAAGATTTACACAAATTCTTTCTCCACATAAAAATTTAAACCAAGTCTTGTTCTACAGAAAGATTTACACAAATTCTTTCTCCACATAAAAATTTAAACCAAGTCTTGTTCTACAGAACTGCGTTGTGTTGGTTGTAACTGAGAAGGGGCTAGTGGACGATTTGTCTTGTCTGTGGTCAGATGTACTGAGAATCTCCCAGGGAAACACTTGTCTACAAACATTCAAGTGACCATGGCCGTCGTGGCTGAATGGCACTGAAGCCTGTAGTCTGAAATTAACAAATTCTGAGCTCAAAAAGGCACAAAACATGTCGGCGAAAATCTTCAAATCTGTCCTTGGAGATGGCCAAGAAACTAGGAAAATCAGCAACCGTAACTAACAGCAAACAGCAGCCGTAACTAACCGCAAACAGCAGCCGTAACTAACCGCAAACAGCAACTGTAACTAACAACAACTGTAACTAACACCAAACAGCAGCCAAAACTAACTGCAAATAACAGGTGTAACTAACAGCAAACAGCAGGCGTAACTAACAGCAAACAGCAGCCGTAACTAACAGCAAACGTAACTAACAGCAAACGTAACATTTATGTTGCTACACATAACGTCCCTGCGTGTACACTATGTATATATGGTGTGTATCTGAATGAAGACCTTTATGTTATTCTTTTGGCTGTCTGGGGCCTTTCCTCTGTAACATACAAAACCAAAGTTTCTGCACGAACTTTCTGACAACGTCAATTTCTGACAGGTTAGCAATCTTACCCCGCCAACCACCTTTCTTATCTCTCACAGCATAACGTTGTATGTCACACACTAACTTTCCTGCCAGCATACAGCAAGAAACTATGTTGTACACGCATATAACAGAACTGTTTCTATATGTTTGCTACTTTATTATTTTTTTTCCTTTTATTTGTTCAAAGAAGCGTATAAACCATGACATTTTGAAGTGTTATATTATTTTCATTGTCAGTAGTCTGTTACTTTGTCTACATATTTGAGAAAAGAAATCACTTCAAAATCTTATCACATTGCTCTCATAAAGTGAAGCTATTTTGTATCACTTGTGTAAGGTACAGAATGTTAGTAAATAAACTTGTTTCTTTTGCTGTTGTTTTCTAGTCACAACGGCCCCAGACCCGTCAGCTGCTCCTAACATCAGGACAGATGTCACTGACACAGTTATGGCCCTTCTCAATGAAAGTATGCACTACTTTAATATTGTAGCAATATCTTATAGTATGTAGTACTTTGTCATTGTAGCAACATCTTACAGTATGCAGTAATTTGTCATTGTAACAACATCTTACAGTAAGTAGTACTTTGTCATTGTAGCATCATCTTGCAGTATGTAGTACTTTACCATTATAGCAACATCTCACATTATGTAGTAATTTACCATTATAGCAACATCTCACATTATGTAGTACTTTACCATTGTAGCAACATCTCACATTATGTAGTGCTTTACCATTGTAGCAACATCTCACACTATGTTTACTTTATCATTGTAGCAACATCTCACACTATGTAGTACTTTACCATTGTAGCAACATCTCACAGTATGTTGTACTTTATCATTGTAGCAACATCTCACACTATGTTGTACTTTATCATTGTAGCAAGATGTTACAGTATGTAGAATTATTGTAGTAGATTACACCCACATCTGCGTGCTGGTAGCTACCTCTCACAGACTGCAATGTGACAATACAATGTAGGAGATTTTCACTGTTGTATGTTGTTGTTCATGTGTACATTGCTGTTTGTTGTTCTTCATCTGTACACTGCTGTTTGTTGTTGTTCATGTGTAGACTGTTATATGTTGTTATTCATGTGTACACTGTTGTATGTTGTTACTTCATGTGTACAGTGTTGTATGTTGTTACTTCATATGTACAGTGTTGTATGTTGTTACTTCATGTGTACAGTGTTGTATGTTGTTACTTCATGTGTACAATGTTGTATGTTGTTACTTCATGTGTACAGTGTTGTATGTTGTTACTTCATGTGTACAGTGTTGTATGTTGTTACTTCATGTGTACAGTGTTGTGTTTTGTTACTTTATGTATACAGTTATATGTTGTTATTTCATATGTATTTGTGTTGACGTTTTAGTAATCTACATTCATCTCTGTGTCTGTGTTTTTGTCTGTCTGTCTCTGTCTGTGTGTTTCTGTCTCTGTCTGTGTGTCTCTGTCTCTGCCTATGTGTCTCTGTCTGTGTGTCTCTGTCGCTGTCTGTGCGTTTCTGTCTCTGTCTGTGTGTCTCTTTCTCTGTCTGTCTGTCTCTGTCTGTGTGTGTCTGTCTCTTTCTCTGTCTGTCTGTCTCTGTCTCTGTCTGTGTGTCTCTGTCTCTGTCTGTGTGTCTCTATCTCTGTCTGTGTGTCTCTGTCTCTGTCTGTGTGTCTCTGTCTGTGTCTGTGTGTCTCTGTCTCTGTCTGTGGGTCTCTGTCTCTGTCTGTGTGTCTCTGTCTCTGTCTGTGTGTCTCTGTCTGTGTGTCTCTGTCTCTGTCTGTGTGTCTCTGTCTCTGTCTGTGTGTCTCTGTCTCTGTATGTGTGTCTATCCCTCTCTGTGCCTGTCCCTACCGCTACCTGTCTGTACCTGTCTTTGTCTGTATGTGTGTCTTTGTCTCTCTCTATTTTTATCTGTCTCTGTATGTCTCTTTTTGTCTGTCTCTTTTTCTGTCTGTTTGTATCTGTCTCTGCCTATTTTTGTCTGTTTTTATCTGTCTCTTTTTCTGTCTGTTTTTGTCTGTCTCTGTCTATTTTTGTCTGTCTCTTTTTCTGTCTGTTTTTGTCTCTCTTTTTCTGTCTGTTTTTGTCTGTCGTGTTGTTTTCTGAAATTTTTTTTTATATAGGACCTACCCAAACACAGACAGCATTTCTACAAATACACCAAAGACACTACCTACCCAAGCACAGACAGCATTTCTACAAAGACACCAGAGACACTACCTACCCAACAGACAGCATTTGTACAAAGACACTACTTACCCACACACAGACAGCGTTTGTACAAATACACCAGAGACACTATCTACCCACATATAGACAACATTTGTACAAAGACACCACATGCAGAAACATACCTATCCAAAAAGGCATTATTTACACACAAAGACATCACATATATACAAAAACATCACATACACACAAAGACACCGACTACACAAAAAGATACCACCTATGCATGAAGATATCAATTACACACAGACACCACCTACACACAAGGGCATCTCACGCATGCACACACCTATCCACAAAACCAGCTACACACAGACATCACCTAAAGACAAAACCTATACACTAAGACATCATTAAGACATCACTTACACACAGATATATCATTTCTATATGGACATCAACTGCAAAGACACCACACACACAAAGACACAACTGACACCGCCTACACATAAAGGCTCTACCAACACATAAAGACATCATCTGTACACACAAAGACTCCACTCACACACAAAGACAACTTTCACACAACTTTCACACAATCACCACACTCTCTAACACAGATCACTCACATTTTACGTCATACAATCATGTAACGTATATATGCGACAATCATATAATGTATATATATATATATATGTGTGTGTGTGTGTCCGACGACCATAGTCGTACAACGTATATATGTGTCTGACAATCATATAACGTATATATATATGTTCAACGATCGTATAACATACATATGTGTCCGACGATCGTATAACATATATATGTGACCGACGATCATATAACATATATATGTGTCCGACGATCATATAACGTGTATATGTATCCGACGATCGTATAACATATATATGTGTCCGACGATCGTATAACATATATATGTGTCAGACAATTATATAACGTAGTTGTGTGTCTGACAATCATATAACATATATATGTGTGTGTCCGACAATTATATAGCGTACATAAGTGACCGACAATCATATTACATATATATGTGACCGACAATCATATAACATATTTATGTGTCCGACAATTATATAACATACATATGTAACCGACAATCATGTAACGTATATATGTGTCCGACAATATATATACATATGTAACTGACAATCATGTAACGTATATATGTGAACAATAAAATGTTTTTAATCACAGATGAAGATAACATATTACCTCGCTTATTTTCCAGCCGGTTACTCTGGTAACGCGAATGACGCCAACGTCCAGGAGATCGTGGCCATGTTGATGAACGGGACAGTACCCACAGACGCTGACCTGATTCGTCTCAAAATTATCCCCCCTCCCTCGCAGGTCACAAGTAAGTCAAAACATGTGAAGCTTGTACACATGCTAAAAGTGGACAAGTGTACAAAGAAGTAAACTAAAAGTGAACACGTGTATACAGACATAAACTAAAAGTGGACACGTGTACAAAGAAATAAACTAAAAGTGGACACGTGTACAAAGAAATAAACAAAAAGTGGACACGTGTATACAGACATAAACTAAAAGTGAACACGTGTATACAGACATAAACTAAAAGTGAACACGTGTATACAGACATAAACTAAAAGTGAACACGTGTACAAAGAAATAAACTAAAAGTGAACACGTGTACAGAGACATAAACTAAAAGTGGACACGTGTACAAAGAAATAAACTAAAAGTGAACACATGTACAGAGACATAAACTAAAAGTGAACACGTGTACAAACAAAGACATAAACTAAAAGTGAACACGTGTACAGAGATATAAACTAAAAGTGGACACGTGTACAAAGACATAAACTAAAAGTGGACACGTGTACAGAGACATAAATTAAAAGTGGGCACTTGGACACAGACATATATAATTTATAAACATTTATACACAAACATAATAGATAATGAACATTTGTATACCAGCACAAACAGAAAGTAGATGTTTGCACACAGACATAAACAAATAGTAGACATTTGTACATAAATAAATAGTAGATATTTGTACACAAACGTAACAAATAGTAGACGTTTGTTCACAGACATAAACAAATAGTAGACGTTTGTACATAAATAAATAGTAGATATTTGTACACAAACGTAACAAATAGTAGACGTTTGTTCACAGACATAAACAAATAGTAGACACTTGTACTTAGCCATAAACAAAATGTGGACGTTTGTACACATAGAGCGAATAGTAGATGCATGTACAAAGACAAAAATGTACACTTATGCACAGACAAACAAAACGTAGACAAAATAACTAAAAGAGTGAACAGGAAGGAAGACCAGGAGACTTTGCTTGTTTCTTCAGTCTGTTACTTACACACAGACAAACATAAACATATACGTGCAAACGAAAAACAAACGTATAGTATAAATACATATATGTACACATAAACACGTACAAACACATATACACATGTAAACTATGTATACACCTATACATACTAGCACACATACACTCAAATATATATATATATACACACACTCAAATATATACACAAACATAAACACATACACAGATAAACAATTATATACACATAAATACACATATACACCCATAAACAGATACATACGTATAAAGAGACATACGTACATTAACAATTATATACAGATAGATGCATATAAACAAACATACATACATAAACAATTATATACACATGAACACATATAAACAATTATATAGACATCAACACTCAAAAACTCAACTTTTTCTATCTTTTGGGCATCTCCTTACTTGTCTCTGCTTCTATAGCTTTCTAGATATATCTCTCTAACTCTCTGTCTCTCTATCCCATCCTCTCTGTTTGCTCCCTCTGCCTGTCTCAGCCTATCTGTTTCTCTCTGTCTCTCTCTGTCTTAACCTCTCTGTTTCTCTCTGTCTCTCTTTGCCTGTGCCGGCCTCTCTGTTTCTCCCTGTCTCTCTCTGTCTTAACCTCTCTGTTTCTCTCTGTCTCTCTTTGCCTGTGCCAGCCTCTCTGTTTCTCTCTGTCTCTCTTTGCCCGTGCCAGCCTCTCTGTTTCTTTCTGTCTTTCCTTGCCTGTCTCAGCTTCTCTATTTCTCTCTCTCTCTCTCTGTCTTTCTCTGTCTCTCTCTCTGTGTTTGTGCTTGTCTCTCTCTGTCTTTCTCTCTCAATTCGTGCCCAATTCTTAACCCTTTTGAAATAAAGATCAATCAATCAATCAATCTCTCTGCCTGTTTTGTCTCTATCTCTCCTTCTGTCTCTCTCCATCCAGTTATACAGTATCGCTCTCATAGATTTTAAAATTAAATTTTCTCTTCTCAAGCTCCACCACCATACAACATAGCTGGCAACCAAGGCAATCCAACTGGCCTTGACCCTACTGCCAACTTCCCTACAGGGGTCTTGTCACCTGGGCCTCAGACAGGCTCTGCAGGCGGAAGTCAGCCTCCAACATCCTCTGGTGGCTTTCCAACTGGTGGATTTCCATCTGGTGGGTTTCCGTCTAGTGGATTTCCGTCCAGTGGATTTCCGTCTAGTGGATTTCCGTCCAGTGGATTTCCATCCATTCCTTCGACAAACACGCAGAACGGAGTTCCGACAGGTACAGCAGTTTGTTTATAGGAAACAGAAATAAATCATTTATTACCAACAGAAATAAATATTGCCTCAATTATTGTTTGTTGTTGGATGAAACAAAAATATATCTTAGTGACTGGTGGATAGTGTGGAGTGGAAAGCGCTGAAGGCCTTCATAACAAGCGGAGTGGAGTGTATGTATTCATACACACAACAAGCGGAGTGGAGTGTATGTATTCATACACACAACAAGCGGAGTGGAGTGTATGTATTCATACACACAACAAGCGGAGTGGAGTGTATATATTCGTACGTTCTGCCTTAGATCAGTCACACTAAGCTACATTTAGCACAAGGTGAAGGATGTTCTCGCAAAATACTTGCATCCGTCCTGTGTGTACGGGCATTTGTACACACAAAAGACAGCTGTGAGAAACTGGTACTCAGATGGAGATGGAAAAGAGACAGAGTAACATAGAGAGAGAGAAAGGGAAAGGGCGGAAGAAAGAGAGAGGAAGAGAGAGGGAAGAAGAGAGAGAGAGAGAGGGAAAGAGAGAGGAAGAGAGAGGGAAGAAGAGAGAGAGGGAAAGAGAGAGGAAGAGAGAGGGAGAAGAGAGAGGGTGGAAGAGAGAGGGAGGAAGAAAGAGAGAAGAAGGAAGAAAAAGAGAGTAAAAGAGAGAGGAAGAGAGAGAGAGAGGAAAAGAGAGAAAGAGAGAGAGGAAGAAAGAGAGAGGAAATGAGAGGAAGAGAGAGGAAGAGAGAGGGGTAAGAAAGAGGGAGAGAGAGAAAGGAGGAGAGAGAGGGAAGAGAGATAGAGAAAGGAGGAGAGAGAAGAAGAGAGAGAGGGGAAGAAAGAGAGAGAGAGAGGAAGAGAGGGAGAAAGGGAAGCGACGATAGACCGGTTCATTGAAAGTCTCATCTAACTCTTTCTTCACAGTCCAAATAAAGTAAAGAAATAGATTATAAAAGATGCATTCCCTCATTTATGATAGTGTTTTAATCAATTATGTGTTTAGCCTCCCTCAGTTATGATAGTATTTTTATCAATAATATGTTTAGCCTCCCTCAGTTATGATAGTATTTTTATCAATAATATGTTTAGCCTCCATAGTTATGATAGTATTTTAATCAGTAATATGTTTAGCCTCCCTCAGTTATGATAGTATTTTAATTAATAATATGTTTAACCTCCCTCAGTTATGATAGTATTTTAATCAATAATATGTTTAGCCTCCGTAGTTATGATAGTATTGTAACCAAATACTAGATGTTCTCAGTCGTCATATTGTAGACGATGACGGGTTCAGATTCCTTCAGTCATGATCGTGCTGTAATCATTGATGAGTTTAGATTCCCTGAGTCATGATCGTGTTGTAATCATTGATGAGTTTAGATTCTCTCAGTCATGATCGTGTTGTAATTATTGATGAGTTTAGATTCCCTGAGTCATGATCGTGTTGTAATCATTGATGGGTTTAGATTCTCTCAGTCATGATCGTGTTGTAATCATTGATGGGTTTAGATTCTCTCAGTCATGATCGTGTTGTAATCATTGATGGGTTTAGATTCTCTCAGTCATGATCGTGTTGTAATCATTGATGGGTTTAGATTCTCTCAGTCATGATCGTGTTGTAATCATTGATGGGTTTAGATTCACTCAGTCATGATCTTGTTGTAATCGGGGGAGGGATTTTTTGAAGATTCATTTTAGTGTTATAGTTGTCAGTGTCACTTACTGGTCACGTGGTTCATTTTAAATATATGTTACAGGTTCTGGCACTGGGAGTGGTTCGGATCCTTTTGGTGGACTTATCTCCAACGTTCGTAAGTCATAGATACAATGATTGAAGTCAGATTATATCAAACATTCGTAAGTCATAGATACAATGATTTAAGTCAGATTATATCAAACATTCGTAAGTCATAGATACAATGATTTAAGTCAGATTATATCAAACATTCGTAAGTCATAGATACAATGATTTAAGTCAGATTACATCAAACATTTGTAAGTCATAGATACAGTAATTTAAGTCAGATTATATCAAACATTTGTAAGTCATAGATACAATGATTTAAGTCAGATTATATCAAACATTCGTAAGTCATAGATACAATAATTTAAGTCAGATTATATCAAACATTCGTAAGTCATAGATAAAATGATTTAAGTCAGATTACATCAAACATTTGTAAGTCATAGATACAGTAATTTAAGTCAGATTATATCAAACATTTGTAAGTCACAGTTACAATGATCAAAATCACATTAAATCAAACATTCGTAAGTCATAGGCAGATTGATTTAAATCAGATTATTTCAAATAGTCATAAATCATTGACACATTGATTTAAGTTAGATTACATAAAAATTCTTAAGTCATAGTCACAATGATTTAATTCACGTTATATCAAGCATTCATAAGTCATAGAAATGGTGATTTAAGTCAGATTATATCGAACATTGATAAGTCATAGCCATTTAATTCAGATTATAATAAACATTCATAAGTCTTAGAAACAGTGATCTATGTCAGATTCTGCCAAACTAAATCATAGACACAATAATCTAAGTCATATATATATATATATATATAACTGTGAGGTATATGAAAATGGCAAGTTTTTGGTTGATGATAGTGATAATAACAACAATTAACGATGACTGAAGAATGTACTGAACAATAGTTCATAATATGAAATACGAAAGTACACATTATTTCAGCATGAAATTCTTATTAACAAACATTTTGTCTTCATCAAATTCTAATTGATATAGTCCATATCAAATTCTAATTGATATAGTCCACATCAAATTCTAATTGATATAGGCCACATCAAATTCTAATTGATATAGTCCACATCAAATTCTAATTGATATAGTCCACATCAAATTCTAATTGGTATAGGCCATATCAAAGTCTAATTGATATAGTCCACATGAAATTCTAATTGATATAGTCCACATCAAATTCTAATTGATATGGTCCACATTAAATTCTAACTGATATAGTCCACATCAAATTCTAATTGATATAGTCCACATCAAATTCTAACTGATATAGTCCACATCAGATTCTAACCGATATAGTCCACATCAAATTCTAATTTATATAGTCCACATCAAATTCTAATTTATATAGTCCACATCAGATTCTAATTTATATAGTCCACATCAAATTCTTATTGATTTCAGCTGCAGGATTCCCCAGTTTTCCTTCGCTGATGGGAAGTCCAGCAACCACTTCAAAGCCAGCTCTTGCTGACCCTTTCAGCGTGAACACAGTTTCTGGAGGAACTGCTCACATGCCCGGTCTTAATCCAGGTTAGTCTCACATACATACATACACACATGCACACGTACATACATACACACATACATACATACATACATACATAAATATATACACACATACATACATACACACATACACACACATACATACATACACACATATACATACATACATACATACATACATACATACATACATACACACACATACATACACACACATACATACAAACAGTGCCAGATTTCACTGTCTCAGACAGCTTGTGGGGGCCCCAGGTAAAGGAACAAAAGGTCACAGGTCATATTATGACTGACCCCCTTTCTGCAAGGCCGTGTATGTGAATGTCCTTAGTCACGTATCATCTGCTGGATGTCATGGTCGCTCATGTCTTGAAATGTCCTTAGTCATGTGTCATCTGTTGGATGTCAAGGTCACACATGTCTTGAAATGTCCTTAGTCACGTATCATGTGCTGGATGTCAAGGTCACTCATATCTTAAAATGGCCTTAGTCACGTGTTATCTGCTGGATGTCATGGTCACTCATGTCTTGACATAAAAAATAACTAGATCAATGAGTCTTTGGAAAATGCTAAGTTCTTCATTCCACATTCCCCCCCCCCCCCAAATCGGTCACCTCACCTCACATTGACTCATCTCACCTCATCTCATATCACATCATCTAAACTCACATCACCTCACTTCACATTGACTCATCTCACCTTATCTCATATCACATCATCTAAACTCACATCACCTCACTTCACATTGACTCATCTCACCTCATCTCATATCACACCATCTAAACTCACATCACCTCACTTCACATTGACTCATCTCACCTTATCTCATATCACATCATCTAAACTCACATCACCTCACTTCACATTATCTCACCCCACTCCCACATTATCTCAAATTAATTCACATCATCTCACATTAATTCACATTACCTCACATCACATCATATTACACCATATTACCTCGCCTCACATTAACTTACATCACGTAATATTATCCCTCCCATAATACATCACTTCAAGTTACCTCATATCACATTACTCCATACACCTCACCTCACATCACCTCACATTTTCTTCACCGTACATTTCCTCACATAACCTCACCTCATATTATAACATTGTAAAGGTGTGAACTATCATATTATTGATGAAGATTGAAGATGATTAAGTTTTTTGTTTGATCATAACACATCGAGGTCTCACACGCATTACAACATTCACTAGATCAGAGCAAGTCCGATGAAATGTTCACTGCCTTACTTAATCTTGACAAATAAGTTCAAGATGTATTGTCTGCAACACCACTTGGATTGAATCACTTAATCATTTATTCACAATATCAAACTCTATCGTATTCTACGTATTCTTTCGGTAATGTTATCAACTTCACAATATTCTACACTTGATACGAGAACATTTCCTATATCAGATCTGCAAAACGTGGTCAATCAGTTACACGACTAAATCACTGTACTCCAAGTTTCAAAAGCATCAATTCTTAGTAATCACTTGAATCACTTGAAACACATCTTCAATCTGTCCTGGAACTACTTCTTCAAAACTGCTTTTCCCAGAGTATCTATTTCTCTAATTGTCCATCTGTTCTATCTGTTGTTACCTACATCTTCTTTCTCTCTCCTGTCTTCTCTGGAGCGTGTTCTCCTTCTGCTATTCTTCTCTGATTATCTGTCCTTCTCTTCTTCTCTTGTCTGTCCTCCCTTGGTCGTCTGTTCTTCCGTCTGCTGTTCTCTTCTCCGTCTACTTCTGACGATCCCCCTCACTTGTCCTCTATCCTCTGGACTTCCTCTTCTTGGGCGCTCCTTCCTTCTCGTGCTCCTTCCTCTGATGTCTGGACCGGTCTCTATTCACTGACCGTCCTTGTTCCTCCGTCTTCAGGCTTTCTCCTCTCCAACTGCCCCGTGACTTATCTCTCGTAAGTCAATTGTCCAATAGGCCACGCCTTTTAAGTATTTAATTGGTCAGCTGGCCGAGTCGGTAACTCCTTTATTTTAAAAACCGTGTGCAATAGCGTCTTAAGATTAGTAATTAAAAAGTGTCATACGCGTCAACACCGTCTATATAACTGTCATTTACCTAAGTCATTATCTGGCTCTTTCGTGTTGGGGGTGGTTTATTGTTTCTCGCTTTTCACTGTGTCTCTTCTCTTCTCTTCTCTTCTCTTCTCTTCTCTTCGTCTTGTCGGTTCTGTTTACACGTGTCGGCGTCCAGTCATACAGCGTCAGTGAAGTTTGTTTTTCTACCTTGTTCTAATTTTCCTATTTATTTTTTTCTGTTGCTATTAGATATTACTATTATACCAACAATATATTCATAATCATATTCATTAATAATAATTATAATAACAACTATAATAATTACTCACAAGGCCATGCTACAAAATTACCTTACCTCACCTCATTTATCCTCACCCCCACACTACCTCACCTCATTTATCCTCACCCCCACACTACCTCATCTCCTTTATCCTCACCCTCACACTACCTCACCTCCTTTATCCTCACCCCCACACTACCTCATCTCATTTATCCTCACCCCCACACTACCTCACCTCCTTTATCCTCACCCCCACACTACCTCACCTCATTTATCCTCACCCCCACACTACCTCATCTCCTTTATCCTCACCCCCACACTACCTCACCTCCTTTATCCTCACCCCCACACTACCTTCACCTCCTTTATCCTCACCCCCACACTACCTCACCTCCTTTATCCTCACCCCCACACTACCTCACCTCATTTATCCTCACCCCCACACTACCTCACCTCATGTTAATTCACCTAATTTCACAACATCTCCCTCCACCTCACATCACATTACTTTTACTCTCACCAGCTCATCTCATCTCACTCTGCACTACCTTATCTCTCATTACGTTACCACATCTCACACTGGCTTTCCTGCCATTATCTCACCCCACCTTATATTACCTCAACAGACGTTACCTCACCTCACCTTACCTTACCATACCTAACCCGAAAATAGATAGATAAAAGGGATGGCGACTGCAGTAAAACTGGTTTAAAGAAAACAAGATATATAGAAGTGTATGGTGCAGTTTTACAAAGTGAGGGAGGGAGTGAGTAAGGTGAGAAAAAAACGAATAGAAAGTATGAGAATGTATAAATGAAAAACATACAATATCTGATATTTCGGGGTGAGCCTTTTTCGAGGATTACATGCACAACGAGACCCCCCCCCCCCAAAAAAAAAACACACAAACGAAGAACTTATCTGAATGTGTCTTCCTCCAGGAGTAGAAAACAGAAATGTGTGTAGTAGAAGGAATGACCACGCTGACCATAACAATAGAGCCAATCGTGAAGAAGAGGTTGAGAGAGAGGAGGAAAATAAGTGGTAGAAAAGGAGGGGGAAGGCAATAGAAACATGATAGCCGCTAGAGGAGGTGTCGGGGGGGGGGGGGAAGGGAAAAGGGGACGCGAAGAGATAATGAATGAAGAACATAAAACACCTGCAGGGAGAAATTATGAAACTGGTGAATAGGAAAATAGTTACCTCACCTCACGTTACATTATCTCTCCGTACATTACATCACCTTACATTACCTCACTCGACATTAGGTCACCTCATCACGCATTATCTCAAATCACCTTACATTACCTCACCAGACATTACGTCACTCAGATGACCTGATCTCAACTCACTTCACCTGACCGTATGATTTTGTCCCAATTTATTCTAATGTCCTCTCCATATGCCCACTTGATCTGGACATTCCCAGAACTCTGACAACAAAGACTCAGTCTAGCATTCAACATTAAGATAATAATATAACAAAGACTGGCTCTGACATCTGACACTAGGACAACAATATAACAAAGACTTAATCTGACATCTGACACTAGGACAACAATATAACAAAGACTGGCTCTGACATCTGACACTAGGACAACAATATAACAAAGACTTAATCTGACATCTGACACTAGGACAACAATATAACAAAGACTTAATCTGACATCTGACACTAGGACAACAATATAACAAAGACTTACTCTGACATCTGACACTAGGACAACAATATAACAAAGACTTACTCTGACATCTGACACTAGGACAACAATATAACAAAGACTGGCTCTGACATCTGACACTAGGACAACAATATAACAAAGACTTACTCTGACATCTGACACTAGGACAACAATATAACAAAGACTTACTCTGACATCTGACACTAGGACAACAATATAACAAAGACTGGCTCTGACATCTGACACAAAGGACAACAATATAACAAAGACTGGCTCTGACATCTGACACTAGGATAATAATATAACAAAGACTGAGTCTGACATCTGACACTAGGACAACAATATAACAAAGACTGGCTCTGACATCTGACACTAGGACAACAATACAACAAAGACTGGCTCTGACATCTGACACTAGGATAATAATATAACAAAGACTGAGTCTGACATCTGACACTAGGACAATAATATAACAAAGACTGGCTCTGACATCTGACACTAGGATATTAATATAACAAAGACTGAGTCTGACATCTGACATTAGGACAACAATATAATAAAGACCGAGTCTGACATCTGACACTATGACAACAATATAACAAAGACTGGCTCTGACATCTGACACTAGGATAATAATGTAACAAAGACTGAGTCTGACATCTGACATTAGGACAACAATATAACATAGACTTAATCTGACATCTGACACTAGGATAACAATATAACAAAGACTGAGTCTGACATCTGACACTAGGATAATAATATAACAAAGACAGAATCTGACATCTGACACTAGGACAACAATATAACAAAGACTGAGTCTGACATCTGACACTAGAACAACAATATAACAAAGACTGAGTCTGACATCTGACACTAGGACAACAATATAACAAAAACTAAGTCTGGCATCTGACACTAGACAACAATATAACAAAAACTGAGCCTGACATCTGACACTAGGATAATAATATAACAAAGACTGAGTCATACATCTGACACTAGGACAACATTATAAGAGAGAGTGATACAGTGTTGACATAGCCAGGAGAAAGTGAAACAGATGATTAGGGAAGTGGGTTTGTAAAGTGATGCTGTGAGGAGGTTTGAAAAGTAAGAAATGGTGGAGCTTAGTGGGGAGGTACTATAATGATTGAGGAGAATGTTAAGTGTAGCTACACAGCGAGTTTAACCCATGTGACTCCAGCGTCCCATAATTTTGAATCCAGCGGTTCTCAAGTGCCAGGCAGCTTGTGTCATCTGCGTGACATTGTTTGATGGCTGTTACCAGAAAATCAGATTTGCCTCTGTGGTTGGGGCCATTGAAATGATTTGGGACTGGTTTCGAAGCATTCTGGGCGATGTCGTACAGATGTTTTTGCATGCGGTCCCCTAATCTGAGGCCAGTCTCACCGATATATGTTATACTGCATCTTTTGCAAACGATGACATATATCACATTTCGGGACTCGCATGTGAATCCCTCATGAAGAGTGAGGATAGTTTTGGGAAAGGTGATTGTTTTCGTTTCCCAGACTACCGGGCAGGTAACGCGGGGGGGGGGGGGGGGCGTTTACATTTTCTGGTACCAACATATGTAAGGCTCTGCTTCAAGTGGCTGTGGACGAGGATGTCCTTAAGGTTTGACTCACGTTTGTATGCCAATAGGGGTGGATCAGAGAAAATATCACGAGTGTCGGGGTCGAGTTGGATTATCGGCAGATGACGATAAAGAATTTTCTTAACCATCTGACCGTGCGGGTGGAAAGGCAGTACTAACTTAACTCTGTCAGATGGAGTAACAGGCTTTTCCCTGAATGCTTCTTTGCGGCTCACTAGTTGGATGCGGTTGAAGGCTTCACGAAGGACCTTTTCTGGGTAGTGGCGATGACGGAAAATCTCTAATAACTTGTTAGACTGATCTATAATGTCCAAATTATCCTGACATATGCGGCGAAGACGGAGGAGTTGGGAGTATGGGATGGAGTTCTTACAGGCTTCAGGATGGGAGGAGGTGTAAAACAAATAAGTGTGGCTGTCGATGGGCTTGTAAATTGCAGGGGTGACAAGCCTGTTTGTGGCAACAGAAATTTTAATGTCTAAACAGTTAACAGACTTGTCAGAAATTTCATAAGTGAATTTTATGTTGTTATTGAGTGAGTTGGCGAATTTAATAAATTTTATTTAGGTCTTCTTTTGGCATACTTGTGATTCCAATGCCATCATCGATGTACCTTTTATAGAAGTCTGGAAGTCTGCCAGTGTAGGTTTCCCATAATTTGACTTCCAGAAAGCCCATAAATAGGCATGCATAACTGGGACCCATTTTCGTTCCCATGGCAACACCACTGATTTGCTCGAAGTATTCGCCGTTGAATTCGAAAGAATCTAGGTTTAGTACTAGCTGTGTAAGTCTGATTATGTTGTCGGTGCTAGTGGTGGGGTGAGGGTCTTTGTCGAGAAAATAGCAGAGTGCTAAGAGTCCATCCTCATGGGGGATAGAAGTGTTTGAATTCGTTCCACTTGATGCCAAGTATTTTTCTGAGGCATTTGTTTTCAAAAGAGTCTAATTTCTTGTCTGCTTTCGCATGCATAAATGAGAGTGGATATTACATTTGAATTGAATAGTCTTAACTTGGTTTTTGGACTTATAACTTTTGAATGCCATATTTTCTCAAGATTCTTGAAGATTGATGCTGCTTTTGCAATTCTAATTCTAACTTCCTTTCTGGTGTCACCATCCTGGTCTATGTAGCTACCAAGGTATGCAAATTGATTGACTTTTTCAACATCTGTCCCTTCAACGTGTATTTTTTCATTTTGATTAATGGGAAGTTTCATTATTTTTGTTTTGTCCTTGTTAATTTCAAGTCCTATTTTGCTAGCCAGTGAAGACAGGCTGTCTGTTTTTTCTTGCATGGAATTCACATTGTGACTGATAAGAGTTATGTCATCAGCAAAACCAAGATCTTCTAGTTGGATCCCACGTACCCAATCAATACCTGTGTTACCTGTGCAGCATTTTTTCATTATGTAGTCTATTGGAATTTCAAAAAAAGCAAATTTTCATTATGAAGTCTATTGGAATTTCAAAAAAGCAAAGGAGACAGTATACATCCTTGTTTCACACCTGTTTCAATCTGTAACCATTCACTCATCCCTTCTTCTGTTTTGACTGCACAAACATATACATTGTAGAGGTCCTTAATGATGTTGACAATTTTAGATGGTATTCCATATAGACATAAAATTCTCCATAATGAATCTCTGTGTATGCTATCAAATGCCTTTTTAAAGTCTATGAAGTTCAGTATTAATGGTTTCTGCTTTACAATATGTTCTTCAAGTATTATTCTTAGAGTAAAGATCTGGTCGAGACAGCTTCTCCCTTTTCGAAATTCTGCTTGTTCTTCTCTCATTGCAGCATCCACTATATCTTTAAGTCTATTCAAAATGACAACTGATACTAAGTTACACCTCTCCAATTGTTACAGTCACTAAGGTTGCCTTTTTTCGTATTTTAACAATGATTCCTTTTTTCCATCTAGAAGGGACCTTTTCTTCTTTCCAAATCTTGTTAAACATTGTCTGTAATGTTTCATGTTGTCACTACTGATAGCTTTTAACATTTCAGGTGCTTTTTCTCTTCACCTGCATCTTTGTTGTTAGCTATTAAATTCACTGCTTTTTCAATTTCATGCAATGGTAATTTCATCTAGGTTGACATTTAGTTGTGGGGCTGGTAAGTCAGTTTCAAGGTTTAACAATTCTTTTGGGTGTGGTCAATTAAGTATTTCTTGGAAGTGTTCAGCCCATCTTTGCTTTTGGTCTTTACTTGATGTTAATAGGGTTCCAGTTTTGCTAAGGATTGGTCTTTCTTTAGATGTAATAGTACCTGTTAGCCTCTTTTGTATGTTATATAAAGTTTTGTTGTCTCCTGTTTTTGCTGCTTTCTCTGCCTCTTTCGCCATATTGTCTATGTATTCTCTTTTATCCCTTCTAGCTGAACGTTTTATTTTTTTGTCTATTTCTTTTGTATGTTGCTTTCACCAGATCTTTTCCAAGATTTGTCTTTACATTCAACACGTCTAATTTGGCTGCTCTTCTTTCATGTATGTACTTCCTTGTGTTTTCTGATATCCATGCTTTTCTATTTGGTCTTTTCAGTCCAGCGCTTGCTTTTGCTGCTGTGATTATGGCTGTGCTGTAATAATTCCATAATTCATCTATACCTATCTCCTCAACTTCACTGGGTGTTTTGGAATGATTGGCAAGTTCCTGATTGAAATTAATGTTAGTATTTTCTTCTTGTAGGCTGTGGCTGTTTATCTTTCTGTGCACTGATTTCTTGTGTTGGCTTTTCAATTTTAGTTTTATTTTCCCTATGCACAGGTTGTGATCACTGTTAACATCTGCCCCTCCCCCCATATGCCCTTACATCTAAAAGAGATGTTCTGTATTGGTTTCTAATAGAAAAATGATCTATCTGGTTTCTAGTTCATCTGGAGATATCCACGTTGTTTTATGTATCTCTTTCTGTGGAAATATTGTGCCTCCAATGACCATGCCCTCTGTTGGATATATTTCAATTAATCTTTCTCCGTTCTGATTTACCATGTCAGTTCCTTCCATCCCCATTACCTTTTCAGTGTCGGTATTATCTTTCCCTACCTTAGCGTTGAAGCCCCCCATAGCAATTAGGATGTCGTGTTTAGGGATTTTGTCGATGATTTGTTGTACCTGGTGATAGAAGTCGTCTTTCACATCATCATCTGCATCTTTCGTGGGTGCATAACATTGTATTATTGTCATTATTCCATGTCTTAGGTTGTATCGTGCTCTTATTATACGACTGTTCACTGGTTCCCATTCTACAAGGCTCTTTGCTGCTAAAATTTGACATAACTGTACCTACCCCCTCATGATGTTTACCGTCGTCTCTGCCTGAATGTATTATTAACTTACCGTTTTCCTCCGATCTTTTACCTGCTTCTGGCCATCGCATTTCACTGATGCCCAGTACGTTTAGGTGGTATCTCTCCGTTTATTTGATGACCTGAGTAGTTTTTGTTGGTGCTGCCATCGTTCTCACATTCCAGAATCCGATCTTTGTCAAATGTTTGGGGCCGACGAATGAGCTCTTCGGAGTTGGCATCCCTGATGCTTGGTTGGTTTCTCTGCGAGTTTCCGTAACGATATCTTTTTTTCTCATCTGGAGTTGCCTCTAGATAGGCCCAGGATAAAGTTGTTAGCCTTAAGCCCAACTCCCGGTAAGAGGATATGTGACAGATCAAGCGGAAGCTGATTTGTGCATGCCGGCGAGAGCATTAAAAAACGTCCGCCATCTTGCACGTCATATCGGAAGAATAATCTACCTGCTCTAAAACAAGGACAGCCACGACAACAATCTACATTTTGAGAATCACTGTAGTAACAAATTTGCCCAAAAAATGGACAACCAACGGACCTTCTACATGTTGACAAGCACTGCCAAAACTCTTCACTTACACAAAAACAACGTAACATCAACTTCCTAACTCATGTAACTTCCCTACTCATGCTAACTTCCTAATTCATGCAAACTTCCTATATCATGCTAACTTCCTAATCCATGCAAACTTCCTAACTCATGCTAACTTCCTAACCCATGCTAACTTCCTAATCCATGCTAACTTCCTAACTCATGCTAACTTCCTAACCCATACTAACTTCCTAATTCATGCTAACTTCCTAACCCATGCTAACTTCCTAACTCATGCTAACTTCCTAACCCATACTAACTTCTTAACTCATGGTAACTTCCTAACTCATGCGAACTTCCTAACTCATGCTGACTTCCTAACCCATGCTGACTTCCTAACTCATGCTAACTTCTTAACTCATGCTGACATCCTAACTCATGCTAACTTCCTAACTCATGCTGACATCCTAACTCATGCTAACTTCCTAACCCATGCTAACTTCCTAATTCATGCTGACTCAGTCAAAAAAAAATACTACTTCTCTCTGTAAACTCTGAACTAAGACGAAACTGATCCACATATCTCTCTCTCCCCTCTCTATCCCCTCTCTGTTCCCCCCTCCTCTCTCTATCCCTCTCGTTTTTTATTTATTTATGTAATCATGTAATGTGTCTTCATGATTATGATGAAGGGCAGAATGTCAGACGGGCCTATGTGCCTAATTCTTAACCCTTTGAAAATAAAGTATGTTCGTTCTCTCTCTCTCTCTCTGTCTCTCTCTCTATCCTGAACCCTTTTCAAAGCTATAACTTCACGCGAAAACTCCCTTTCCCTGCTCACTCACAAGGTCACACATAGAAAAACTAACACATTTTACCTTCGCCTAATTCTGTTCTAAATTCGTGCGAGCGTGAACAAAAATTGTAGAAAGTTAACCTAAACTTTTAACATCGACATTTAATATGTAATGGATACATGTCTTCCATGATCTCGTGCCACAGGGCAGACTATCCTTTCTCAAAATTTAAACTGATTAAGTCCTTTCGACTTGTGGCAAAATGAAATACGGCCGCAATTTCACTTGATTTGATTTGATTCGATTCGATTTGATTTGATATGACTTGATTTGACTTGATTTGATTTGACTTGATTTAATTTTATTTGACTTCATTTGATTTCACTTGATTTGATTTGATTTGATTTCAGTCGACCTGAATGCTCTGGGACCTAAACCGTTTCCAAATTCAGGTCCAGTTGGTGGCCTAGGTACCCCAGGCTCACCCACAGATATACTAGCCTCTCTAGGTCCTGGCCCTGGAGGACCTGGAGGACTTGGTGGACTTGGAGGACTTGGAGGACCTGGAGGACTTGGAGGACTTGGAGGACCTGGAGGACTTGGTGGACTTGGAGGACTTGGAGGACCTGGAGGACTTGGAGGACTTGGTGTCCCAGCTGGTCCTGCTAGTCCTCTAAATGTCCCACCTCCACAAGCTGGTAAGTTCAGAAAATCTACTATCACGGTTTAGCTTAAATATTAGCCACCTATTATCACGGTTTAGCTTAAATATTAGCCACCTATTGTCACGGTTTAGCTTAAATATTAGCCACCTATTATCACGGTTTAGCTTAAATATTAGCCACCTATTATCACGGTTTAGCTTAAATATTAGCCACCTATTATCACGGTTTAGCTTAAATATTAGCCAACTATTATCATGGTTTAGCTTAAATATTAGTCAACTGTTATCATGGTTTAACTTAAATATTAGGCACCTATTATCATGGTTTAACTTAAATATAAGACACCTATTATGAGGTTTAGCATAAATATTAGCCATCTTTTATCATGGTTTATATTACATATTTGCCACCTCTTATCATGGTTTAACTTAAATATTAGTCATCTATTATCATGGTTTAGCTTAAATATTAGCCACCTGTTATCACGGTTTAGCTTAAATATTAGCCACCTATAATCATGGTTTAACTTAAATATTAGTCACATATTATCATGCTTTAGCTTAAATTTTAGCCATCTGTTATCATGGTTTATATTAAATATTAGCCATCCTTTATCATAGTTTAGCTTAAATATTAGCCATCTATTATCATGGTTTGCCTTAAATATTAGCCACCTATTATCATGGTTTGTTGGTGCTCCCATCGTTCTCACATTCCAGAATCCAATCCTTGTCACATGTTTGGGGCCGACGAATGAGCTCTTCGGAGTTGGCATCCCTGATGCTCGGTTGGTTTCTCTGCGAGTTTCCATAACGATATCTTTTTTTCCCATCTGGAGTTGCCTGTAGATAGGTCCCAGGATAAGGTTGTTAGCCTTATGCCCAGATATTGAAGAAGTCAATCAATTTGCATACTTTGGCAGCTACATAGACCAGGATGGTGACACTAGAAAGGAAGTTAGGATCAGAATTGCAAAAACAGCATCAATCTTCAAGAATCTTGAGAACATATGGAATTCAAAAGTAATAAGCACAAAAACCAAGTTAAGACTATTCAATTCAAATGTAATATCCACCCTCATTTATGCATGCGAAAGCTGGAAAACAACTAAAGAAATAGAAAAGAAATTAGACTCTTTTGAAAACAAATGCCTAAGGAAAATACTCGGCATCAAGTGGAATGAATTCAGGAACAGTGCAGAGATAAGACAGATGACTGAACAACAACCAGTTTCATGGGTGATCAGGAAAAGGAGATAGACATAAGTTGGTCACTTGATGAGAAGAAATGATCAGAGAGTCCCAAAACAAGCTATCAAGTGGAACACAACAGGCCGAAGAAAAAGAGGCAGACCGCAGGAAACTCTGAAGAGGACATTATTAAGAGAGGCCAAATTAACAGGCATAAAATCCTTTGATGAGGTTGAAAGACTCGCCGAAGACAGGAAAAATTGGCGAACTACTTTGCGAGCCCTATGTGACGTTTAACGGCATGGGAAGGATATAAGATATAAGATATCATGGTTTAGTTTAAATATTAGCCACCTATTATCATGGTTTAGCCTAAATATTAGCAACCTGTTATAATGTTTTACCTTAAATATTAGCCACCTATTATAATGGTTTACTTTAAATATTAACCACCTATTATCACGGATTAGCTGAAATATTAGCCACCTATTATCATGGTTTATCTTAAATATTAGCCATCTATTGTCATGGTTTAGCTTAAATATTAGCAACCTATTGTCATGGTTTAGCTTAAATATTAGCCATCTTTTATCATGACTTAGCTTAAACATTAGCTACCATTATATGTACATTACATAGCATACAGCACATCTAGTTTAACTTTAATATATACATTACCAGACAGTATATCACAGACAACATTCACACTAAGATTTGTAGTCAAAAGAGGAAGAGGCCGCCCAGGCAGGAGATAGAGAGAGGAAATTACAGAAGCATTAAATATCCCATCACATGAAACAAATCGTCGATCCTTATCAAGACGTCTATTTGTCCCCTCAACACCGAAAGGTATATGAGGAAGGAAAGAAGACAAGGCATATATATTATACACTATGTAGCACTTCTAGGTGAGCTGTATGTAGCACTTCTAGGTGAGCTGTATGTAGCACTTCTAGGTGAGCTATATTTCTCTGGTTATAATGCAGGTCGAGGTGATCCGAATTAAAGTGTTGACTGGAAAATTTAGCACTCAGAAAGATCAATTTCTGCTATAAATGTTGAATTGTTATCTTGTCCTCTCTGTTCTAACGTTTGTAATTCTCAAACAAAGTTAATCTTCCTCTTTATATTCTTCTTTCCACAAGTTGTTCCTGTGTTTCATCTCCGCATACTAATCGTTTGTTTCACCTGCATTTCTTAACTGTTTGTTTCACCGGAATATCTTAATCCTTTGCTGGACCTGTATATCTTGAACGTTTGTTTAAATCTCTGTTCTCTCATCATCATCATCAGGTGCCATGCCGACTGGCGTTGGCTATTATGCTTCTCCAGAGTACACGATCCTTCATGCAGGCCATCAGTTCAGTTGGTGATCTCTCACACCATCCCGTCAGACTGTCCAGTATCATTTCTCATGGTCTTCCTCTTGATCTTCTTCCTTCTATTTTTCCTGTTGTTATAATATTTTCAATGCATTCTCTTCTCATTGCATGTCCCATGAAAGTACATTGCCTTTCTCTTATTTTTTTACAAGATTTTTTTTGTCTCTCCAGCTCTTCTCATACATTCTCATTAGTTATTTTTGTTGTCCAGGGGATTCGCAACATTCTTCTAATAAACCACATTTCTGCTGCTTCCAATAATTTTTGTGCAGACCTGCCTGTTGTCCATGATTCACTTCCATATAACAAGATAGGTTCAATATAGCATTTTAGGACTCGTTTTCTAACATTCATTGATAAAGATGTGTTAGCTAATATGTTTCTCATTCTCTGAAATGCAGTCTTTGTTTGGCCTATTCTGTTCCTAATTTCTGTTCTCCATTTCCCATCTGAAGTTATTACTGCTCCAAGGTATTTTAATTTCTGCACCTGCTTTAGAATAGTTCCGTTTAATTTAATACTGCATGCTGGTGGATTCTGTTTCTTAGATATAACCATGGTCTCTGTTTTTTATGTTCAAAGTAAGGCCTTTCTGTTCACTTTCTTTGGCGACTTTATCCAAGAGATTTTGCAGGTCTTGTTGGTTGTCAGCTATCAGTACTGTGTCGTCAGCATTCTGCAGGTTGTTAATATTGTAATCTCCAATTTTTATGCCTGGTTCTGTGATGATCATTCTTAGAATATTCTCGCTGTACAGAGAAAAAAGGTCTGGAGATATTACACATCCCTGTTGCACCCCTTGTTTTATAGGTTGATATTTTCCAGTTCTATTTTCAACATGAATTGCTGCTTCTTGCTACCAGTATAGATGTTTTACAATCCTCAGATCTTTGACATCTATATTGATGTCTTCAAGCATTTTAATAATTTCATTATGTTTCACCTTGTCGAATGCCTTGCTGTAATCAATGAAGCATAAGTAGAGATCTTTCTGTACTTCTAAAGCTCTTTCTGTTAGTGTTCGTAAAGCATAAATGGAATTGTGTGTTCCTTTTCATTAAAAAATCCAAACTGTTTAACTACTTTCTCATTTTTTATCTTTTTCCCTGTTCTTCTCATAATAATTCTCAGAAGTAGTTTTATTATGTGACATGAGAGGCTGATAGTCCTGTGGTCCTTGCATTCATGTGCACTTGTTTCTTTGGTAGTGCTATAAACGTGGATTTAATCAGGTCACTGGAAATATAACTACTGTTGTAAATGTCATTCAGTAACTTGGTTATTATTTGTATTCCTGTCTCCTCTAGTGCCTCTATTTCTTCTATTGTTATATTATCAGGCCCAGTCGTTTTTCCCTTCTTCATGTGTTTGATGGCATCTATGATTTCATCTTGAAGTATTGGCGGTCCATCACATTTTTCAGTATCTGGTGTTAATTCTGGTCTTTCTCCTCCATATAGCTCACCGATGTACTCTGTCCACAATGTCTTCTTTTCCCATTAACATTTTACCTTCTTTTGATTTCAGACATCCTGTGGTATATTTTGTTTTCTTGCCTGTGAGTTCATTAATTCGTTTGTGCATGTTTTTGCTGTCTTTATTATGAGAGTCCTCTATCTTTCTGCGCTGTTCATTTAACCACACTTCCTTTGCTTCTCTGCATTTGCATCTTATTTCTTTATTTATCTTGCTATATTTTTACTCCTCCTCTTGTCCATCAGTCTTAAGATGTCGTCTGTCATCCATTTATTTTTAGAGGCTTCTTTTTTTTGGTGGTATTATCTCCCTAACATTTTGGTGGATAGAATCTCTTAACATTGCTCATTGTTCATCTATACTATTTATCTTTGCTATTGCATTGTATCTATTTGTTATAATAACTTTGTATTGTTCTCACAGTTCTTGGTCATTTTTAAGGAGTTCCGTATTCAGTTTGATGTTTTTCACTTTTATGCACGCTTTCTTTAGCTCTATTCTAATTTTTTCACAGAATGGGTCATGGTTTCTATTGCAGTCAGCTCCTGACATGGCTTTTGTTATCAATAATGCATTCCGGAATCGTTTGTTGATTAATATGTAGTCTATCTGGTTAAAAGTCTTTTTGTCTGGGCTGTACCATGTTGCCAGTCTTCTGGGATGTTGTTTAAACCAGGTGTTTCCTACTACCATGCTATGTATTCTTGCTCATTCAATTAATTTACTACCTCTGTCATTCATCTCCCCCAGTCCATAGTCACCAACGATGTCTGAAGTTCTTCCTTTACCAACTTTGGCATTAAAATCTGCCAAGACTATAGTAATCCATGTGACTTCGTGTCTTTAAGAGCTGTCTATATGTCATTATAAAATAGCTGTACATTTTCGTCAGAACTTTTAGACGTTGGAGGGTACACTTGTATAATATTTATATTTATTGGTCGTCCTTTCAGTTGGGCTAGTAGAACTCGGTCCAAGATGTTCAAATATCGTACAATTGTCCTTGCCGTTTGTTCGTTCATGTTTCTCACTTCTTGAATATATCATTGTATATTTATCAGAGTTTATCTTCCCTGCACCTGTCCATCTATCTTCACTCATTCTTAATATGTTGATCTTCATCCTTTCCATTTCTTTCTTTACATTTTCTAATTTTCCAGCCTGGAATAAAGTTCTAACATTCCATGTTGTTATTTTGAACTTGTTAGTTTTGCCACCAGTAGCTTGATGACGATCTGGCCTCACCTGTGGCTCGTGAGCTGCCCTACCGGACGAGGCTGTTCCAGAGGAACATCCATTAACGTCGTTCATGACAAATCTATTACTCTGAATAAGCATAATTGTTCTTGTGAGCTACAACACTAGTTTCCCGTTGCCTTCTGTCGGTTTGTGTACGGACTCTCCGCTAGCCTTTCGACTCCTTGTCCTACCCCCAAGGCAGCGGGAGCGAGAGGTTTTAAGGCGCCTCTTACCCTCCTGGTATTCCCTTCACTGAGCATGTTATAGGATTAGTAGAGCCACCTACTACCCCACCTCGCTCTCTGAGTCTACCGCCAGTTGGTCCGCGCCTGCTTATTTGGGTAAATCCTTATTCACAGGGATCCTCCATATCTGTAGGACTTTCACCATCCGCCACCTGTGACGCGCTGGGTTGGGGATGGCCCCCCCCCCCAGCTTCAGCCCATCCTTTCCTAGCGCAGACAACAAGTAACAGCCCAGCCTTTCCTAGCACAGACAACAAGTAACAGCCCCAGCCTTTCCTAGCACAGACAACAAGTAACAGCCCAGCCTTTCCTAGCACAGACAACAAATAACAGCCCAGCCTTTCCTAGCGCAGACAACAAGTAACAGCCCAGCCTTTCCTAGCACAGACAACAAATAACAACCCAGCCTTTCCTAGCACAGACAACAAATAACAGTCCAGCCTTTCCTAGCACAGACAACAAATAACAGCCCAGCCTTTCCTAGCACAGACAACAAGTAACAGCCCAGCCTTTCCTAGCACAGACAACAAATAACAACCCAGCCTTTCCTAGCACAGACAACAAATAACAGTCCAGCCTTTCCTAGCACAGACAACAAATAACAGCCCAGCCTTTCCTAGCACAGACAACAAGTAACAGCCCAGCCTTTCCTAGCACAGACAACAAGTAACAGCCCAGCCTTTCCTAGCAAAGACAACAAGTAACAGCCCAGCCTTTCCTAGCACAGACAACAAGTAACAGCCCCAACCTTTCCTAGCAAAGACAAATAACAGCCCAGCCTTTCCTAGCACAGACAACAAGTAACAGCTTGTGTACTCACGCTACTCCCACAGGTATCCTGGACTCTGCACTCAATGCACAGAAACGGCGGGGAGGAATGATGAACAACCCTATGATGATGATGATGATGTTAAACCGTGAGTGCTCCTTACTGTGGTGTGATGTGATGTGATGTGATGTTATGTGATGTGATGTGATAAGCAAGTATGTTTTACCATTGCTCTGTAAAGTTGTGAACAAGTAACATTGTAGTGAATGAAGTGACCAGGTGGTGCCAAGAACGATTTTGAAGTAATATGTCAGTGTAGTAAAGTGTGTGAACTAACATGTCAGTGTAGTAAAGTGTGTGAACTAACATGTCAGTGTAGTAAAGTGTGAACTAACATGTCAGTGTAGTAAAGTGTGAACTAACATATCAGTGTAGTAAAGTGTGAACTAACATGTCGGTATAGTAAAGTGTGAACTAACATATCAGTGTAGTAAAGTGTGTGAACTAACATATCAGTGTAGTAAAGTGTGTGAACTAACATGTCAGTGTAGTAAAGTGTGAACTAACATGTCAGTGTAGTAAAGTGTGAACTAACATATCAGTGTAGTAAAGTGTGAACTAACATGTCGGTATAGTAAAGTGTGAACTAACATATCAGTGTAGTAAAGTGTGAACTAACATGTCAGTGTAGTAAAGTGTGAACTAACATATCAGTGTAGTAAAGTGTGAACTAACATGTCAGTGTAAAAAAGTGTGAACTAACATATCAGTGTAGTAAAGTGTGAACTAACATATCAGTGTAGTAAAGTGTGAACTAACAGGTAAGTGTAGTAAAGTGAGAACTAACATATCAGTGTAGTAAAGTGTGAACTAACATATCAGTGTAGTAATGTGATATGTAATAACGCTTGGAGTACTCATCAACGAAAGACTCTCTGGCCAAACTGACAAAGTGGCACATGAAAAACTTGGAAACAGATCTGATACCAAAATCTGACAATGTCAGGAAGCCTGACCCTCAGCAACCACCGGCACAACACTGACTGACTGAACAAATGAAGGACTGATGTTGTGGGACAACAGGCAGGTATACAGGTAGGACTGATGTTGTGGGACAACAGGCAGGTATACAGGTAGGACTGATGTTGTGGGACAACAGGCAGGTATACAGGTAGGACTGATGTTGTGGGACAACAGGCAGGTATACAGGTAGGACTGATGTTGACAAGTTTTTTTTAATTTCTATATCAGAGAAAACACATGTTGTCGAGATGTTGATATTACATCGATAACTCTGCCGATAACTCAGCCAATGATTCGACATAAAATAAGAAGTTATCATCGGTGTCATGTTATCGTTGGTGTCATGTTATCATTGGTGTCATATTATCTGTGTCATGTTGTCGGTGTCATATATCATTGGTGTCATTGCATCATTGGTATGAATTTTTTCATTGGTGTCATGTTATCATTGATGTCATGTTATCGATGTCATGCTTTCGGTGTTCTTTCATTTGATAACTGTGAACGATGATAATAGTGGAGATGTGGCATCGTTGTGAACTATAATAACAATGATGATGACGATGATGTTTGTCTATTCTCAGCTGAGATGATGGAGCAGATGATGACGGGAGAGAACCCCATGTTGATGTACATGATGATGCAACAGTTTATGAAGAGTAAGTTCATGTCACGTGACACTAGAGACACAAAATGTTTGCTAAGTGACAGTATAGACACACAGAATGTTTGTTAAGTGACAGTCATCATCATCATCATCATGTGCCGTGCCGACTGGCGTTGGCTATTATGCTTCTCCAGAATATCCGATCCTTCATGCAGGCCATCAGCTCAGTTGATGATCTCCTCTCACACCATCCCGTCAGACTGTCCAGTATCATTTCTCTTGGTCTTCCTCTTGATTTTCTTCCTTCTATTTTTCCTGTTGTTATAATATTTTCAATGCCCCCTCTTCTCATTGCATGTCCTATGACAGTAAAGACACATAATGTTTGTTAAGTGACAATATAGACACAGAATATACTAAAAGTTACACTTAATACAAATAAAGTATGTCACGTAATACTAGAGCAACATAAGACACGTCACATGATACAGATCAACATAAGATACGTCACGTTACAGAATATCATAAGATACTCACGTGACACTTGAGCGACATAACTCGCATGACAGTAGCGTAGCGTAAGACATGTCACGTGACACTATAGCAACATAGGCAGGCAGACATACAGACAGTATTCCTACACCTGCAGAAAATAGAAACAGAAAATAATGTTTGAATAATCTTTGCAATATTGTATTCTGATCTCTCTCTCTCTCTGTCTCTCTGTCTCTCTGTCTCTCTCTCTCTCTCTCTCTGCACCTTAAGTGCCCAGGGCACATGAGGCTTCCGCAAGGGTTTTCCACAAATGCCTGTCCTTTGCCTTTTTCCGCTCTTGCCCAGGTGAGCCCTCTATTGCTCAACATAAATGACTTTCTACTAAGCAAAGTTTCGGGATTATTCAGAAAACAATTAATTTGTATTCGGTGTCTGTAAGAGCAGTTTAAGATAACTTTAAAGTTTTATAATTCATGGAGACATGTAGTCGACATCAAATAGATATTGGGAAAGCTCTCTATTGTTCTTCTCCATGTCTCTTTTGGTCTACCCTTACTTCTGTTCCCCTGTGGTGTCCATCTTAGTGCTATTTTTGGTAGTGAGTTGTCGGTGTCATATATCATTGGTGTCATTGCATCATTGGTATGAATTTTTTCATTGGTGTCATGTTATCATTGATGTCATGTTATCGATGTCATGCTTTCGGTGTTCTTTCATTTGATAACTGTGAACGATGATAATAGTGGAGATGTGGCATCGTTGTGAACTATAATAACAATGATGATGACGATGATGTTTGTCTATTCTCAGCTGAGATGATGGAGCAGATGATGACGGGAGAGAACCCCATGTTGATGTACATGATGATGCAACAGTTTATGAAGAGTAAGTTCATGTCACGTGACACTAGAGACACAAAATGTTTGCTAAGTGACAGTATAGACACACAGAATGTTTGTTAAGTGACAGTCATCATCATCATCATCATGTGCCGTGCCGACTGGCGTTGGCTATTATGCTTCTCCAGAATATCCGATCCTTCATGCAGGCCATCAGCTCAGTTGATGATCTCCTCTCACACCATCCCGTCAGACTGTCCAGTATCATTTCTCTTGGTCTTCCTCTTGATTTTCTTCCTTCTATTTTTCCTGTTGTTATAATATTTTCAATGCCCCCTCTTCTCATTGCATGTCCTATGACAGTAAAGACACATAATGTTTGTTAAGTGACAATATAGACACAGAATATACTAAAAGTTACACTTAAGACAAATAAAGTATGTCACGTAATACTAGAGCAACATAAGACACGTCACATGATACAGATCAACATAAGATACGTCACGTTACAGAATATCATAAGATACTCACGTGACACTTGAGCGACATAACTCGCATGACAGTAGCGTAGCGTAAGACATGTCACGTGACACTATAGCAACATAGGCAGGCAGACATACAGACAGTATTCCTACACCTGCAGAAAATAGAAACAGAAAATAATGTTTGAATAATCTTTGCAATATTGTATTCTGATCTCTCTCTCTCTGTCTCTCTGTCTCTCTGTCTCTCTCTCTCTCTCTCTCTGCACCTTAAGTGCCCAGGGCACATGAGGCTTCCGCAAGGGTTTTCCACAAATGCCTGTTCTTTGCCTTTTTCCGCTCTTGCCCAGGTGAGCCCTCTATTGCTCAACATAAATGACTTTCTACTAAGCAAAGTTTCGGGATTATTCAGAAAACAATTAATTTGTATTCGGTGTCTGTAAGAGCAGTTTAAGATAACTTTAAAGTTTTATAATTCATGGAGACATGTAGTCGACATCAAATAGATATTGGGAAAGCTCTCTATTGTTCTTCTCCATGTCTCTTTTGGTCTACCCTTACTTCTGTTCCCCTGTGGTGTCCATCTTAGTGCTATTTTTGGTAGTGAGTTGTCAGTCATTCTGAGCACATGTCCCAACCATCGCCAGCATCTTTCCTCAATAATTGTTATCAGTGGCTTCATCTGCATTTCTGCCAACAAGATGTTATTTCTTATGGTGTTTGGACAAATTATTTTTCTAATTTTTCGTAAACATTTAGTCTGGAAAGAATTCAACTTGTGATATATATGGCACTAAAATGAAGAAATTTTTTGTGAATAAAATTCGCCGAGTAAACTTTCAACTACTTGACCACAATATTTGTCCCGTATTACATGGCACGGACCTGATTCTTCATTCAGGTCAGTGCCACATCTTCTTCTTCTTCTGCGTTCGAGGTTGTTGGTCACATCAGATCCTGATCCCTGTCGACATGGCAAAGCCTGCAGTCCTCTCCAGACCCTGATAGCAGCCCCAAAGCTTTTGCCCCAAAGCTTTTGCCCCCAAGCTTGTGTCCTCTGGCCATGTCTCACGCCTCAGGTCCGCGTGGTTTGGGCACTCTTGTAGGATATGTTCTGGAGTCTGGACTCCACTGCCACATGGACACTCGTCTGTGTGAGACATTTTGAGTCGATGCAAGTGGCTCAGTAGTCTGTAATGGCCTGTCCTTAGGTGAAAGAGGATGGTTTGCTGATGTATTTGTAGTTGATGTATTGGATCCGGTTCGTTGTTACATTTCAAATGTTTCTTCCATTCAGATCTGCACTGGTTACTGATTATAGTTTTCGCTTCTTGGTAGTTTACTCGGTGATTTGTTTGATCTTGATCTGCCAGCTTTGGATAGGGTGTCAGGTATTTCATTGCCAGCTATTGTACAGTGGGGTGGTACCCACTGTAGGGTCACAGTGCTATATAAAAACTGAAATGTTAAACTGATCATTTGTGTTTAGTATGTTCTGTTTCTGTGTTCTTTTTTACAACAGTGAGAGACCACATATAGAAATGCATAACGGATTTTTTTCTGTGACGTTTACAGCGTTATTTGCATATCTGTACGTGTAGCCAGTACTTCTTTGTTAGGAATCAACTGTTCCTATTCAGATTCGTATTCGGTCACTGAGATGAACAGATATTAGTGTTCGATATAATACAATGAATTTTACATTCGATACATCTGTAGTTTTGGTAAATTAAGTTTGTGTACGTCATGATATCAGGATCTTAACATCGTTGTTTCATCATAACATCAATATTTTAACATCGTTGTTTCATCATCTGCAGAGCCACAGAAACCTCGGCCCACAATACCGCCCACATCAGGTTTAGGTGGTCTTTCTGGTCTGTCAGGATTACCAGGCTCACCTGGAGGTTTGTCCTGTATTTTTTTTTTTTTTTGGTTGTCTCCACACCTGCAGGTCTCTCCTGTGTTTGTTGATATCGCACCTGCAGGTCTCTCCTGTGTTTGTTGATATCGCACCTGCAGGTCTCTCCTGTGTTTGTTGATATCGCATCTGCATGTCTCTCTTGTGTTTGTTGATATCGCACCTGCAGGTCTCTCCTGTGTTTGTTGATATCGCACCTGCAGGTCTCTCCTGTGTTTGTTGATATCGCACCTGCATGTCTCTCCTGTGTTTGTTGATATCGCACCTGGAGCTTTGTCCTTTCTTTTGTTGTTGTTGTCAAACCTGGAAGTTTGTCCTGTGTTTGTTGTTGTCATAGACGACTATATGTTTTTGTTTGTGGTTATTGTTAATGTTAGTGATGTTGGTATTGTTATTGTTGTTGTTATTGTTTGTTGCAACTAAAATCTAAATCGATGTGTGATTTTTCTATTGTTCTTATTAGAAACCAATTCACAGACGTTTGCTGTCTCTTGATTTAACGTGCAAGTTTTGTTATGACAGTTAACTGTTGACATGAATGATATGTTTCATCATAAGATGGTGCGTCATCATGAGTTTATACCTGGACTTTTGATCTTCAGGCTCTGGTGGGATGATGTCCCTGCCACTAGGGGGCCCATCACCGCTTGGTGGGGGCCCAGGAGGGATCATGGACCTAATGGGGGGCCCAGGAGGTGCCGCTGCCTTACCAGCCCCAGGGGGTGAGTGAAGCTAGTTGTAAGAAAGAGAAATGTAAGAAATCAAAGTAAGGGATGCACAGGAGTGGCAAGATATCATATCTTCGATCAGAGACAGACAGAAGTGACAAAAATATCATATCAGAGACAGACAGAAGTGACAAAAATATCATATCAGAGACAGACAGAAGTGACAAAAATATCATATCAGAGACAGACAGAAGTGACAAAAATATCATATCAGAGACAGATAGAAGTGACAAAAATATCATATCAGAGACAGACAGAAGTGACAAAAATATCATATCAGAGACAGACAGAAGTGACAAAAATATCATATCAGAGACAGACAGGAGTGACAAAAATATCACATATTAATTAAGAGAGTGTTAAAAATATGTAGACAGAGGTGTAGTGTTCAGTAAAAAAAAAAGACTGAAAGAAACAGCTGGCAGTAACAATAGTGACAGAATATAGGACGAGCACGTGTAAATGAAGAACTTACAACAATCCAGTATTTCTTCAAACACCTTTTTCAATAATCACATACACACACACAGGCACAGCAAACTAAAACACGCGAAAAATTGATGAAATATTAAACACTTTGGTCTTCTGGTATCTGCAAGAAATATTAAACATTTTGGTCTTCTGGTATCTGTAACAAATATTAAACACTTTGGTCTTCTGGTGTCTGTAAGAAATATTAAACACTTTGGTCTTCTAGTTCATTTCATTCACTCATTTGCATGTCCCTTGCGGAACTGTGCCTCCAGACATCACTCCTGTAGGCCTCTCGGTTGTCAGCAAGATGGTCTGCTGCTGTTGCATCCATTTGCAGATCATCAACGATGTCTTGCAGCCATCTTCGTTTTGGTCTTCCTCTTTTTCTTTTTCCCATTATGTATCCTTCCAATACGGTCTTCTCTAAATTATCATGACGTTTAATGTGTCCAAAATATTTAAGTTTTCTCTCTTTAATCCTCTTTACTAGCCAGCTTTCTTCAATATTAAGCTCTTGTAGTATGGATATATTTGTTCTTTTTTGTGTCCACGATATTTGGAGAACTCTTCTGTAGCATTTACATTCAAAGGCATTTATGTGTTTCTCAGCTGTTTTGTTAAGTGTCCAGGTCTCACAGGCATATGGTGCGATGGGAAAGATGCATGCCCTTAAAAATCTTATTTTTGTGGTTCTGTCTACTCCTCTCCACATATTCTTTATTTGTTTTACTTTCTGAAGAGCGATATCTGTAAGAAATATTAAACACTTTGGTCTTCTGGTATCTGTAAGAAATATTAAACACTTTGGTCTTCTGGTATCTGTAAGAAATATTAAACATTTTGATATTTTGATATCTGTAAGAAATATTAAACACTTTGATGTTCTGGTATCTGTAAGAAATACTAAACACTTTAATCTTCACGTATCTGTAAGAAATATTAAACACTTTGGTCTTCTGGTGTCTACAAGAAATATAAAACACTTTAATCTTCTCGTATCTCTAAGAAATATTAAACGCTTTAATCTTCTTGTATCTCTAAGAAATATTAAACAATTTAATCTTCTCGTATCTCTAAGAAATATTAAACACTTTAAACTTCTGGTATCTGTAAGATATATTAAATACTTTAATCTTCTCGTATCTGTAAGAAATATTAAACACTCTGATATTCTGGTATCTGTAAGATATAATAAACACTTTTGTCTTCTCCTATCTGCAAGAAATATTAAACACTTTGCTCTTCTGGTATTGGTAAGAAATATTAAACACTTTTGTTTTCTCGTATCTGCAAGAAATATTAAACACTTTGCTCTTCTGGTATCGGTAAGAAAGACAGACACGAAATCACACAGAAGAAAGACACGAAATCACAAAGAAGAAAGACAGACACGAAATCACACAGAAGAAAGACAGACACGAAATCACACATAAGAAAGACAGACACGAAATCACACAGAAGAAAGACAGACACGAAATCACACAGAAGAAAGACACGAAATCACACAGAAGAAAGACAGACACGAAATCACACAGAAGAAAGACAGACACGAAATCACACAGAAGAAAGACACGAAACCACACAGAAGAAAGACACGAAATCACGCAGAAGAAAGACACTAAACCACACAGAAGAAAGACACGAAACCACACAGAAGAAAGACACGAAACCACACAGAAGAAAGACACGAAACCACACAGAAGAAAGACACGAAATCACGCAGAAGAAAGACACGAAATCACACAGAAGAAAAGGCCACGTGAAGCTTTCGGGTGCTTTTTTATCTGTGGTGAATGTTCACAACTTTGGTGAATGTTCACAACTTTGTAGTGGTAGTAAAGAAATGGCTGTGCTGTAATAACAGAACGGAAGCTCTGTTTTAAAACAATATTTCTGGCCTGCAAATATTGTCAGAATGATTTACTGAGTGATTAAATGATGTACTGAAATTGAATGATGAACTGAATGTTGAAGGATGTGCTGATTGTTGAATGATGTACTGAATGTTGAACATTTACTTTTATGGAAAGATAAACTGAGCAGAGAAGAATGTAAGGTATGGAAAGTTAGATGGATTCTTTTAAAATATAAAGATAGTCTGTAATGTAAGCAGACAAACATACATGTACACAGAGACAGACAAAAAGAGACACAGTTAGAGGCAGACAGAAAGAGACAGGCAGAAAGAGACAGACTGAGACAGGCAGAAAGAGACAGACTGAGACAGGCAGAAAGAGACAGACTGAGACAGGCAGAAAGAGACAGACTGAGACAGGCAGAAAGAGACAGACAGAGACAGGCAGAAAGAGACAGACAGAGACAGGCAGAAAGAGACAGACTGAGACAGACCTGAGACAGGCAGAGACAAACAGTCAAAGACAGACGAACGGAAGGAAAAGCAGAAGCAGACAGAGAAAAACAGACAAACAGAGACAGACAAGAAAACACATAAACCAATATCCTTCATGCACACAGGAGGTGGTCCCATAGACCTGACCGCTCTTACTGGCATGGGTCTGCCATCTGGACTAGCACCTGGAGGCGCAGGTGAGAACTGTTCGGTGTTTTCTCTGAGTACTCACCGGTTCTGTTCTAGACTGTTCTAGACTGGACACTCTAGCTGTTCTAGTCTAGCAGTAGTGTTACCATTTTTGTATTCTATCTGAACGTGTTTATTATAAGAAGTTGTGCCTTTAGCTACTGTTCTTGTATTCTGTCTACAGCTGCAGTTCTTGTATTCTATCTACAGCGGCAGTTCTTTTATTCTGTCTACAGTTACAGTTCTTGTATTCTGTCTACAGCTACAGTTCTTGTATTCTATCTACAGCGGCAGTTCTTTTATTCTGTCTACAGCTACAGTTCTTGTATTCTATCTACATCTACAGTTCTTGTATTCTGTCTATGACTGGAGTTCTTGTATTCTGTCTACAGCTGTAGTTCTTGTATTCTGTCTATAACTGCAGTTCTTTTATTCTGTCTACAGCTAGTTCTTATATTCTGTCTACAGCTGCAGTTCTTGTATTCTGTCTACAGCTGCAGTTCTTGTATTCTGTCTACAGCTGCAGTCCTTGTATTCTGTCTATAGCTGCAGTTCTTTTATTCTGCCTACAGCTGCAGTTCTTTTATTCTGTCTACAGCTGCAGTTCTTGTATTCTATCTATCTTCTTCTTCTTCTTCGTTAGCTTTCGGAGTCATTAAGGGTCATTGCTGCAGAAAAAGTTCGTGTCCATTCCTCTCTATTCCTGATCTTCTCTCTTGAGTTGGTGACATCAATTTCTTTTATATCCTCTTCTATTTTATCTTTCCATCTCTGTCTTGGTCTACCCCTTGGTCTTGTTTCCCTCATCTTTTGTGCATACATCATTTTCGTTTGTCTGTTCTCTTCCATTCTTTCTACATGCCCTAGGAAAGCCAAAGTAGTCTCTTCAGTTTCAAGACATTTATAATTCGTTGGGATTTAAATAAGCTGCTCTGTTCAGTGTTCTTTCTAGCTTTCCATTCTCCACTGTTGGTATCTTTTGTGGGCCCAAAGATTCTTCTATCTTCTATCTATAGCTACAATTATTCTAATTTATCTATAGTTACAGTTCTTCTATTCTGTCTATAGTTACAATTCTTGTATTCTATCTAGTGTTACTCTTCATGTATTCTATCTATAGTTACAGTTCTTGTATTCTATTTATAGTTATAGATCTTGTATTTTATCTATAGTTACATTTCTTGAATTTTGTCTAGTGTTACTCTTCAGGTATTCTATCTAGTCTTACTTTTCATGTGTTCTAGCTAGAGTTACTGGTCAGGTGTTAACTGTTGACTGTGTTCAGATCATGAACTTCTTTGCATCTCTCCATTTTTTGCACCTACGTTTCCTTGTTTTCTGGATATTATCTAATGCTAGAAGTGAGGCTGGTTGGTTGGTTGGATGGTTGGTTGGTTGGTTGGGTGGTTGGTTGGTTGGTTGGATGGATGGATGGTTGGTTGGTTGGTTGATTGGTTGGTTGGTTGGTTGGATTGTTGGTTGGTTGGATGGTTGGTTGGTTGGATGGATGTTTGGTTGGTTGGTTGGATGGATGGTTGTTTGGTTGGTTAACAGATCAGTTCAGTGTTGGTCAGTCATTTGTTTGTTTGTTTGCCGGTCATTTGTTTGTTTGTTGGTTGAGCATTTGTTTGTTTTTTATTGGTCATTTGTTTGTTTGTTGGTTGGTCACTTGTTTGTTTGTTGGTTGGTCATTTGTTTGTTTGTTGGTTGGTCATTTGTTTGTTTGTTAGCCTGTTAGTTGTTTGTTTGTTGGTTGGTCATTTGTTTGTTTGTTAGCCTGTTAGTTGTTTGTTTGTTGGTTGGTCATTTGTTTGTTTGTTAGCCTGTTAGTTGTTTGTTTGTTGGTCTGTTAGTTGTTTGTTTGTTAGTCTGTTAGTTGTTTGTTTGTTGGCTTGTTAGTTGTTTGTTTGTTGGCCTGTTAGTTGTTTGTTTGTTGGTCTGTTAGTTGTTTGTTTGTTGGTCTGTTAATTGTTTGTTTGTTGGTCTGTTAGTTGTTTGTTTGTTGGTCTGTTATTTGAGAGGCAGTTAAAGATATTTACCGCAGAGAAAGTTGCGTCAAGTAGTTGTGGACTAAATGATCACACAGACAGACAGAAAACAGACTGATTTATGCTGACTATTGTCTGTGGAAGAATGAAGAAATGTTGGACTTAGAACATTGCCAATCTTTGTTTTTTCAGGGGGTACACCGATGGATATCATACCTGGAGCTGTGCCAGGCCCCACACCGGGTGCAGCAGCGGCACCTGCAGGTGGGTTTATCAGGTGTTGATAGCTGTCTTAGGTGTGGATGAGGCAGGTGGATGGAGTGGTGGCTGTCTTAGTTGTGGATGAGGCATGTGGATGGAGTGGTGGCTGTCTTAGTTGTGGATGAGGCATGTGGATGGAGTGGTGGCTGTCTTAGTTGTGGATGAGGCAGGTGGATGGAGTGGTGGCTGTCTTAGTTGTGGATGAGGCAGGTGGATGGAGTGGTGGCTGTCTTAGTTGTGGATGAGGCAGGTGGATGGAGTGGTGGCTGTCTTAGTTGTGGATGAGGCATGTGGATGGAGTGGTGGCTGTCTTAGTTGTGGATGAGGCAGGTGGATGGAGTGGTGGCTGTCTTAGTTGTGGATGAGGCAGGTGGATGGAGTGGTGGCTGTCTTAGTTGTGGATGAGGCACGTGGATGGAGTGGTGGCTGTCTTAGTTGTGGATGAGGCAGGTGGATGGAGTGGTGGCTGTCTTAGTTGTGGATGAGGCAGGTGGATGGAGTGGTGGCTGTCTTAGTTGTGGATGAGGCAGGTGGATGGAGTGGTGGCTGTCTTAGTTGTGGATTAGGCAGGTGGATGCACTTGTGACAGTCTTTCTTGTGGATGAGGCAGGTCGATGCAGTGGTGAATGTTTGTTGTGGATGAGGCAGGTGGATGCAGTGGTGAATGTTTGTTGTGGATGAGCCAGGTGGACGGTGTGGTGAATGTCTTTCTTGTGGATGAGCCAGGTGGACTGAGTGGTGACTGTCTTTTTTGTGGATGAGCCAGGTGGATGGAGTGGTGGCTGTCTTTTTTGTGGATGAGCCAGGTGGATGGAGTGGTGACTGTCTTTTTTGTGGATGAGCCAGGTGGATGGAGTGGTGACTGTCTTTTTTGTGGATGAGCCAGGTGGATGGAGTGGTGACTGTCTTTTTTTGAGGATGAGCCAGGTGGATGGAGTGGTGACTGTCTTTTTTGTGGATGAGCCAGGTGGACGGTGTGGTGACTGTCTTTTTTGTGGATGAGCCAGGTGGATGGAGTGGTGACTGTCTTTTTGTGGATGAGCCAGGTGGACGGTGTGGTGACTGTCTTTTTTGTGGATGAGCCAGGTGGAAATCACTGGAATTTTAGAGGAGAAAAATCACTGGAATTTTAGAGGAGAAAAATCACTGGAATTTTAGAGGAGAAAAATCACTGGAATCTTAGAGGAGAATAAATCACTGGAATCTTAGAGGAGGAGAAATCACTGGAAGAGGAAGAGAAATTACTGGAACCTTAGAGGAGGAGAAATCACTGGAAGAGGAAGAGAAATCACTGTAATCTTGGAGGAGAAGAAATCACTGGAAGAGGAAGAGAAATCACTGGAACCTTAGAGGACGCGAAATCATTAGAATCTTAGAGGAGGAGACTGGAACCTCAGAGGAGGAGACTGGAACCTTAGAGGAGGAGACTGGAACCTTAGAGGAGGAGACTGGAACATTAGAGAAGGAGACTGGAACCTTAGAGGAGGAGATAGGAACATTAGAGGAGGAGTCTAGAACATTAGAGGAGTAGACTGGAACATTAGAGGAGGAGACTGGAACCTTAGATAAGGAGACTAACCTTAGAGGAGGAGACTGGAACCTTAGAGGAGGAGACTGGAACATTACTGAGGTATTATCGTTGCTATGATTACTTTAGTATAGTTTAGCTTTGTTTAGTTTTCCTTAGTGTAGTTTAGTTTAGTTTAGTTTAGTTTAGTTTAGAAGTCAGCTTTGTGTGTACCATTGTATGTTGTATTAAAGGTAGTGCATATTGTGTACAGGAAAACTACGTGAATGTTCTTTTGCTATTTACACTCACAGCATGTAATTATGTTAGTTTCTACCTACAGCATGCAGTTATTTTGTTAGTTTATACCTACAACAAGCAGTTACATAGTAAATTTGTTAGTTTATACCTACAACAGGCAGTTACATAGTAAATTTGTTAGTTTATACCTACAGCAGACAGTTACATAGTAAATTTGTTAGTTTATACCTACAACAGGCAGTTACATAGTAATTGTGTTAGTTTCTACTTACAGCATGCATTTATTTTGTTAGTTTATACCTACAACAGGCAGTTACATAGTAATTTTGTTAGTCTATACCACGAATGATGCAGATGATGATGTGAAAGACGACTTCTATCACCAACTACAACAAATCATCAACAAAGTCCCTAAACACGACATCCTAATTGCTATGGGGGACTTCAATGCTAAGGTAGGGAAGGATAATACCGACATTGAAAAAGTGATGGGGAAAGAAGGAATTGACATGGTTAATCAGAATGGAGAAAGATTAATTGAAGTATGTCTAACAGAGGGCATGGTCATTGGAGGCACAATATTCCCACACAAAGAGATACATAAAACAACGTGGATATCTCCAGATGATAGAACTAGAAACCAGATAGACCATTTTTGTATTAGAAAGCAATACAGAACATCTCTCATGGATGTAAGGGCTTATAGGGGTGCAGATGTCAACAGTGATCACAACCTGTGCATAGGGAAAATAAAACTAAAATTGAAAAGTCAACACAAGAAATCAGTACACAGAAAGATAAACAGCCACAGCCTACAAGAAGAAAATACTAACATTAATTTCAATCAGGAACTTGCCAATCATTCCAAAACACCCAGTGAAGTTGAGGAGATAGGTATAGATGAGTTATGGAATTCTTACTGCACAGCCATAATCACAGTAGCAAAAGTAAGCGCTGGATTGGAAAAACCAAATAGAAAAGCATGGATATCAGATAAAACATGGAAGTATATACATGAAAGACGAGCACTCAAATTAGACATGTTGAATGCAAAAGCAGATCATGAAAGAGATTCGGCAAAAGCAAAATACAAAGACATAGACAAGAAAGTAAAAAGTTCAGCTAGAAGGGATAAAAGAGAATACATAGACAATATGGCGAAAGAGGCAGAAAAAGCAGCAAAAACAGGAGACAGCAAAACTTTATATAACATACAAAAGAGGCTAACAGGTACTATTACATCTAAAGAAAGTCCAATCCTTAGCAAAACTGGAACACTATTAACATCAAATAAAGACCGAAAGCAAAGATGGGCTGAACACATCCAAGAAATACTTAATCTACCACACCCAAAAGAATTGTTAAACCTTGAAACTGACTTACCAGCCCCACAACTAAATGTCAACCTAGATGAAATTAAATTGCATGAAATTGAAACAGCAGTGAATTTAATGGCTAACAACAAAGCTGCAGGTGAAGATGAAATAACAGCCGAGATTCTAAAAGCTATCAATAGTGACAACATGAGACAACTACAGAGAATGTTTAACAAGATTTGGAAAGAAGAAAAGATCCCTTCTAATTGGAAGAAAGGAATCATTGATAAAATACCAAAAAAGGGCAACATTAGTGACAGTAACAACTGGAGAGGAGTAACTTTAATATCACTTGTGTCAAAAGTATTTTGCAAGGTCATTTTGAATAGACTCAAAGATATAGTGGATACTGCAATGAGAGAAGAACAAGCAGGATTTAGAAAAGGGAGAAGCTGTCTCGACCAGATCTTTACTCTAAGAATAATACTTGAAGAACATATTGAAAAGCAGAAACCATTAATACTGAACTTCATAGATTTTAAAAAGGCATTTGATAGCATACACAGAGATTCATTATGGAGAATTTTATGTCTATATGGAATACCATCTAAAATTGTCAACATCATTAAGGATTTATACAATGGGTATGGTTGTGCAGTCAAGACAGAAGAAGGGATAAGTGAATGGTTCCAGATTGAAACAGGCGTGAAACAAGGATGTATACTGTCTCCTTTACTTTTTGGGATTAGACTTCATAATGAAAAAATACTGCACAGGTAACACAGGTATTGACTGGGTACATGGGACCCAACTAGAAGATCTTGATTTTGCTAATGATATAACTCTTATCCGTAATAATGTGAATTCCATGCAAGAAAAAACAGATAGCCTGTCTTCACTGGCTAGCAAAATAGGACTTGAAATTAACAAGAACAAAACAAAAATAATGAAAATTCCCATCAATCAGAATGGAAAAATACACATAGAAGGGACAGATATTGAAGAAGTCAATCAATTTGCATACCTTGGCAGCTACATAGACCAGGATGGTGACACTAGAAAGGAAGTTAGGATCAGAATTGCAAAAGCAGCATCAATCTTCAAGAATCTTGAGAACATATGGACTTCAAAAGTTATAAGCACAAAAACCAAGTTAAGACTATTCAATTCAAATGTAATATCCACCCTCATTTATGCATGCGAAAGCTGGAAAACAACTAAAGAAATAGAAAAGAAATTAGACTCTTTTGAAAACAAATGCCTAAGGAAAATACTCGGCATCAAGTGGAATGAATTCAAGAACAATGCAGAGATAAGACAAATGACTGAACAACAACCAGTCTCATGGGTGATCAGGAAAAGGAGATGACATATGTTGGTCACTTGATGAGAAGAAATGATCAGAGAATCCCAAAACAAGCTATCAAGTGGAACACAACAGGCCGAAGAAAAAGGGGCAGACCGCGTGAAACTCTGAAGAGGACATTATTAAGAGAGGCCAAGTTAACAGGCATGAAATCCTTTGATGAGGTTGAAAGACTCGCCGAAGACAGGAAAAATTGGCGAACTACTTTGCGAGCCCTATGTGACGTTAACGGCACCGGAAGGATATAAGATATAAGATATAAGATACCTACATAGTAATTTTTTTAGTCTATATCTACAGCAGACAGTTACATAGTAATTTTTTTAGTTTATACCTATGTCAGTCAGTTACATCAAGTGTCCCGATGTAATTTATGGAATTTGTTGAGAAGTGATGTGACTATGTGGTGTGATTATGTAGTGTGATTATGTGGTGTGATTATGTGGTGAGATTATGTAGTGTGATTATGTGGTGTGATTATGTGGTGAGATTATGTGAACACCTGAGTGGCGTAATGGTCAGTGAATTCGCCTCTCACTGCAAGACTAAAGGTTTAAATCTGTACAGGGACGCACAAGCCACTCAGGCTGTGTGTAGAAATGGGCAGGTCGGGTGTCTGCTGACCGTGATCTCATCTCCCTCTAGTGTCCCGATAGGTCAAGAAAAATGTTAACACTTTATCTCGTCTATGGACTGAGAAGACAAGAAAAATGTTAACACTTTATCTCGTCTATGGACTGAGAAGACAAGAAAAATATTAACACTTTATCTCGTCTATGGACTGAGAAGACAAGAAAAATGTTAACACTTTATCTCATCTATGGACTGAGAAGACAAGAAAAATGTTAACACTTACATCTTACCTTATCTATAGAGTGACAGAACAGGAAAAATGTTACCACTTACATCTTACCTTATCTATAGAGTGACACAACAAGAACAATGTTACCACTTACATCTTACCTTATCTATAGAGTGACAGAACAAGAACAATGTTAAAACTAACATCTTACCTTATCTATAGAGTGACAGAACAGGAAAAATGTTACCACTTACATCTTACCTTATCTATAGAGTGACAGAACAAGAACAATGTTAAAACTAACATCTTACCTTATCTATAGAGTGACAGAACAGGAAAAATGTTACCACTAACATCTTACCTTATCTATAGAGTGACAGAACAAGAAAAATGTTAAAACTAACATCTTACCTCATCTGTTGAGTGACAGAACAATATATATATATATACATATATGTATGTGTATGTGTATGTAGAGCGTGAGAGAGTCGTGTATGTGAGTGTGTGTTTGTTAGTGATATATTATGAGAAGTCGAAGGTACATTATAATTTAGTTTCTGCTGAGACAGCAAATTTAATTTCTGGTGAGACAGCACAATTCACTTTCAGGTTAGATAGCAGAATTTAGTTTCTGGTGAGATAGAAGAATTTAGTTTCTGGTGAGATAGAAGAATTTATTTTCTGGTGAGATAGAAGAATTTATTTTCTGGTGAGATAGAAGAATTTAGTTTCTGGTGAGACAGAAGAATTTGTTTTTGGTGATATAGCAGAATTTAGTATCTGGTGACATAGAAGAATTCACTTTCTGGTGAGATAACATAATTTAGTTTCTGGTGAAATAATATAATTTACTTTCTGATGAATTAACATAATTTACATCTTGTTGAAATAACATAATTTACTTTCTACTGAAGTAATGTAATTTACTTTCTGGTGAAATAACAGTTTCTTTTTATTGGCAGCTAAGTTGAAGAAAACCACGAAGTCCGAACTGTAACAAAGAAACACAATACAACATACAATTTACATAATACTACATATATTTTGCACACTACAACATACAGTTTACATACTACAAGATACATTTTGCACACTACAACATACAGTTTACATACTACAAGATACATTTTGCACACTACAACACACAGTTTACATACTACAGCATGCAGTTTCCGTACTCCAACTTACAGTTTATATACTACAATATACATTTTCCATACTATTGCATACTACAACATACAGTTTATATACTACAATATACAGTTTCCATACTATTGCATACTACAACGTACAGTTTATATACTACAATATACAGTTTCCATACTATTGCATACTACAACGTACAGTTTATATACTACAATATACAGTTTATATACTACAATATACAGTTTACACGGTGACATAGGTTCTCCCATATTGATCACTATGCTACCTAAATAGATGAAATACTCTACTTTCTCAACATCTGTTGACATACGAACACATAAAACTACAAAGAGATAAACTAAAAACACATAAAACTAAAAAGAGATAAAATTCAGTCAGTCATTTGCATGGGTCTTGTGGAACTTTGCCTCCATAACAGCTCTCCTGTAGGCCTCTCGTTTGTGAGCAAGATGGCCTGCTGCTGGTGCATCCATTTGCAGATCATCAACGATGTCTTGCAGCCATCTTCGCCTTGGTCTTCCTCTCTTTCTTTTTCCCATTATTTACACTTCCAAGACAGTCTTACTCTAGATTATCATGACATTTAGTGTGTCCAAACTATTTAAGTTTCTTTATTTACTCCTCTTTACTAGCCAGCCTTCTTCAATATTTAATTCTTGTAGTATGGATATATTTGTTCTTTTTTGTGTCCATGATATTTGAAGAACTCTTCTGTAGCATTTACATTCAAAGGCATTTATGTGTTTCTCAGCTGTTTTTTTTTAATTGTCCAGGTCTCACATGCATATGTTGCGATGGGAAAGATGCATGCCCTTAAACATCTTATTTTTGTAGTTCTGTCTGCTCCTCTCCACAGATTCTTTTTAAAGAGGGATAGATGTCCTTCTTTTAATTTCCCTCATTTTATCTCCATTATTAGTTAGTAGTGATCCAAGATATTCAAAACTCTCAACTTCTTCCAATTTTCCCTCATTGATACATATTTCAGCTGCCTTATTTGTCTTGTCAGTTGTCATCAGTTTAGTTTTCTTCACATTAAGATAGAGGTTTTGCTCTTCACTGTTCTTACGGACTGACATAATTAGTTTTTCCATTCCTTTTTGTGTTGTAGACAGTAATACTGTGTCATCAGCATATCTTATCTCTGGTATTTCATAATCTCCAATTATTATGGCATTGTAATATTCTATGTCTATATCTTCTCTAACATTCCCCATTATATTTTCAGTATACAAGTTAAATAAGTAAGGCGATAATATGCACCCCTGGAGATAAAACTACAAAGAGATAAAACTACAAACACATAAAACTACAAAGAGATTAAACTACAAACACATAAAACTACAAAGAGATAAAACTACAAACATATAAAACTACATAGAGATAAATCTACGAACACAGAAAACTACAAAGAGATAAAACTACAAACACATAAAGCTACAAACAGATACAACTACGAACAGACAAAACTGTTCTGGAACTAATTTCTCCTGACATTTCCACAGATATCACACCTTTCTTGAGCATGATCAATACAGGTGCAGGTGAGCTGTTACTTTATGCCGTTCTGTATGTCTGTTTGTGTCTATGTGTATATGCGTATGCATGTAGGTATGTATGCATGTGTGTATTCCACTTACCTATTCATCAGTCTCTATTCCCATCTTAATACATCCAAGACAGTCTTACTCTAGATTATCATGACATTTAGTGTGTCCAAACTATTTAAGTTTCTTTATTTACTCCTCTTTACTAGCCAGCCTTCTTCAATATTTAATTCTTGTAGTATGGATATATTTGTTCTTTTTTGTGTCCATGATATTTGAAGAACTCTTCTGTAGCATTTACATTCAAAGGCATTTATGTGTTTCTCAGCTGTTTTTTTTTAATTGTCCAGGTCTCACATGCATATGTTGCGATGGGAAAGATGCATGCCCTTAAACATCTTATTTTTGTAGTTCTGTCTGCTCCTCTCCACAGATTCTTTTTAAAGAGGGATAGATGTCCTTCTTTTAATTTCCCTCATTTTATCTCCATTATTAGTTAGTAGTGATCCAAGATATTCAAAACTCTCAACTTCTTCCAATTTTCCCTCATTGATACATATTTCAGCTGCCTTATTTGTCTTGTCAGTTGTCATCAGTTTAGTTTTCTTCACATTAAGATAGAGGTTTTGCTCTTCACTGTTCTTACGGACTGACATAATTAGTTTTTCCATTCCTTTTTGTGTTGTAGACAGTAATACTGTGTCATCAGCATATCTTATCTCTGGTATTTCATAATCTCCAATTATTATGGCATTGTAATATTCTATGTCTATATCTTCTCTAACATTCCCCATTATATTTTCAGTATACAAGTTAAATAAGTAAGGCGATAATATGCACCCCTGGAGATAAAACTACAAAGAGATAAAACTACAAACACATAAAACTACAAAGAGATTAAACTACAAACACATAAAACTACAAAGAGATAAAACTACAAACATATAAAACTACATAGAGATAAATCTACGAACACAGAAAACTACAAAGAGATAAAACTACAAACACATAAAGCTACAAACAGATACAACTACGAACAGACAAAACTGTTCTGGAACTAATTTCTCCTGACATTTCCACAGATATCACACCTTTCTTGAGCATGATCAATACAGGTGCAGGTGAGCTGTTACTTTATGCCGTTCTGTATGTCTGTTTGTGTCTATGTGTATATGCGTATGCATGTAGGTATGTATGCATGTGTGTATTCCACTTACCTATTCATCAGTCTCTATTCCCATCTTAATACATACAAAACCGTCTTTATATCCATCATCTACCTGTGTGACCATCTACCTGTCTGACCATCATCTACCTATATAATAATCATCTATCTGCGTGATCATCATTTACCTATCTGATTATTATCTACCAGTCTGATCATTATCATCTACTTATCTGACAATCGTGTAATATCAAGAATCTATCATGCGTTTTGTATCTATAAATGTCTGCCTAATGCCATGTATTACAAATTTTCCTGCAATATTCAGCAAAGATGAAGGTGGCAGATATATATCTAATAATCTGTATAAGTGTGGCAGATGTACAAGCTCTGACAATAAAGTAATGGGACATCAAAAATAAAATAAACAACAGTTGAGGATATAACCTGTATGTTATTCAAAGTAAGCCCCTTGTACATTGATACAGTGAGTGGCATGATCTAACAAACACTGGACCGACCTCTGCAGTTCTTCTGTTGGTATGCCCCTTAAACTCGATGTTACGGTCCTTTGGATGTCATCAGTATCGTCAAAGAAGCGTCCTTTCAATGGTAACTTTAATTTTGGGAATAGAAAATAATCGCAGGGAGACAAATCTGGGGGAATAGGGTGGATGGCTGAGAACACACACTTGTTTTTGGGCCAAAAATTCCTGTACATCTACTGCCCGCTGAGTCCGAGCAAGACCACAGTCTGCCCTAGCAAGGAAAGGTGCTGAAGTCGGAGTTACCCAGCGAAGAGGTGTATAGCAAAAATCAGGGTAACACACATTATCGCTAATGAAATGTCTCTATCTGCAGTTTTCAAACATGGTGCTCGCCCTGTGAAGACTAACCAGGCAGGTGCAGTGCCGGGCCCCCTGCCTCGAAAGGGTCCACCCAATGCTACTGGAGGTCCTCTCAGTTTGTCTTGTGGAGCCAGGAGACATGAGAGTAGAGCTACTGGCCAAAAAATACAACGGCAGAAAACTGCCAAAAAGCAAGAACTTAAAATAATGCAGTGGAATGCTGAGAGTGTCAGCAGTGTTAGAGATGGCTATAGCAAAAAGGTGGAACTAGAGAACATACTCTTTGCAGAGCAGGTAAGTATATGCTGCATACAGGAGACACACCTAACCAAAGATGCCGCCTTTAAAATCAGAGGCTACCAGTGTTTTAGATCAGACCGACAGGACAGAAGAAAAGGAGGAGTACTCACACTTGTTAAGAATAACATCAGCGTATGTCAGGTGGGAGTGTACATGGAAGGAGCCGAATATCAGATGATCCATCTAAAAAGTAGTAATACAGATTTCCACCTCCTTAACTATTACTGTCCTAATGACCGCCCGCTTGCTTTAGAAACAATCCCACACAAAGAGAGACTGATGGTCTGTGGAGATTTTAACAGCCATTCCCAGAGCTGGGGCTATGACCACATAGACAAGAGAGGAGAGGAAGTTGAGAGCTGGCAGGATGATAATGGACATCTCCTGATCAACCAGCCAATGGATCCCCCAACATTTTACTCAAGGGCTTGGCGTACAACCTCAACACCAGATCTGGCATTCCACTCTCCAGATCTGAAGTGGAACATTACACGTGAAGTTGGAAAACAACTTGGAGGTAGCGACCATCGACCAGTCTTCCTGACAATAGAAAATGAACTCCTTAACACCAGTAACCCTCTCCCCAGATGGAACTATAAAAAAGCAAAGTGGACAATGTACAGACATCGTATAGGTATCCTGGTGGGACAGCTGTCCATAGAAGGTAAGGATATTAACAGCATAGTGAAGGAATTCAATGCTTGTATCCTTCAGGCCGCTCGTGAAACCATTCCCAGAGGAGCTCGCAGGGACTATAAACAATACTGGTCTAGTGAGCTGGGAAAACTCCATGATGACGTGGAAGCAGCTCGAAAGCAAGCAGAAAATAGACCATGCCAAGAACACCACAATAATTACCAACATTCTAAGGCCAAATTTCAGAGAGCCAAGCTGCAAGCCAGACGGGAAAGTTGGAGAGAGAAAACATAGTCCCTAAACTTTGAAAAGGATGGAAGGAAACTGTGGAAACTAATCAAACAGTTAAATGATGAGAGTACTGGAAGAAGTACAAAGATTACACTAATAGAGGATGGGAAAACTCTTACAGGTAAGCAGGTAGCAGATCACTTTTCTCGCATGTTTGCACAGGACTGCAACATTGATATCCATCCAGAGAAAGAGCGTGCAGTGCGCATTGAGCCACAGAAAGAAGAGGAACAAGTCAGAAAAGTGGAGGTCATGGATGCACCAATCACACGCAGCGAGTTAGACCTAGCAGTTAGTAAACTGAAACCAAGGAAATCACCAGGACCAGATGGAGTGTCCAATGAAATGATCAAGAACCTGGGAATGGCAGCAATGGGAAAGCTGTTGGATATTTTCAATATGTGCTGGAGCACAGGTAAGTTACCTCAAATCTGGAAGGAAGCAAGCATGGTACCACTGCTAAAGCCAGAGAAAAATGGTGATACTGCCTCCAGCTACAGGCCAATCAGTCTCACTAGCTGCCTATGCAAAACGATGGAACGCATCATTGACCTCAGGCTAAAATGGTACCTAGAAAGTGAAAACCTTCTCGTTCTACAACAAGCAGGATTTAGGCAGTACTACAGTACAGAAGATCAAGTGACCTATCTCTCTCAAGAGATTGAGGATGCATTTCAAGAGAAAAACCTTGTACTAGCAGCGTGGATAGAACTGAAGAAAGCCTTTGATAAAGTATGGAAAAAAGGTCTGCTGTGGAAACTAAGAAACTGCGATGTGAATGGAAGACTGTACAACTGGATAAAGTCCTATTTACACAATAGAAGAGCTAGAGTAGTAATGGATGGACACAACAGCCAGAAAGTACTTCTGCGACACGTGTACCACAAGGAGGAGTCCTTTCGCCTACACTATTCCTTGTATTCATTAATGACCTGGTCAAGGAACTTCCCTATGGAATCAAAGCAGCACTGTATGCAGATGATCTGGTCATGTGGTGTACAGATGAATATGCGACAGTTGCTACACAGAGACTCCAAAGAGCAGCAGACATCTTGACATCATGGACAAACAAATGGTGTGTAAGTATCAACACAGAGAAATCAAGTACCACCCTGTTCACCCTCTCATCTAAACATAAAGCAGGTAAGATCTTTGTAAATGAAATACCCTTAAGGATGGACAACAACCCCACTTACTTAGAAGTGACTCTTGACTCAAAACTGACCTGGAAGCAACACGTCAACAGTGCAGAAGCAAAAGCCAGAAGAAAACTAGCCATATTAAGAAAACTGAGTGGAACCACATGGGGAGCTAGTGAAAGAAAGAATCCTCAAGAATGTATATCAGCAAAGTATTCTACCACATTTAGAATATGGCTCAACATATTGGTGCACAGCATCAAACACTACGCTGCATAATCTAGACAAGGTTCAAAATCAGTCACTACGGATTATCACAGGTGCCATGAGGTCCACACCAATAGTAGAAATGCAGAAAATAGTTGGTGTTCAAGCGCTAAAGGAACGTAGAGACACAAAGGTCATGACCATGGGAGAAAAATTCCTTAGCTCTGTAAGCCATCCCCTGAAAGAGAGATTCAATAACTTGGCACTAAGTCGGCTTAAAAGAAGCAGCTTCATTCATCAGGCCAAGCGTATGCGTAAGCTGATACCTGACCTTCCAACTGTAGTAGCTCCATTATCATCTGTACCAAAGCATGCACCATGGAAAGAAACAGATTATGCACAAATAACTATTCAGCCTGAAGTGAAAGGTGTGCAGAATGGTGAGATGCAGAGCAGTCTTGTAAGATCAACAGCCACACTTAGTGTTCTAGATGACAAATATCCATGTGACACCTGGATACGTGTGTATACAGATGGATCTGCACATAGTGCCATAAAGAATGGAGGGGCAGGAGCATATATTGAATATCCAAACAACACCATTGACAAGATTTCCATACCCACTGGAAAATACTGCAACAACTTTGATGCAGAAGTTAGGGCAATTATTGCTGCAGTTGAAAAACTATCAGACTCCAGAATTGATACATGTCCCGTGGTAATTCTCACAGATGCAAGATCAGTACTGGAAGCTCTTCAGAGCAACAAACTACCAGACCTTAAGGATGCCTTGTCAAAAATTGGCTTACAACATGGAGTCACTTTGCAATGGATTCCCTCCCACTGTGGGATACCAGGCAATGAGAAAACTGACCATCTGGCCAAAGAAGGCACTGAAATGGAGCAACCAGACATACCAATCACGTATAATCAGAAGAAAAGCATGATAAAAACCTACAGGAAGCCACAAACACCACCACATGATGACTATCACATGCTAAACAGAAAGGAACAAGTCACCATCTTTCGTCTCCGAACAGGACACAGCCAACTCCAAAGTCATATTTATACAAAGTTTAAGGTTGGTACTACTAATCTATGTACATGTGCCCAGGTGCCCCAAACTGTGGAGCATATCCTCCAGAACTGCACCAACTATGAGACACTGAGAAATAATTACTGGCCCAGTGAAACCACTAAAGAAGATAAGCTCTACGGTTCCATACATGAATTACAAAAAACAGTGAAATTTATCCAAGAGACAGGACTGCAGATATAGACAGACAATGCGAAGGAAGAAGAAGAAGAAGAAGAAGACTGCCCGCTGAAACGGTGCATTATCATGAAGAAGGAAAAAACTGCCAGGTGTTGAATACTTGACTTGGAGAATCCTTTTCAATAGGAGTTTCAAAATACTTATATAAACGTTGGCAGTGACAATAAGTCCCTCTGGAATAAATTCTTTGTGAATAACTCCTTTGCTGTCGTAGAAGTTAACGAACATTGTCTTCGCTTTCGACTTTTGAAGACGAATTTTTTTTTTGCTTTTTGTTGATGATGATGACTTCCACTGAGCACTTTGGCGTTTAGCTGTAGGATCATAGTGGAAATTCCATGTTTCATCCTCTGTAACAGTCAAATTTAAGAAATGTTTATTTCTGTGACACGTTTTGATGGTGTCTTTCGCGTTCTCAATAAGCTGATGTTTTTGGTCATCAGACAACGCATGTGGTACAAACAGCAAGCAACTTTTTTTTGCCCAAGTCTTCCACTAAAATGTTACGAATGGTTTCTCGGTTAACACCAAATTCATCTGCCATCATCCTCACAGTCAAACGACGATCTTCTTTTATCCGTTCTCTGACTTTTGCAATAAACATTACGAACAGAAATTAGGCGTCCATGTCTAGTTGCATTTGTAATCGTTTCCACACCACTTTTGAATCTTGAATACCACTGAATATCTGTGCACCAGATAAACAGTTATCCCGATAAACTTGTCGCATCAGTTCAACTATCTCAATGGCACTTTTTCCGAGTTTTAAACAGAACTTAATGTTAGCTTTTGTGTCCATGCTTATTGCGTGATAATGCACCTCTAACTAGGTCAAGAAAGTGGCGGCTTGTTTGTCGTCTGCTTATCGGGCGGCGATGAAAAGTTGCCAGATCATAGATGAAGGTTGCCTCTTTGGATTTCATGCTTTGCTTCATAGACGCCATTTTTGTCTTGGCCATAATAAAATCAGTGTCTCATTACTCAGTTGTTGGACCTTGTATATCTGATTATCTGTATAAGAGTGGCAAATGTATATCTGATTATCTGTATAAGAGTGGCAGATGTATATCTGATTATCTGTATAAGGTTGCAGGTGTATATCTGATTATCTGTATAGGTTTGGCAGATGTATATCTGATTATATGTATGAGGATCATCATCATCTTCATCATCATCATCATCATCATCATCATCGCCTTTCACTCCATTGAGAGTACAGGCCACGGATAAAGTCTCTCCAGTCATCCCTGTTCTTGGAATTATTCTCTGCTTCCTTCCACGTGTAACCCTTGTCTCTGAGCACTGCCATAATTTCTTTTCTCCAAGTAAGTCTAGGTCTTCCTCGTTTTCTATTTCCTTGAGGATTCCATGTCAGTGCCTGTCTTGCTATGTTGGTGTCGGGTTTCCTCAGAGTGTAGCCAATCCACCTCTACTTCCTAGACATAATTTATAGGTTCATATGTTTTTGTCCTGCCCTTTCTCAGACCTCCTCGCTCCTGATCTTGTCCTGCCATGTAATGTTTAAAATCCTCCTCAAGCAGTAGTTCATGAATGTTTGTGTCCTCTGTTGTATTGTCTTGGTCATAACCCATGTCTCTGAACCATACAGTAGGACAGTCTTGACGTTTGTACTGAAAAGCCTAAGTTTGGTTCTTGCTTTGATGTTCTCAGATGACCATATTTTGTTAAGTTTGATAAATGCTGTCCTGACCTTGGTTATTCTGGCTTTAACATCCTTTTCTGTTCCCCCATATTTATCCACTATGCTGCCTAAATATTTGAAATACTCTGCTTTATCAACTGGCACTCCCTCAATTACAATGAGGCTATTGCCTGCACTATTACTTTTCATTATCTTTGTTTTTTGTCTGTTATATATAGTCCCAGTTTAGCTGAACTCTTGCCTTAAGATCTGAAGTTTCTCTTGCATTTGTGTGTGGTGCTGTGTGCAAAGTCAAGATCTTCCAACTGGTTCCACAATGTCCATTGTATCCCGTTTCTTTTTCTTTGTGTGGTAGTTTTCATGATCCAATCAACTGCTACAAGAAATAGGAATGGTGATAGCAAACATCGCTGACGCACGCTGTTTCCAATTCAAAACTTTCTGTGAGAGTCCCTCCATGCACGATTCTACAAGTTGTTCCTTCATATATGATCTTTATAAGCTTTTTTTATCTTGGTTGGGATACCATAGTGTTCTAGTAGTTTCCATAGCATTCTACGATCTAAACTATCACATGCCTTCTCATAATCAATGAATGTAACTAACTTTGAAGAATTCCACTCTATTGACTGTTCTATTATTCGCATTGTAGCAATGTGGTCAGTACAGGATCTTCCTTGCCTGGAACCTGCTTGCCTTCTCTTAGTTTACTATTTTAAAATTGTGGTAAAGTTATTCTAGTTATTCTTGTCACATGTTAAAGTATAGAATTGTAATTAGTGTCTGACTGGCCCTTATAATGACCGACATACGGCCAAATCTACTCAGAGTCTGACATTCATTCACGTGTCCTGCCCTTTCTCAGACCTCCTCGCTCCTGATCTTGTCCTGCCATGTAATGTTTAAAATCCTCCTCAAGCAGTAGTTCATGAATGTTTGTGTCCTCTGTTGTATTGTCTTGGTCATAACCCATGTCTCTGAACCATACAGTAGGACAGTCTTGACGTTTGTACTGAAAAGCCTAAGTTTGGTTCTTGCTTTGATGTTCTCAGATGACCATATTTTGTTAAGTTTGATAAATGCTGTCCTGACCTTGGTTATTCTGGCTTTAACATCCTTTTCTGTTCCCCCATATTTATCCACTATGCTGCCTAAATATTTGAAATACTCTGCTTTATCAACTGGCACTCCCTCAATTACAATGAGGCTATTGCCTGCACTATTACTTTTCATTATCTTTGTTTTTTGTCTGTTAATATATAGTCCCAGTTTAGCTGAACTCTTGCCTTAAGATCTGAAGTTTCTCTTGCATTTGTGTGTGGTGCTGTGTGCAAAGTCAAGATCTTCCAACTGGTTCCACAATGTCCATTGTATCCCGTTTCTTTTTCTTTGTGTGGTAGTTTTCATGATCCAATCAACTGCTACAAGAAATAGGAATGGTGATAGCAAACATCGCTGACGCACGCTGTTTCCAATTCAAAACTTTCTGTGAGAGTCCCTCCATGCACGATTCTACAAGTTGTTCCTTCATATATGATCTTTATAAGCTTTTTTTATCTTGGTTGGGATACCATAGTGTTCTAGTAGTTTCCATAGCATTCTACGATCTAAACTATCACATGCCTTCTCATAATCAATGAATGTAACTAACTTTGAAGAATTCCACTCTATTGACTGTTCTATTATTCGCATTGTAGCAATGTGGTCAGTACAGGATCTTCCTTGCCTGGAACCTGCTTGCCTTCTCTTAGTTTACTATTTTAAAATTGTGGTAAAGTTATTCTAGTTATTCTTGTCACATGTTAAAGTATAGAATTGTAATTAGTGTCTGACTGGCCCTTATAATGACCGACATACGGCCAAATCTACTCAGAGTCTGACATTCATTCACGTGACATGCCCTTTCCAGAACGTTGTCCCTCTGACTGCCTCCCTGAAAGCAACACATTCTTGAGCAAGCTGACCTGCGTCTGGCAGTCTCCGTGATGTCCTGAGTCCATCTGTGGCGAGGTCGCCCCTTTTCTCTTGTGTCAGACACTATAGCTTCTACTATCATCCTCTCCAAGCTACTGTGTCTCCTGATGTGGCCGAAGTATCTCAGCTTTATCATTCTTACGGTTGTTAACGAGCCAGTTTTCTAGGACATCTAATCCCGTCAGTATCTCTCTATTTGAGTATCGTTCTACCCGTGATATTTTAAGTACCCTGACAGTTTGTCCACAATGATTTATACGTCGACGCGTGGGTTTGGTTTTGTTCAAATACTGGCTGTCAGAACTGGTTTGATGAGAAGTGAGTGAACTTTTCTATTGATTTGGTGAGAAGAGAGTGAATCTTTCTTTTGGTGTGTTGAGAAAAGAGTTAAATTTTCTGTTGGATGGTGATAAGGGAGTGAACTTTTCTCTTGGTTTGGTGAGAAAAGAGCAAACATTTCTCTTGGTTTGATGAAAAGAGAGTGAACTTTTTTGTTTGTTTGATCAGAAGAGAGTGAACATTTTTGTTTGTTTGATGAGAGGAGAGTGAACTTTTCTGATGGTTTGGGGAGAAGAGATTGTACTTTTTTTTTATTGGTTTGCTGAGAAGAGAATGATACTATTATGTTAGTTTGATGAGAAAAGTGTGAACTTTTCTTTTACTGTATTGAGAAGAAAGTGAACTTTTCTGCTGGTGTGATAAGAAAAGAGTGAACTTTTCTGTTGATGTGATGAGAATAAAGTGACATTTTCTGTTGTGTGGTGATAAAAGGATGAACTTTTCTGTTGGTGTGGTGACAAAAGGGTGAACTTTTCTGTTGGTGTGGTGAGAATAGTGTGAATTTTTCTGTTGGTGTGGTGAGAAGAGTGTGAATTTTTCTGTTGGTGTGGTGAGACAAGAATTAACTTTTCTGTTGGAGTGGTGAGACAAGAGTTAACTTTTCTGTTGGTGTGGTGAGACAAGAGTTACATTTTCTGTTGGTATGGTGAGAAGAGAGTGAACTTTGCTGTTTGTATGGTGATAAGAGAGTGAACTTTTCTGTTGGTATGGTGAGAAGAGAGTTAACTTTTCTGTTGGTATGGTGAGAAGATAGTGAACTTTTCTGTTAGTATGGTGAGAAGAGAGTGAACTTTTCTGTTTGTATGGTGAGAAGAGAGTGAACTTTTTGGTTGGTTTGGTGAGAAGATAGTGAACTTTTATGTTGGTTTGGTGAGACAAGAGTTAACTTTTCTGTTGGTGTGGTGAGACAAGAGTTAACTTTTCTGATGGTGTGGTGAGACAAGAGTTAACTTTTCTGTTGTGTGGTGAGACAAGAGTTAACTTTTCTGTTAGTGTGGTGAGACAAGAGTTAACTTTTCTGTTGGTATGGTGAGAAGAGAGTGAACTTTTCTGTTGATGTGATGAGAATAAAGTGACATTTTCTGTTGTGTGGTGATAAAAGGATGAACTTTTCTGTTGGTGTGGTGACAAAAGGGTGAACTTTTCTGTTGGTGTGGTGAGAATAGTGTGAATTTTTCTGTTGGTGTGGTGAGAAGAGTGTGAATTTTTCTGTTGGTGTGGTGAGACAAGAATTAACTTTTCTGTTGGAGTGGTGAGACAAGAGTTAACTTTTCTGTTGGTGTGGTGAGACAAGAGTTACATTTTCTGTTGGTATGGTGAGAAGAGAGTGAACTTTGCTGTTTGTATGGTGATAAGAGAGTGAACTTTTCTGTTGGTATGGTGAGAAGAGAGTTAACTTTTCTGTTGGTATGGTGAGAAGATAGTGAACTTTTCTGTTAGTATGGTGAGAAGAGAGTGAACTTTTCTGTTTGTATGGTGAGAAGAGAGTGAACTTTTTGGTTGGTTTGGTGAGAAGATAGTGAACTTTTATGTTGGTTTGGTGAGACAAGAGTTAACTTTTCTGTTGGTGTGGTGAGACAAGAGTTAACTTTTCTGATGGTGTGGTGAGACAAGAGTTAACTTTCTGTTTGTGTGGTGAGACAAGAGTTAACTTTTCTGTTAGTGTGGTGAGACAAGAGTTAACTTTTCTGTTGGTATGGTGAGAAGAGAGTGAAGTTTTCTGTTGGTTTGGTGAGAAGAGAGTGAAGTTTTCTGTTGGTATGATGAGAAGATAGTGAACTTTTCTGTAGGTATGGTGAGAAGATAGTGAACTTTTCTGTTGGTGTGGGGAGAAGATAGTGAACTTTTCTGTTGGTGTGGGGAGAAGATAGTGAACTTTTCTGTAGGTATGGTGAGAAGATAGTGAACTTTTCTGTTGGTGTGGGGAGAAATGAGTTAATTTTTCTGTTGTCGTGGGCTACATGTCTCTGGTGATATTGTTCAAAGTTTGGTCTTTCAGTGATGGTAGGGCTTATTTATCTGTGTCCTTACCCATAATCATGATCTGTTGTTCTCTTCTGTCTCATCGTATGTTGTTTGTGGTTGTGTGTGGTTGTGCGTATTTGTGTGTGATTGTATGTGGTTTTATGTGTTGATGTGTGGTTTTATGTGTTTGCGTGTGGTTGTCCACGTTTGTGTGTGATTGTATGTGGTCGTATGTGTTGATGTGTGGTTTTATGTGTTTGCGTGTGGTTGTATATATTTGCGTGTTTGGTGTGGTTGTATGTTTTTATGTGGTTGTATGTGTTTGTGTGTGGTTGTAAGTTTTTTATGTGGTTGTGTTTGTGTTTGGTTGTATCTTTTTGTGTGGTTGTATGTGTTTATGTGTGGTGGTATGTTTTTGTGTGGTTTTATGTGTTTATGTGTGGTTGTATGTTGTTGTATGTTTTTGTGTGGTTTTATGTATTTATGCGTGGTTGTATGTGGTTGTATGTATTTGTTTGTGGTTTATATGTTGTATGTGGTTGTATGTTTTTGTGTGGTTGTATGTGTTTATGTGTGGTTGTATATCTGTGTGTGGTTCTGTGTGTTTGTGTGTGGTTGTATGTTTTTGTGTGGCTGTATGTGTTTGTGTGTGGGTGTGTGTAAGCGTAAGTTTTTGTATGTGGTTGTGTGTGGTTGTATGTGGTTATGTGTAGTTGTGTGTGGTTGCTTGTGGTGTATGTATTAGTGTGTGTTGGTATGTTTTTGTGTTGTTGTATGTGTTTGTGTGTGATTGTATGTTTTGTGTGGTTGTATGTTTTTGTGTGTGATTGTTTGTGTTTTGTGTGTCTGTATGTGTGTGTTGTTTTATGTGTTTGTGTGTGGTTGTGTGTAGGTGTATGTGGTTGTATGTGTTTGCGTATGGCTGTTTGTAGGTGTATGTGGTTGTATATGCTTGTGTGTGGTTGTGTATGGTTGTGTGTATGTCAGGCCCAGGTAACAAAAAGTTCTCTCTTCCTCCAGGAGCTGGGCCGAGCGCTGCCCCTGTAACAGATCCTTTCACTCAAACCATGGGCTAGGTAAGACATCAGTGTAATACATCATCGTATCACTACCATCAATACATCGTTACATCACTACCACCAATACATCACTACTATCAATACATCGTTATATCACTAACATCAGTCATTGTGAAATCACTACTATCAATACATCGTGACATCACTACCATCAACAAACATAATCACCATCACAGCCACAGACATCTACCTCACCGCTTCCTTTGACAAATGACATAAAATAACACAGCTTATAAGAACTCACATTTCTCATCTTATCCTCACATCTGTTATATTCTCTACACCATGTCCTACTCTGTGATCTGTTATCTTCTCTCTCGACCTCTCTCTGCTGTTATCTTCTCTCTCGACCTCTCTCTGCTGTTATCTTCTCTCTCGACCTCTCTCTGCTGTTATCTTCTCTCTCGACCTCTCTCTGCTGTTATCTTCTCTCTCGACCTCTCTCTGCTGTTATCTTCTCTCTCGACCTTTCTCTCTTTCTGTTATGGCTTGTCGTTGTAATATTTGCTAGACTTGTGTTCATGACTAACAGGAGCCAAATGGCTGACAAACTTGAATCTCACATTTGTTTATCTCTTCCTCACTACTTTTCTCGTTATTTTTTCCGTTGGCCAGGTACGCCAGTTAATATTCTCATTGTTCCGTGCAATCTGTTACTAAAACTTGTGTTACATTTCAGGCGAGACGGCAGATTTTTACTTCAATATTCCGAGACCGCATGAAACTTCAAGTTGTCTGCCGACTCTTGCCGACACTTGCCGACTCTTGGACAGCGTGACTCTTGTAGCAGGAGACAGTTCCCAGCTGTAGCCGCCGTTTTCTGTAATTAAAAATAAAATGTTTCGAATGTGTTGAAGATTTTCTTCTTATTTGATTTTGCTTGTTTGTGTCAAGATGGTCACTGTATTGATTTTGCTTGTGTGTGTCAAGATGGTCACTGTATTGATTTTGCTTGTTGTGTCAAGATGGTCACTGTGTTGATGTGTGGTTTTATGTGTTTGCGTGTGGTTGTATATATTTGCGTGTTTGGTGTGGTTGTATGTTTTTATGTGGTTGTATGTGTTTGTGTGTGGTTGTAAGTTTTTTATGTGGTTGTGTTTGTGTTTGGTTGTATCTTTTTGTGTGGTTGTATGTGTTTATGTGTGGTGGTATGTTTTTGTGTGGTTTTATGTGTTTATGTGTGGTTGTATGTTGTTGTATGTTTTTGTGTGGTTTTATGTATTTATGCGTGGTTGTATGTGGTTGTATGTATTTGTTTGTGGTTTATATGTTGTATGTGGTTGTATGTTTTTGTGTGGTTGTATGTGTTTATGTGTGGTTGTATATCTGTGTGTGGTTCTGTGTGTTTTGTGTGTGGTTGTATGTTTTTGTGTGGCTGTATGTGTTTGTGTGTGGGTGTGTGTAAGCGTAAGTTTTTGTATGTGGTTGTGTGTGGTTGTATGTGGTTATGTGTAGTTGTGTGTGGTTGCTTGTGGTGTATGTATTAGTGTGTGTTGGTATGTTTTTGTGTTGTTGTATGTGTTTGTGTGTGATTGTATGTTTTGTGTGGTTGTATGTTTTTGTGTGTGATTGTTTGTGTTTTGTGTGTCTGTATGTGTGTGTTGTTTTATGTGTTTGTGTGTGGTTGTGTGTAGGTGTATGTGGTTGTATGTGTTTGCGTATGGCTGTTTGTAGGTGTATGTGGTTGTATATGCTTGTGTGTGGTTGTGTGTGGTTGTGTATGGTTGTGTGTATGTCAGGCCCACGTAACAAAAAGTTCTCTCTTCCTCCCAGGAGCTGGGCCGAGCGCTGCCCCTGTAACAGATCCTTTCACTCAAACCATGGGCTAGGTAAGACATCAGTGTAATACATCATCGTATCACTACCATCAATACATCGTTACATCACTACCACCAATACATCACTACTATCAATACATCGTTATATCACTAACATCAGTCATTGTGAAATCACTACTATCAATACATCGTGACATCACTACCATCAACAAACATAATCACCATCACAGCCACAGACATCTACCTCACCGCTTCCTTTGACAAATGACATAAAATAACACAGCTTATAAGAACTCACATTTCTCATCTTATCCTCACATCTGTTATATTCTCTACACCATGTCCTACTCTGTGATCTGTTATCTTCTCTCTCGACCTCTCTCTGCTGTTATCTTCTCTCTCGACCTCTCTCTGCTGTTATCTTCTCTCTCGACCTCTCTCTGCTGTTATCTTCTCTCTCGACCTCTCTCTGCTGTTATCTTCTCTCTCGACCTCTCTCTGCTGTTATCTTCTCTCTCGACCTTTCTCTCTTTCTGTTATGGCTTGTCGTTGTAATATTTGCTAGACTTGTGTTACATGACTAACAGGAGCCAAATGGCTGACAAACTTGAATCTCACATTTGTTTATCTCTTCCTCACTACTTTTCTCGTTATTTTTTCCGTTGGCCAGGTACGCCAGTTAATATTCTCATTGTTCCGTGCAATCTGTTACTAAAACTTGTGTTACATTTCAGGCGAGACGACAGATTTTTACTTCAATATTCCGAGACCGCATGAAACTTCAAGTTGTCTGCCGACTCTTGCCGACTCTTGCCGACTCTTGCCGACACTTGCCGACTCTTGGACAGCGTGACTCTTGTAGCAGGAGACAGTTCCCAGCTGTAGCCGCCGTTTTCTGTAATTAAAAATAAAATGTTTCGAATGTGTTGAAGATTTTCTTCTTATTTGATTTTGCTTGTTTGTGTCAAGATGGTCACTGTATTGATTTTGCTTGTGTGTCAAGATGGTCACTGTATTGATTTTGCTTGTTTGTGTCAAGATGGTCACTGTGTTGATTTTGCTTGTTTGTGTCAAGATGGTCACTGTATTGATTTTGCTTGTGTGTGTCAAGATGGTCACTGTATTGATTTTGCTTGTTTGTGTCAAGATGGTCACTGTGTTGATTTTGCTTGTTTGTGTCAAGATGGTCACTGTGTTGATTTTGCTTATATGTGTCAAGATGGTCACTGTGTTGATTTTGCTTATTTGTGTCAAGATGGTCACTGTGTTGATTTTGCTTATTTGTGTCACGATGGTCGCTGTGTTGATTTTGCTTATTTGTGTCACGATGGTCGCTGTGTTGATTTTGCTTATTTGTGTCACGATGGTCACTGTACTGCGCGGTAAAAAGTTTCGCTGCATCGACTGTTTTGCATTACTCACAACTTAAAGAGAGGACTTATACAGAAAACATAAAAAGAGGACATACAGAAAAGATAAAAAGAGGACATGAAGAGATGAAGCAGAGAGAAACTTTAAAAATGTGAGGAGTTTGTGAGCTCCAGACATTCCTCACTGATACTGTTATCCTTGCATTTTATGTGCATTAACAACAAGTTAACTGAAAATTTGGGGTACAGTTAACACAAACATGTTAACTGATCATATAGGGTATAGTTAAAACAAACATGTTAAGTGATCATGTGAGGTATAGTTAAGAAAAACATGTTAACTCATCATGTGGGGTGTAGTTTACACAAACATGTTAATTTATCATGTGAGGTATAGTTAACACAAACAAGTTAAATGATCATGTAGGGGTGTAGTTAACACAAACATGTTAACTGATCAATTGAGGTATAATTAACACAAACATGTTAACTGATCATGTGAGGTGTAGTTAGCACAAAAATGTTAACTGATCATGCGGAGTAAAGTTAACATAAACATGTTACTTGATAATGTGAGGTGTAGTTAACACAAACCTGTTAACTGATCATGTGAGGTATAGTTAACACAAACAATTTAACTGATGATGTGGGGTGTAGTTAACACAAACATGTTAACTGATCATGTGAGGTATAATTAACACAAACAATTTAACTGATGATGTGGGGTGTAGTTAACACAAACATGTTAACTGATCATGTGAGGTATAGTTAACACAAACAATTTAACTGATGATGTGGGGTGTAGTTAACACAAACATGTTAACTGATCATGTGGGGTATAGTTAACATAAACATGTTAAATGATCATGTGGGGTATAGTTAACACAAACATGTTAACTGATCATGTAAAGTGTAATTAACACAAACAAGTTAACTGATAATGTGGGGTGTAGTTAACACAAACATGTTAACTGATCATGTTGGGTATAGTTAACACAAACATGTTAACTGATCATGTGAGATATTGTTAATGCAAACATGTTAACTTATCATATGGAGTATAATTAACACAAACATGTTAACTGAAGATGTGGGGTATAGTTAACACAAACATGTTAACTGATCATGTGAGATATTGTTAATGCAAACATGTTAACTTATCATATGGAGTATAATTAACACAAACATGTTAACTGAAGATGTGGGTTTGGTGTCTTGTAACTTGTATAGGTTACACGTAACATACACGAAAAGTTAACACAGTTTGATCAGCACATTTGGTTAATGATCATCACTTATTTCTGTGACTTCTTGACATTTTATCCACATTTTGCCAGTAATAACCAGTTTCTTATCCTTATCCAGTAGTTGTAATCATCGAAGCTGGTGGTCGCCATTCTCCGCTCTGTACTGTTCTAGGTGTTTCCAGTCAGGTTTCTTGTATCTTGTTTTATCCTGTGCCACTTGGTCAGCCCGGCCAGATGTGAGCAGACTTACCTTGACGTCCTAACAGTGTAGACATCAAAGTAGTCTCCTGTACATTACTAAAACTTACCTTGACGTCCTAACAGTGTTTACATCAAAGTAGTCTCCTGTACATTACTAAAACTTACCTTGACGTCCTAACAGTGTTTACATCAAAGTAGTCTCCTGTACATTACTAAAACTTACCTTGACGTCCTAACAGTGTATACATCAAAGTAGTCTTCTGTACATCACTAAACCTTGAGGCTGAAATAAATTCTGAAAGAAATGAACTTTTGTTGATTCTCTGCTCATTTTGGATGATTTAACCTTAAAAAACGCGGAACAAATTTCCATTTTGCCAGGTGTATTAATTTTCTTCCTAACAGCGCGTAGATTTATCTGAGTGATTAGGTCTCTATGTGAGAATGAATTTAAGTGGCGCTTGGCTAAATCATGAATCGATTCCAAAATATATAAATATTCGGAATCGAATCCGTCTTCCAAAAGAAAAAAAAACAAACCAGGATTTTATCTACGACCTTGACCTTCCGTACCAGACAAATGTGCCCGTTAAAAATGTTATTGGCTGTCCCAGTTTAAGCTTACATCAGAACTGAAATTAGAAATGACACTTTCTGAGCTCATAAATGTGTCATACCAGGGAGCGAATTACGATCTCCGGTTTGTGAACATCAAAACCGCGTGACTGCACAAACAAAAAAAAACGTATATCCTGTGCAGCAGGGGAATTCCTGCAGGTATAGTAGATGTTCATCACAGTGTGACTGAACCCAAACTTCACATGTTTACTGTAAGAAGTGTTCTGGGTTATACAACTTAAATACATATAATGAGGAAGAGCCTGGAACTGACAGATACTCTCAGTGATAAAAACAGCAACGAACTACGGCGTGAGCTTCACCGAGGACACTCGTACAGAACACACACACCGCTGCCTCCACCCCCCCCCCCCACTCGACACCTCACCGTGACAAGAGAAAGGATAAAGTTAACATAAACATGTTACTTGATAATGTGAGGTGTAGTTAACACAAACCTGTTAACTGATCATGTGAGGTATAGTTAACACAAACAATTTAACTGATGATGTGGGGTGTAGTTAACACAAACATGTTAACTGATCATGTGAGGTATAATTAACACAAACAATTTAACTGATGATGTGGGGTGTAGTTAACACAAACATGTTAACTGATCATGTGAGGTATAGTTAACACAAACAATTTAACTGATGATGTGGGGTGTAGTTAACACAAACATGTTAACTGATCATGTGGGGTATAGTTAACATAAACATGTTAAATGATCATGTGGGGTATAGTTAACACAAACATGTTAACTGATCATGTAAAGTGTAATTAACACAAACAAGTTAACTGATAATGTGGGGTGTAGTTAACACAAACATGTTAACTGATCATGTTGGGTATAGTTAACACAAACATGTTAACTGATCATGTGAGATATTGTTAATGCAAACATGTTAACTTATCATATGGAGTATAATTAACACAAACATGTTAACTGAAGATGTGGGGTATAGTTAACACAAACATGTTAACTGATCATGTGAGATATTGTTAATGCAAACATGTTAACTTATCATATGGAGTATAATTAACACAAACATGTTAACTGAAGATGTGGGTTTGGTGTCTTGTAACTTGTATAGGTTACACGTAACATACACGAAAAGTTAACACAGTTTGATCAGCACATTTTGTTAATGATCATCACTTATTTCTGTGACTTCTTGACATTTTATCCACATTTTGCCAGTAATAACCAGTTTCTTATCCTTATCCAGTAGTTGTAATCATCGAAGCTGGTGGTCGCCATTCTCCGCTCTGTACTGTTCTAGGTGTTTCCAGTCAGGTTTCTTGTATCTTGTTTTATCCTGTGCCACTTGGTCAGCCCGGCCAGATGTGAGCAGACTTACCTTGACGTCCTAACAGTGTTTACATCAAAGTAGTCTCCTGTACATTACTAAAACTTACCTTGACGTCCTAACAGTGTTACATCAAAGTAGTCTCCTGTACATTACTAAAACTTACCTTGACGTCCTAACAGTGTTTACATCAAAGTAGTCTCCTGTACATTACTAAAACTTACCTTGACGTCCTAACAGTGTATACATCAAAGTAGTCTTCTGTACATCACTAAACCTTGAGGCTGAAATAAATTCTGAAAGAAATGAACTTTTGTTGATTCTCTGCTCATTTTGGATGATTTAACCTTAAAAAACGCGGAACAAATTTCCATTTTGCCAGGTGTATTAATTTTCTTCCTAACAGCGCGTAGATTTATCTGAGTGATTAGGTCTCTATGTGAGAATGAATTTAAGTGGCGCTTGGCTAAATCATGAATCGATTCCAAAATATATAAATATTCGGAATCGAATCCGTCTTCCAAAAGAAAAAAAAACAAACCAGGATTTTATCTACGACCTTGACCTTCCGTACCAGACAAATGTGCCCGTTAAAAATGTTATTGGCTGTCCCAGTTTAAGCTTACATCAGAACTGAAATTAGAAATGACACTTTCTGAGCTCATAAATGTGTCATACCAGGGAGCGAATTACGATCTCCGGTTTGTGAACATCAAAACCGCGTGACTGCACAAACAAAAAAAAACGTATATCCTGTGCAGCAGGGGAATTCCTGCAGGTATAGTAGATGTTCATCACAGTGTGACTGAACCCAAACTTCACATGTTTACTGTAAGAAGTGTTCTGGGTTATACAACTTAAATACATATAATGAGGAAGAGCCTGGAACTGACAGATACTCTCAGTGATAAAAACAGCAACGAACTACGGCGTGAGCTTCACCGAGGACACTCGTACAGAACACACACACCGCTGCCTCCATTATTCCACCTCCCCCCCCCCACTCGACACCTCACCGTGACAAGAGAAAGGATAAAGTAAACTAATACATAAGTCCTTTCTTTATACGCCCCACGGCCATCACTACAGACAAATAATCCAGGGTTTGCTTATCGATAAACAAAATATTGATTGTCCAGTGAGACGACGGGCACAGGTTATCAATGAGAGTTTAAACACCACACTTACAGTGAGCCAGATATCCAGGTTATATAATGATATCCTTTGACACTGTCTCTTAAGACAGTAGAATTCTTTGCATGACATGTCACGTTACATCTACGTCTTTGTATGTGGCCTAGTGTCTGTAAGTGACTGTCTGTAAGTGACTGTGTCTGTAAGTGACTGTCTGTAAGTGACTTTGTATGTAAGTGACTGTCTGTAAGTGACTGTCTGTAAGTGACTGTGTCTGTAAGTGACTGTTTGTAAGTGACTATGTCTGTAAGTGACTGTCTGTAAGTGACTGTGTCTGTAAGTGATTGTCTGTAAGTGACTGTGACTGTAAGTGACTGTGTCTGTAAGTGGCTGTCTGTAAGTGACTGTGACTGTAAGTGACTGTTTGTAAGTTACTGTGTCTGTAAGCGACTGACTGTAAGTGACTGTGTCTGTAAGTGACTATGTCTGTAAGTGACTATGTCTATAAGTGACTGTGACTGTAAGTGACTGTCTGTAAGTGATTTTGCATGTAAGTGACTATGTCTGTAAGTGACTGTGTCTGTAAGTGGCTGTTTATAAATGATTGTAAGTGACTGTGTCTGTAAGTGGCTGTTTTTAAATGACTGTGACTGTGTATGTGAGTGGTTGTTTGTAAATGACTGTAAACGATTGTGTCTGTAAGTGGCTGTTTGTTTGTAAGTGACTGTTTCTGTGACTTCTTGACATTTTATCCACATTTTGCCAGTAATAACCAGTTTCTTATCCTTATCCAGTAGTTGTAATCATCGAAGCTGGTGGTCGCCATTCTCCGCTCTGTACTGTTCTAGGTGTTTCCAGTCAGGTTTCTTGTATCTTGTTTTATCCTGTGCCACTTGGTCAGCCCGGCCAGATGTGAGCAGACTTACCTTGACGTCCTAACAGTGTTTACATCAAAGTAGTCTCCTGTACATTACTAAAACTTACCTTGACGTCCTAACAGTGTTTACATCAAAGTAGTCTCCTGTACATTACTAAAACTTACCTTGACGTCCTAACAGTGTTTACATCAAAGTAGTCTCCTGTACATTACTAAAACTTACCTTGACGTCCTAACAGTGTATACATCAAAGTAGTCTTCTGTACATCACTAAACCTTGAGGCTGAAATAAATTCTGAAAGAAATGAACTTTTGTTGATTCTCTGCTCATTTTGGATGATTTAACCTTAAAAAACGCGGAACAAATTTCCATTTTGCCAGGTGTATTAATTTTCTTCCTAACAGCGCGTAGATTTATCTGAGTGATTAGGTCTCTATGTGAGAATGAATTTAAGTGGCGCTTGGCTAAATCATGAATCGATTCCAAAATATATAAATATTCGGAATCGAATCCGTCTTCCAAAAGAAAAAAAAACAAACCAGGATTTTATCTACGACCTTGACCTTCCGTACCAGACAAATGTGCCCGTTAAAAATGTTATTGGCTGTCCCAGTTTAAGCTTACATCAGAACTGAAATTAGAAATGACACTTTCTGAGCTCATAAATGTGTCATACCAGGGAGCGAATTACGATCTCCGGTTTGTGAACATCAAAACCGCGTGACTGCACAAACAAAAAAAAAACGTATATCCTGTGCAGCAGGGGAATTCCTGCAGGTATAGTAGATGTTCATCACAGTGTGACTGAACCCAAACTTCACATGTTTACTGTAAGAAGTGTTCTGGGTTATACAACTTAAATACATATAATGAGGAAGAGCCTGGAACTGACAGATACTCTCAGTGATAAAAACAGCAACGAACTACGGCGTGAGCTTCACCGAGGACACTCGTACAGAACACACACACCGCTGCCTCCATTATTCCACCCCCCCCCCCCCACTCGACACCTCACCGTGACAAGAGAAAGGATAAAGTAAACTAATACATAAGTCCTTTCTTTATACGCCCCACGGCCATCACTACAGACAAATAATCCAGGGTTTGCTTATCGATAAACAAAATATTGATTGTCCAGTGAGACGACGGGCACAGGTTATCAATGAGAGTTTAAACACCACACTTACAGTGAGCCAGATATCCAGGTTATATAATGATATCCTTTGACACTGTCTCTTAAGACAGTAGAATTCTTTGCATGACATGTCACGTTACATCTACGTCTTTGTATGTGGCCTAGTGTCTGTAAGTGACTGTCTGTAAGTGACTGTGTCTGTAAGTGACTGTCTGTAAGTGACTTTGTATGTAAGTGACTGTCTGTAAGTGACTGTCTGTAAGTGACTGTGTCTGTAAGTGACTGTTTGTAAGTGACTATGTCTGTAAGTGACTGTCTGTAAGTGACTGTGTCTGTAAGTGATTGTCTGTAAGTGACTGTGACTGTAAGTGACTGTGTCTGTAAGTGGCTGTCTGTAAGTGACTGTGACTGTAAGTGACTGTTTGTAAGTTACTGTGTCTGTAAGCGACTGACTGTAAGTGACTGTGTCTGTAAGTGACTATGTCTGTAAGTGACTATGTCTATAAGTGACTGTGACTGTAAGTGACTGTCTGTAAGTGATTTTGCATGTAAGTGACTATGTCTGTAAGTGACTGTGTCTGTAAGTGGCTGTTTATAAATGATTGTAAGTGACTGTGTCTGTAAGTGGCTGTTTTTAAATGACTGTGACTGTGTATGTGAGTGGTTGTTTGTACATCACTAAACCTTGAGGCTGAAATAAATTCTGAAAGAAATGAACTTTTGTTGATTCTCTGCTCATTTTGGATGTTTTAACCTTAAAAAACGCGGAACAAATTTCCATTTTGCCAGGTGTATTAATTTTCTTCCTAACAGCGCGTAGATTTATCTGAGTGATTAGGTCTCTATGTGAGAATGAATTTAAGTGGCTCTTGGCTAAATCATGAATCGATTCCAAAATATATAAATATTCGGAATCGAATCCGTCTTCCAAAAGAAAAAAAAACAACCAGGATTTTATCTACGACCTTGACCTTCCGTACCAGACAAATGTGCCCGTTAAAAATGTTATTGGCTGTCCCAGTTTAAGCTTACATCAGAACTGAAATTAGAAATGACACTTTCTGAGCTCATAAATGTGTCATACCAGGGAGCGAATTACGATCTCCGGTTTGTGAACATCAAAACCGCGTGACTGCACAAACAAAAAAAACTTATATCCTGTGCAGCAGGGGAATTCCTGCAGGTATAGTAGATGTTCATCACAGTGTGACTGAACCCAAACTTCACATGTTTACTGTAAGAAGTGTTCTGGGTTATACAACTTAAATACATATAATGAGGAAGAGCCTGGAACTGACAGATACTCTCAGTGATAAAAACAGCAACGAACTACGGCGTGAGCTTCACCGAGGACACTCGTACAGAACACACACACCGCTGCCTCCATTATTCCACCTCCCCCCCCCCACTCGACACCTCACCGTGACAAGAGAAAGGATAAAGTAAAGTAATACATAAGTCCTTTCTTTATACGCCCCACGGCCATCACTACAGACAAATAATGCAGGGTTTGCTTATCGATAAACAAAATATTGATTGTCCAGTGAGACGACGGGCACAGGTTATCAATGAGAGTTTAAACACCACACTTACAGTGAGCCAGATATCCAGGTTATATAATGATATCCTTTGACACTGTCTCTTAAGACAGTAGAATTCTTTGCATGACATGTCACGTTACATCTACGTCTTTGTATGTGGCCTAGTGTCTGTAAGTGACTGTCTGTAAGTGACTGTGTCTGTAAGTGACTGTCTGTAAGTGACTTTGTATGTAAGTGACTGTCTGTAAGTGACTGTCTGTAAGTGACTGTGTCTGTAAGTGACTGTTTGTAAGTGACTATGTCTGTAAGTGACTGTCTGTAAGTGACTGTGTCTGTAAGTGATTGTCTGTAAGTGACTGTGACTGTAAGTGACTGTGTCTGTAAGTGGCTGTCTGTAAGTGACTGTGACTGTAAGTGACTGTTTGTAAGTTACTGTGTCTGTAAGCGACTGACTGTAAGTGACTGTGTCTGTAAGTGACTATGTCTGTAAGTGACTATGTCTATAAGTGACTGTGACTGTAAGTGACTGTCTGTAAGTGATTTTGCATGTAAGTGACTATGTCTGTAAGTGACTGTGTCTGTAAGTGGCTGTTTATAAATGATTGTAAGTGACTGTGTCTGTAAGTGGCTGTTTTTAAATGACTGTGACTGTGTATGTGAGTGGTTGTTTGTAAATGACTGTAAACGATTGTGTCTGTAAGTGGCTGTTTGTTTGTAAGTGACTGTGTCTGTAATTGGCTGTTTGTAAATGACTGTAAGTGACTGTGTCTGTAAGTGACTGTATATGTAAGTGACTGCATGTAAGTGACTGTGTCAGTAGGTGACTGTCTGTAAGTGACTGTGTCTGTTAATGACTGTCTGTAAGTGATTGTTTCTGTAAGTGACTGTCTGTAAGTGATTGTCTGTAAGTGACTGGACTGTCTGTAAGTGACTGTGTCTGTAAGTGACTGTCTGTAAGTGACTGTGTCTGTAAGTTACTGTCTGTAAGTGACTGCGTCTGTTAGTGACTGAGTCTGTAAGTGGCTGAGTCTGTAAGTGGCGGAGTCTGTAAGTGGCTGAGTCTGTAAGTGACTGAGTCTGTAAGTGGCTGAGTCTGTAAGTGTCTGAGTCTGTAAGTGACTGAGTCTGTAAGTGTCTGAGTCTGTAAGTGTCTGAGTCTGTAAGTGTCTGAGTCTGTAAGTGTCTGAGTCTGTAAGTGTCTGAGTCTGTAAGTTACTCTGTATGTAAATAAATGTGTCTGTGACTGAGTCTGTAAGTTACTCTTATCTTATCTGATATCCTTCCCGTGCCGTTAAACGTCACATAGGGTTCGCAAAGTAGTTCGCCAATTTTTCCTGTCTTCGGCGAGTCTTTCAACCTCATCAAGGGATTTTATGCCTGTTAATTTGGCCTCTCTTAACAATGTCCTCTTCAGAGTTTCATGCGGTATGCCTCTTTTTCTTTGGCCTGTTGTGTTCCACTTGATAGCTTGTTTTGGGATTCTCTGATCATTTCTTCTCATCAAGTGACCAACATATGTCCATCTCCTTTTCCTGATCACCCATGAGATTGGTTGTTGTTCAGTCATCTGTCTTATCTCTACATTGTTCTTGAATTCGTTCCACTTGATGCCGAGTATTTTCCTTAGGTATTTGTTTTCAAAAGAGTCTAATTTCTTGTCTGTTTCTTGAGTTGTTTTCCAGCTTTCGCATGCATAAATGAGGGTGGATATTACATTTGAATCGAATAGTCTTAACTTGGTTTTTGTGCTTATAACTTTTGAATTCCATATGTTCTCAAGATACTTGAAGATTGATGCTGCTTTTGCAATCTAATTCTAACTTCCTTTCTGGTGTCACCATTGTGGCCTATGTAGCTGCAAGGTATGTAAAGTGACTGACTTCTTCAATATCTATCCCTTCTTGTAACTCTGTCTGACTATTTTTTTTGTATCTGATTGAGTCTGTATGTGACTGAGTCTGTATGTGGCTGAGTCTGTATGTGACTGAGTCTGTACGTAACTCTGTATGTAAGTAAATGTGTCTGTATGTGGCGTTGTGTTTACGTGTTTTAGTGAGATGATTAATGGGACAACAATCTAATATATACAGATAACACAGTCAACTGATGACACAGATAGATAACACAGTCAGCTGATGACACAGATAGATAACACAGTCAGCTGATGACACAGATAGATAACACAGTCAGCTGATGACACAGATAGATAACACAGTCAGTTGAAAATTTAGATGGCTTACCGAATCTTGTGATAAATATAAACAACAGGAGCCATAAAATATGGACTGGAAATAAATATTAGAATAACAAACATCATCACAATCAGCATGAAAAAAAACATATGAAAACGTGAATATAATTGGAGAAACACTAGAACAATTGACGGAATTCATGTATTTGAGACACGAGATGAAAGAATTTATGTATTTGAGACACGAGATAACAGAATGCATGTATTTGAGACAGGAGATAACAGATGTCATATATTAGAGACACGATATCCGCTGTTGGCGAGATCTTCAGCTGCCGTGCGTGGAGCGGTGCTCTTCCCGGCCAATGAAGAAATTTGCAGATGAGGTTGCCGCGCAGCATCACTGCGGAAAAGGTGGTTGAAAGAATAAAGCGAAGCAAACAGTCAAATCACGGCACCTCTGGTCTGGAGGTCAGCCACGTCCTGAATGCAGTCATATCGGGTGAAATGCATGAACCAGCTTGTCCCAGAGGTTAAGTCACTGCTGGCTTAACTTTTCAAATGCCGTGCGTGGAGTGAAGCTCCTCCCGGTTAAGGAAGTAAATGCGGAAATAAAGGTTGCTGTGCGGCGCCGATGGGAAAAGGTGGTGGAAAGTGAAGTTTAAGCTGATATGTCCAGTAGTATCGCTACGAGAACTATACCACGGCACCTCTGCTCTAGAGGCCGCCTACGTCCGAAATACACCTACACTGGTGAAATATGCCTAAACCGGCACACACCAGGGGTGGAACTCGATGGCTAGACATGTCATGCCACCTCCGCTCTAGAGGTCGGTAACGCCTGATAACCACCCATACTGGTGAATTTTGCCTAAACCGGCTCATACCAGGGGTGAATCTTGAAGGCTATGAATGTCACAGTACCTCTGCCCTAGAGGTCCGTCCCGTCCCAAACACGCCCATACTGGGATAATGCCTAAACCGGCTCAACCCAGGGGTAGAAGTCACTAGTGGCGAGGATTCATCCTCCTGGACAAAAGCTCCATCCTGGGCACAACTAGGAAGGGTAGCGGCCACGACTGCAAAATGCTGAAGTCGGAGACACTGGACCAGGGAAGTCTAGATAGGCAACCACCTCTCACCCGGCGGGGATGTCTGCGTATCCTAATCACGCTGAGGTTTTCCGGTGAGAAAGTCCAACCCTGGACTGGATGGGTAACCACCTCTCACCCGGCGGTGATACATGGGTATCTCAAAACACGTCGAGGTTTTCCGGTGAGAAAGTCCAACTCTGGCCTGGGTGGGCTAACGCCTCTCACCCAGCGGGGATGCACTGATATTCCAAACACGCCGAGGTCTTCCGGTGAGAAAGTCCAACCCTAGACCAAACTGGTGCAATGAAAACCACGGTGTCACGCAATCCCGCTTCCGAGACCCACCAAGAATACAGGCTAAAGCACTGGGATACTCTGAACACCTTGTGGTCCTTTCGTGGAACTCGTGTGGTCTATTTTGGACCACACAGGGGACCACGGGACCTAACGAGGACCACATGCGTGAATTCAGTAGGTTCACAGTGCGGTTTTTGGTGGTAGAAGTGAACGAAGAAGAAGAAGAAGAAGAGACACGATATAACAGAATTAATGTATTTTGAAACACGAGATGACAGAATTCATGTATGTGGGACAAGAAATGACAGAATTCATGTATCTGGGACAAGAGATGACAGAATTCATGTATGTGGGACAAGAGATGACAGAATTCATGTATGTGGGACAAGAAATGACAGAATTCATGTATGTGGGACAAGAAATGACAGAATTCATGTATGTGGGACAAGAGATGACAGAATTCATGTATGTGGGACAAGAGATGACAGAATTCATATATTTCAGACACGAGATGACAGAATCATATATTTGAGACACGAGGTGACAGATGATGAGAATTGTGAAATGGAAATTACTAGAGCAATATCTAAACAGAAAGCAGGTAAGATCTTTGTAAATGAAATATCCTTAAGGATGGACAACCAACCCACTTACTTAAGAGTGACTGTTGACTCAAAACTGACCTGGGAAATGGAAATTACTAGAGCAATATCTAAACAGAAAGCAGGTAAGATCTTTGTAAATGAAATATCCTTAAGGATGGACAACCAACCCACTTACTTAAGAGTGACTGTTGACTCAAAACTGACCTGGAAGCAACACATCAACAGTGCAGAACCAAAAGCCAGAAGAAAACTAGCCATATTAAGAAAATTGAGTGGAACCACATGGAGAGCTAGTGAAAGAATCCTCAAGAATGTATATCAGCAACGTATTCTACCACATTTAGAATATGGCTCAACATCTTGGTGCACAGCATCAAACACTACGCTGCATAATCTGGACAAGGTACAAAATTAGTCACTACGTATTATCACAGGTGCCATGAGGTCCACACGAATAGTAGAAATGCAGAAAATAGTTGGTGTTCAAACGCTAAAGAAACGTAGAGACACAAAGGTCATGACCTTGGGAGAGAAATTCCTGAGCTCTGTAAGCCATCCCCTGAAGGAGAGATTCAATAACTTGGCACTAAGACGGCTTAAAAGAAGCAGCTTCATTCATCAGGCCAAACGTATGCGTAAGCTGATACCTGACCTTACAACTGTAGTCGCTCCATTATCATCTGTACCAGAGCATACACCATGGAAAGAAGCAGATTATACACAAATAACTATTCAGACTGAAGTGAAAGGTGTGCAGAATGGTGAGATGCAGAGCAGTCTTGTAAGATCAACAGCCACACTTAGTGTGCTAGATGACAAATATCCATGTGACACCTGGATACGTGTGTATACAGATGGATCTGCACATAATGCCATAAAGAATGGAGGGGCAGGAGCACATATTGAATATCCAAACAACACCACTGACAAGATTTCCATACCCACTGGAAAATACTGCAACAACTTTGATGCAGAAGTTAGGGCAATTATTGCTGCAGTTGAAAAACTATCAGACTCCAGAATTGATACATGTCCCGTAGTAATTCTCACAGATGCAAGATCAGTACTGGAAGCTCTTTAGTGCAACAAACTACCAGACCTTAAAGATGCCTTGTCAAAAATTGGCTTACAACATGGAGTCACTTTGCAATGGATTCCCTCCCTCTGTGGGATACCAGGCAATGAGAAAGCTGACCATCTGGCCAAAGATGGCACTGAAATGGAGCAACCAGACATACCAATCACCTATAATCAGAAGAAAAGCATGATAAAAACCTACAGGAAGCCACAAACACCACCACATGATGACTATCACATGCTGAACAGAAAGGAACAAGTCACCATCTTCCGTCTCCGAACAGGACACAGCCGACTCCGAAGTCATATGTATACAAAGTTTAAGGTTGGTACTACTAATCTATGTACATGTGCCCAGGTGCCCCAAACTGTGGAACGTATACTCCAGAACTGCACCAACTATGAGACACTGACAAAAAATTACTGGCCCAGTGAAACCACTAAAGAAGATAAGCTCTACGGTTCCATACATGAATTACAAAAAACAGTGAAATTTATCCAAGAGACAGGACTGCAGATATAGACAGACAATGCGAACGAAGAAGAAGAAGAAGAAGAAGAAGACTAGAGCAATATGAATGGAGAGATGAATTTTGAATACGATGAAAACGTTACTTTTTTAAAACATAACAACTGAAGCAGTGGGGCAATCAAATGTTATATATACTTTCTGCTTTTGTATGTTGTAGAAAATGAGAGTCATCATACTTACATATACTCCACACTACTCTATGTTGTAGAAGCTGGAACTCATAAAATCGTACATATATTCCACACTACTCTATGTTGTAGAAGCTGGAACTCATCATATCTTACATATACTCCACACTACTCTATGTTGTAGAAGCTGGGACTCATCATATCTTACATATACTCCACACTACTCTATGTTGTAGAAGCTGGGACTCATCATATCTTACATATACTCCACACTACTCTATGTTGTAGAAGCTGGAACTCATCATATCTTACATATACTCCACACTACTCTATGTTGTAGAAGCTGGAACTCATCATATCTTACATATACTCCACACTACTCTATGTTGTAGAAGCTGGGATTTATCATATCTTACATATACTCCACACTACTCTATGTTGTAGAAGCTGGGACTCATCATATCTTACATATACTCCACACTACTCTATGTTGTAGAAAATGAGACTCATCATACTTACATATACTCCACACTACTCTATGTTGTAGAAGCTGGGACTCATCATATCTTACATATACTCCACACTACTCTATGTTGTAGAAGCTGGGACTCATCATATCTTACATATACTCCACACTACTCTATGTTGTAGAAACTGGGACTCATCAATCTTACATTTACTCCACATGTCACAAGCGACATGAGAGTGTCTTTGTTGTGTCAGGCTATCGTGATACGTCCTATCTCTTATGTTCCTTTCTCATAGACCTAGATGATGTCACAGTTAAGTGTTTGCATGTGATTGCATGTTTATGTGTTACTGTATGTTTATATGTGATCCGTATTTTATGTGAGTATATATCTGCATGTGACTAAATATTTGTATGTGATTGCGTGTTTACATGCGACTGTATGTTTGTATTGATTGTTTTTATGTGACTGCATGTTTAAGTGACTGGGTTTCTGTATGTGACTGTGTGTTTATATGTGACTATATGCTTGTATGTGAATGATTGTTTATATATGACTGCGTGTTTGTATGTGACTACGTGTGTAAATGTGAGTGTATGCATGTATGAAACTGAATGTTTGTATGTGAATCTTATCATATATGTATATGATAAGATCAAATATCAAATATGTATATTTGTCTGTTCCTAGTTCTGATATTTATGTTTATCAGTTCTAATTCTTTGGTCAGTGTATGTTTCGCTTTCCTAATTCTGTGATTTGTGTATGTTTGTTCCTAATTCTGTGATTTTTGTTTTTCTGGTTTTGTGCATGTGTGTGCGCGCGCATGTGCGTTTATATAGTCTCTCTATTTATTATATTCACATATGTGTGTGTTATTTGTAAATTATCGTGCTTGACGAAGACACAAGTCGAAATATAATGAAAGCTCTTGCTGTTAAAAACATATCTTTGTCTAGCTAACAGAAACATAACATATGTTGTGGAATATGAACAGTTACGAACTTTCTGATGAGCTAGATACGGTTGACTGGTTCTGCCACGTGAAAATTCAAACATGAAATCAGAAGAACATGAAAAACGAAAAGTAGCTAGAATTTCATGCGTAGAATACCGGCCACATCAAACTAAAGTAGCTGATCTGAAGTAAAACATCGGCCACAAACAGCAAATTAAAGTAGTTCATCTAAAGTACAACATCTGCAAGTTCAAACTAAAGTAGTTGATCTAAAGTAGCTTGATACTGTGTGTAAAAGGACATACATTTACAAAGAGAATGTTGAATTCTGACTCAATTTAAGTCCTGCCTTTTAGAATTTCTATTTTTATGCAGAACAAAATTCACACCTGAGTTACTTAAGTCTTTTGGTGTGTGAATTTTTAACACTAGTCAAGACGGCGCAATCCTTGTAAACAGATTCTGGGATTGTGTTTTAACATCGATTTCACTCGTTTTTGTGTACAGGTTTGTACTGTGTGTAATAGTTTAGGCTGATACTGTGTGTAATAGTGTAGGTTAATACTGTGTGTAGTAGTGTAGGTTAATACTGTGTGTAGTAGTGTAGGTTAATACTGTGTGTAGTAGTGTAGGTTGATACTGTATGTAGTAGTGTAGGTTGATACTATGTGTAGTAGTGTAGGTTGATATTGTGTGTACTAGTGTAGGTTGATATTGTGTGTACTAGTGTAGGTTGATATTGTGTGTTCTAGTGTAGGTTGATATTGTGTGTACTAGTGTAGATTGATACTGTGTGCACTAGTGTAGGTTGATACTGTGTGTACTATTGTAAGTTGGTACTGTGTGTACTATTGTAGGTTGGTACTGTGTTACTATTGTAGTTTGGTACTGTGTGTACTATTGTTGGCTTGCACTCTGTGTATTTTTAGGTCGGTACTCTGTGTAGTAGTGTAGTTTGGTACTGTGTGTACTAGTGTAGGTTGGTACTGTGTGTACTCCTGTATGTTGATACTGTGTGTGCCAGTGTAGTTTGGTACTGTGTGTACTAGTGTATGTTGTTAATGTGTGAATTTGTGTAGATTCGTACTGTGTGTACTATTACTGGTTGGTACTGTGTGTATTTTTTAAATTGGTACTGTGTGTACTAATGTAGGTTGGTACTGTATGTACTAGTGTAGGTTAGTAATGTGTGTAGTAATGTAGGTTGGTACTCTGTGTACTAGTGTAGGTTGGTACTGTGTGTACTAGTGTATGTTGATACTGTGTGTACTAGTGTATGTTGGTATTGTGTATTAGTGTATTATGGTATTTTATGTATTCTGTAGTCTGGTACTGTGTGTAGTAGTGTAGGTTAATACTGTGTACTAGTTTATGTCGATACTGTATGTACTATTGTAGGATTTTACTTTGTATACTAGTTGAGTTTGGTACTTTATGTATTTTGTAAGTTTGGTACTGTGTGTACTAGTGTAGGTTAATACTGTGTGTGTGCTAGTGTAGTTTAATACTGTGTGTTTTAATTGAGGTTGATACTGTGTGTACTAGTGTAGGTTGATACTGTGTGTACTAGTGTAGGTTGATACTGTGTGTTCTAGTGTAGGTTGATACTGTGAGTTTTAATTGAGGTTGATACTGTATGTAGTAGTGTAGGTTGATACTATGTGTTCTAGTGTAGGTTGATATTGTGTGTACTAATGTAGGATGATACTGTGTGTACTAGTGTAGGTTGATATTGTGTGTACTATTGTAGGTTGGTACTGTGTGTACTATTGTAGGTTGGTACTGTGTGTACTATTGTTGGCTTGCACTCTGTGTATTTTTAGGTCGGTACTCTGTGTAGTAGTGTAGTTTGGTACTGTGTGTACTAGTGTAGGTTGGTATTGTGTGTACTCCTGTAGGTTGGTACTTTGTGTACCAGTGTAGTTTGGTACTGTGTGCACTAGTGTATGTTGGTAATGTGTGTATTTGTGTAGATTCGTACTGTGTGTACTATTGCTGGTTGGTACTGTATGTATTTTTTAAATCGGTACTGTGTGTACTAATGTAGGTTGGTACTGTATGTACTAGTGTAGGTTAGTAATGTGTATAGTAATGTAGGTTGGTACTCTGTGTACAAGTATAGGTTGGTACTGTGTGTACTAGTGTATATTGGTACTGTGTGTACTAGTGTATATTGGTACTGTGTGTACTAGTGTATGTTGGTACTGTGTGTACTAGTGTAGGTTGGTACTGTGTGTACTAGTGTATGTTGGTACTGTGTGTACTAGTGTATGTTGGTACTGTGTGTACTAGTGTAGGTTGGTACTGTGTGTACTAGTGTATGTTGGTACTGTGTGTACTAGTGTAGGTTGGTACTGTGTGTACTAGTGTATGTTGGTACTGTGTGTACTAGTGTATGTTGGTACTGTGTGTACTAGTGTAGGTTGGTACTGTGTGTACTATTGTATGTTGGTACTGTGTGTACTAGTGTAGGTTGGTACTGTGTGTACTAGTGTATGTTGGTACTGTGTGTACTAGTGTATGTTGGTACTGTGTGTACTAGTGTATGTTGGTACTGTGTATACTAGTGTATATTTATAACAGTGAGCCGCTGCATTATCGTGAAAAAGGTAAAAACTGCCATGTGTTGAAAACTCGTGTCGGACTTGGAGAATCCTTTTCTAAAGGCGTTTCAAAATACTTAAATAAACTTTGGCTGTGACAGTCTGTCTCTCTGGGTAAATTCTTTATGAAGAAATCCTTTGTTGTCGTAGAAGTACACGAACATTGTCTTCACTTTCGACTTTCGAAGAATATATATTTTTTTTTGTTGTAATGATGATAACTTTTACTGAGCACTTTCGCGTTTAGTTGTGGGCTCATAGCGAAAAATCTATGTTTCATCCTCTACAACAGTCAAATTTAAGAAATGTTTATTTCTGCTCCAAGTTTTGTTGTTGTCTGTTGCGTACTCAACACACTGATGTTTTTGGTCATCAGACAACGCATGTGGTACAAACCGGCAAGCAACTTTTTTCTTGCCCATATCTTCCACTAAAATTTTACGAATGGTCTCTCGGTTAGCACCAAATTCATCTGCCATCACCCTCACAGTCAAAAAACGATCTTCTTGTATCCGTTCTCTGACTTTTGCAATGAACATTACAAACAGAAATTGGGGGTCCATGTCTAGTTGCATTTGTAATCGTTTCCACACCACTTTTGAATCGTGAATACCATCTGAATATCTGTCCACGAGATAAACAGTTATCACCTTTAGTTTGTCACATCAGTTCAATTGTCTCAATGGCACTTTTTCCGAGTTTTAAAGAGAATTTAATGTTAGCTTTTTGGTCCATGCTGATTACGTGACAATACACCTCTAACTAGGTCAGTAAAATGACGGCTTGTTTATCGTCTGCTTATCAGACGGAGATGAAAAGTTGCCAGATCACAGATGAAGGTTGCCTCTTTGCATTTCATGCTTTGCTTCATAGATAGCAATTTTGTATAGACCATAATAAAATCAGTCTCATTATTTAATTGTTAGGCTTTGTAGATAGCAGACTATAACAAAGCATGTGTTCTAACTTTAAATAGATAGTAGAACATAACAAAGGATGTGTACTAAATTTATAAACATAGTAGACTAAAATAAAGCATGTGTACACACTTTATATAGATAGTAGACTATAACAAAACAGATGCACTAAATATATATAGATAGTAGACTATAACAAATCAGTTGTTCTAACCTTATGTCTACTGGTGTGCCAAGTTTATGTAGATTATAGACTATTAAAAATCAGGTGTGCTACCTTTATATAGATAGTAGACTATAACAAAACAGGTGCACTAACTTTACGCAGATAGTAGATAATAGCAAAGCATGTGCACTGATTTTATATAGATAGTAGACTATACCAAAGCATTGTACTAACTTTACATTGATAGTAGACTATAACAAAGCTGGTGTGCTAACTTTATATAGACAGACTTTAACAAAACAGATGTACTAACGATATGTAGATAGAAGATTATAACACAACAGGAGTACTAACGTTATGCAGATAGTAGACTATAACAGAGCAGGTGTACTAACTTTATATAGATAGTAGACTATAACAAAAGAGATGTATTAACTTTATATAGATAGTAGTCTACAAAAAAAGCAGATGCACTTACGTTATATAGATAGTAGACTATAATAAAGAAAGTGTACTAATTCAATGTAGATAATATTCTATAACAAAGAAGGTTCACTAACTTTATGTAGATAGTAGACTATAACAGAGCTGGTTTGCTAACTTTTTTTTAGATTCTATTCTATAGCAACACAGATGTTCCAACTTTATATAGATAGTAGACTATAACAAAAGTAGGTACACTAACTTTGTTTCAGTAGTAGATTATAACAAAGTAGGTGTGCTAACTTTATGCAGATAACAGACTATAAAACATCAGATGTGCTAACTTTATGTAGATAGTAGATTATAACACATCAGGTGCACTAACCTTATATAGATAGTAGACAATAACAAATCAGATGTAGCAACTTTATGTAAATAGTATTCTATAGCAACGCATGTGCACTAACTTTTTATAGATAGCAGAATAAATATTTTAGTAGACTATAACAAAGCAGGTGTACTAGCTTTATGTAGATAATAGACTATAATAAAACAGGTATGCTAACTTTATGTACATAGTAGACTGTAACACATCAGGTGCACTAACTTTATATAGATAGTAGACTATAAAAAAGCAAGTGTGCAACATTATCTAGATACTAGAATATAACAAATCAGGTGCAGTACCTTTGTGTAGATGGTAGACTATAACAAATCAGTTGTGTTAACTTTATATAGATAGTAGACTTTAACTAGATTATTTTTGTATTAGAAAGCAATACAGAAAATCTCTCATGGATGTAAGGGCTTATAGAGGTGCAGATGTCAACAGTGATCACAACCTGTGCATAGGGAAAATAAAACTAAAATTGAAAAGCCAACACAAGAAACCAGTACACAGAAAGATAAACAGCCACAGCCTACAAGAAGAAAATACTAACATTAATTTCAATCAGGACCTTGCCAATCATTCCAAAACACCCAGTGAAGTTGAGGAGATAGGTATAGATGAGTTATGGAATTCTTACAGCACAGCCATAATCACAGCAGCAAAAGTAAGCGCTGGATTGAAAAAAAACAAATAGAAAAGCATGGATATCAGATAAAACATGGAAGTATATACATGAAAGACGACCAGTCAAATTAGACATGTTGAATGCAAAAACAGATCCTAGAAAAGATCTGGCGAAAGCAAAATACAAAGAAATAGACAAGAAAGTAAAAAGTTCAGCTAGAAGGGATAAAAGAGAATACATAGACAATATGGCAAAAGAGGTAGAAAAAGCAGCAAAAACAAGAGACAGCAAAACTTTATATAACATACAAAAGAGGCTAACAGGTACTATTACATCTAAAGAAAGACAAATCCTTAGCAAAACTGGAACCCTATTAACATCAAATAAAGACCAAAAGCAAAGACAGGCTGAACACTTCCAAGAAATACTTAATCGACCACACCTAAAAGAATTGTTAAACCTTGAAACTGACTTACCAGCCCCACAACTAAATATCAACCTGGATGCAATTAAATTGCATGAAATTGAAACAGCAGTGAATTTAATGGCTAACAACAAAGCTACAGGTGAAGATGAAATAATAGCCGAAATGCTAAAAGCTATCAATAGTGACAACATGAGACAACTACAGAGAATGTTTAACAAGATTTGGAAAGAAGAAAAGGTCCCTTCTAATTGGAAGAAAGGAATCATTGTTAAAATCCCCAAAAAAAAGGCAACTTTAGTGACTGTAACAACTGAAGAGGAGTAACCTTAATATCAGTTGTGTCAAAAGTATTTTGCAAGGTCATTTAGCTTAGGTGTGACATTTCTCGTCAATGTCTTCATTTCTTTAAACATTTCACTATCTCTTCCACACTTCTGATGTTCTTCTATTCTTTCACAACAATCTTGTATGTATTGTTTTTTGTCTTTTCTTATGTTTCTTCGTACTTCTTTTGTTAAAGTTTTATATTTATCTTTGTTGTTGTTTGTCACTTTCCATTGCGTCTTCATTTCTCTACGTTGTTTTATCAGTTCTAGTGTACCTGCTGTAATCTATCCATTCTTTTGTGTTTTCTTAACTGGAACCATGTCTTTAGCTGTTGTTATTAAGATATCTTTGGCCTGCGTGGCCAATTAATCTGGTGTCATCTCCTCCTGTACAGCCATCAGGATTTCAAAACGGTTCTTCACTTCTGTACCGTATTGTTCTGGTATATTTGTAAGGTCAAAGCGGAGTGGTCTTTATCCCGTAACCATCTTTTTTATCTTTATCTTCATGTCTGCTATTAATAAATCATGGTCCATGTCACAATCAGCACCTGGTAAAGTTTTTGTTGATGTTATACTTGATCTCCACCTTATTTGCACTAAAATGTAATATATTTGATTCTTGGTTTTCCTATCAGGTGATGTCCATGTGTAAAGTCTTCTTGGATGTTGTTTAAAAAGTGTGTTAGCAATCATTAGCTCATTTTCCATGCAAAACGCCATTAAATTGTCACTTGCCTCATTTCAATGTCCCATGCTAAATTTCCATACAACATGTCCTTCATCTTCTGCTCTTTCTGTACCAATCTTTGCATTAAAATAACCAATTATTAATACAATATCATTTTTCCGTACCTTACGAGAAAATCCTGTTACATAAATAAACATCGCCAGACATCGATAAATCACATTTAATATCTTCTAAACAAACAATCCTAACCCGCCACTGGAATTCTTGTGCTAGATTTGAGAGCTGCAGTTTTACTGTCCGTGCTATTTTTAATATTCTTCCAAGGAACAACATTTCAGTGGCTTCCAGTCGGTGTGGTTCCTCATTGTGTACTCCATTATAATAATCTACATACAAAAGTTACTCACTCACATATTCACATATGTATGTATGTATGTATGTATGTATGTATGTATGTATGTATGTACATATAGATGGATTTATCCTTGAAGATCATAAACTTGTGCATATAAATACATGATTTAGTTTTCTTTCTTATTTATCATTAACTCATGCAAGAGGTAAATTCTATTTACGCTTAATTTTACCTTCTGAAAGAGGAAAGCTCTACTTTGTTTCTTATTCTTATATATCTTATATCTTATATCCTTCCCGTGCTTTAAACGTCACATAGGGTTCGCAAAGTAGTTCGCCAATTTTTCCTGTCTTCGGCGAGTCTTTCAACCTCATCAAGGGATTTTATGCCTGTTAATTTGGCCTCTCTTAATAATGTCTTCTTCAGAGTTTCACGCTGTCTGTCTCTTTTTCTTCGGCCTATTGTGTTCCACTTGATAGCTTGTTTTGAGATTCTTTGATCATTTCTTCTCATCAAGTGACCAACATATGTTCATCTCCTTTTCCTGATCACCCATGAGACTGATTGTTGTTCAGTCATCTGTCTTATCTCTGCATTGTTCTTGAATTCATTCCACTTGATGCCGAGTATTTTCCTTAGGCATTTGTTTTCAAAAGAGTCTAATTTCTTTTCTATTTCTTTAGTTATTTTCCAGCTTTCGCATGCATAAATGAGGGTGGATATTACATTTGAATTGAGTAGTCTTAACTTGGTTTTTGTGCTTATAACTTTTGAATTCTATATGTTCTCATGATTCTTGAAGATTGATGCTGCTTTTGCAATTCTGATCCTAACTTTCTTTCTAGTGTCACCTTCCTGGTCTATGTAGCTGCCATTCATTCATTCATTCATTCATTCCTTTGCATGTCCCTTGCAGAACTTTGCCTCCCAAACAGCACTCCTGTAGGCCTCTCGGTTGTGAGCAAGATGGCCTGCTGCTGCTGCATCCATTTCCAGATCATCAACGATGTCTTGCAGCCATCTTCGTTTCGGTCTTCCTCTTTTTCTTTTTCCCATTATGTATCCTTCCAATACGGTCTTCTCTAAATTATCATGACGTTTAATGTGGCCAAAATATTTAAGTTTTCTCTCTTTAATCCTCTTTACTAGCCAGCCTTCTTCAATATTAAGCTCTTGTAGTATAGATATATTTGTTCTTTTTTGTGTCCACGATATTTGGAGAACTCTTCTATAGCATTTACATTCAAAGGCATTTATGTGCTTCTCAGCTGTTTTGTTAAGTGTCCAGGTCTCACAGGCATATGTTGCGATAGGAAAGATGCATGCCCTTAAAAATCTTATTTTTGTGGTTCTGTCTGCTCCTCTCCACAGATTCTTTATTTGTTTTACTTTCTGAAGAGCAATAGATGTCCTCCTTTTAATTTCCCTCATTGTATCTCCATTATTAGTTAGTAGTGATCCAAGATATTCAAAACTCTCCACTTCTTCCAGTTTTTCCTCATTGATACATATTTCAGTTGCCTTGTTTGTTTTGTCAGTTGTCATCACTTTAGTTTTCTTTGCATTAAGATAGAGGTTCTGCTCTTCGCTGTTCTTGCGGACTGACATAATTAGTTTTTCCATTCCTTCTTGTGTTGTGGACAGCAATACTGTGTCATCAGCATATCTAATCTCTGGTATTTCATAACCTCCAACTGTTATAGCATCGTAATATACTTTGTCTACATCTTCTCTAACATTCCTCATTATATTTTCAGTATACAAGTTAAATAAGTAGGGTGACAATATGCACCCCTGACGGACCCCTTGTTTTATGTCAAACCAACTTGTTGTTTCACCATTTATTTGTAGCTGCCAAGGTATGCAAATTGATTGACTTCTTCAATATCTATCCTTTCTATGTGTATTTTTCCATTTTGATTGAGAGGAATTTTCATTATTTTTGTTTTGTCCTTGTTAATTTCAAGTCCTGTTTTGCTAACAAGTGAAGACAGGCTATCTGTTTTTTCTTGCATGGAATTCACATTATTACTGATAATAGTTATGTCATCAGCAAAATCAAGATCTTCTAGTTGGGTCCCATGTACCCAGTCAATACCTGTGTTACCTGTGCAGCATTTTTTCATTATGAAGTCTATTGTAATCCCAAAAAGTAAAGGAGACAGTATACATCCTTGTTTCACGCCTGTTTCAATCTGGAACCATTCACTCATCCCTTCTTCTGTCTTGACTGCACAAACATATCCATTGTATAAGTCCTTAATGATGTTGACAATTTTAGATGGTATTCCATATAGACATAAAATTCTCCATAATGAATCTCTGTGTATGCTATCAAATGCTTTTTTTTTAATCTATGAAGTTCAATATTAATGGTTTCTGCTTTTCAATATGTTCTTCAAGTATTATTCTGAGAGTAAAGATCTGGTCGAGACAGCTTCTCTCTTTTCGAAATCCTGCTTGTTCTTCTCTCATTGCAGTATCCACTATATCTTTAAGTCTGTTCAAAATGACCATGCTAAATACTTTTGTTAACAGGCATAAAATCCTTTGTTGAGGCTGAAAGACTCGCCGAAGACAGGAAAAATTGGCGAACTACTATGCGAGCCCTATGTGACGTCTAACGGCACGGGAAGGATATAAGATATAAGATATAAGAAATACTTTTGACACAACTGATATTAAGGTTACTCCTCTCCAGTTGTTATAGTCACTAAAGTTGCCTTTTTTTTTTGGTATTTTAACAATGATTCCTTTCCTCCAATTAGAAGGGACCTTTTCTTCTTTCCAAATCTTGTTAAACATTCTCTGTAGTTGTCTTATGTTGTCACTATTGATAGCTTTTAGCATCTCGGCTGTTATTTCATCTTCACGCGTAGCTGTGTTGTTAGCCATTAAATTCACTGCTGTTTCAATTTCATGCAATTTAATTTCATCTAGATTGACATTTAGTTGTGGGGCTGGTAAGTCAGTTTCAAGGTTTAACAATTCTTTTAGGTGTGGTCGATTAAGTATTTCTTGGAAGTGTTCAGCCCATCTTTGCTTTTGGTCTTTACTTGATGTTAATAGGGTTCCAGTTTTGCTAAAGATTGGTCTTTCTTTAGATGTAATAGTACCTGTTAGCCTCTTTTGTATGTTATATAAAGTTTTGCTGTCTCCTGTTTTAGCTCCTTTTTCTACCTCTTTCGCCATAATGTCTATGTATTCTCTTTTATCCCTTCTAGCTGAACTTTTTACTTTCTTGTCTATTTCTGTGTATGTTGCTTTCGCCAGATCTTTTCCAAGATCTTTGTTTCTTATTAAAGATGTAAATTCTACCCCGTTATAACTGTACTTTCTGCAAAAAGGATTATACTTATATTAAGTTTTAGTTTTTGCAAGAGGTACGTTCTATAAAAATATAGTGTAAGTTCTGCAAACATTTACTGTAAGAGGTAAGTTCTGTACACATTTACTGTAAGAAGTACGCTATACGCATATTTAACTGTAAGAATTAAGTTCTACACATATTTAACTGTAAGAGGTAAGTTCTACACATATTTAACAGTAAGAAGAAAGTTCTACACGTATTTAACTGTAAGAGGTAAGTTCTACACATATGTAACTGTAAAAAGTAAATTCTACACATATTAAACTGTAAGAGGTAAGTTCTACACATATTTAACTGTAAGAGGTAAGTTCTACACATATTTAACTGTACTTTATGCATGGCATGGTTAATCTTTTCTCTCTTGACATTTATATAAAATTTGCTGTCATGTCCCTCCATGACAACCGTCAGCAAAATATCTCAGTGCTGTGTCCCGCCTACGGTTTCTTCTTCTTTACCTGCAGGTTCAAACTCTGCACGGTTACGCTCAAATGA